>WBNO01032185.1:0-18418 GCA_013400575.1 Peucedramus taeniatus | reverse complement strand
CTTTCAGAGCGGTGTCCTCGGACTGTTCCCTGCTGTTCCCCTGGAGAAACCTGCTGCCTCCTTTGTTTAAGTCAAGTATCCATAAAGTACCCAGCAATTAGTTACCTAGCAAAACCACCAGGAAAAAATTCCACAAACACAAAAGAAACAGATCCAACCCCCAACAGCTCCTTGCAGAGCTTCACCTGAGTGAAATATTTTACCAAATCTCATTGTCTCAATTCTTTTGGTCTCAAAAAAAAAAAAAAATAGAGATTTAACAGCAGCAAATTCTCTCTGCAGGAATTCCAGCCTTGCACACACAAACAAAGCATCAGGGAAAAAATGTAACCAATAAATCACTCTTTGGGTAGGGAACTCCTCAAGCTGTAGTTACACTGTGATTATAGAAAATACTTGGCATGAAAATGGGATGTTTCATATTAGGACAAATAAATTGCTCTCCTTAACCCAAAGTGGGGTTTTTTTGCACTTTCTGATTGAGGAAAAAAATATTAAAATTCGGGGATTTGAATTTCAAGTTGACCTGAAACAATTTCTTGTTTGCTTGCTTGTTTGAAACTGCCAGTGAGGCAAAAAAATCAATTATTTCCAGAGTTCTACCTGGGCTATGCCTGCCCAGAGGATGGGATAAACAACTTGCCTGGCTGAACCCTGCCAGGAAATAGGAATGCTGCTCCAGGTGGGGATCTAGGGGGAGGTACAAACTGGAGCTGGGCAGGGTGAACCTCGTCTGGAAGTCACCATCCCCTGGTTCAGAGAATCAGGGAATATCCTGAGCTGGAAGGGACCCCCAGGGATCATCCATCCCAATCCCCAGCCCAGCCCAGACCCCCAACAATCCCCTCTGTTCATCCCTGGCAGCGCTGTCCAAACACTCCTGGAGCTCTGGCAGCCTCGGGGCCAGGACCATTCCCTGGGGAGCCTGGGCAGTGCTCTGGTGATGTTTTTAAGAGGGGAACATCTGTAACTGTTCTTTGAGAAGCTGCGGGTATGAGCTGGCCAGCTCATACCGCCAATCCCACCAATTTGGGAGCCTGTTGCAATGATGCAGAGTCCTGTTGGTGTGGTGAGTGTGTGTCGGAATGGGAGGCCTCCATTCCCAAAATCTGCTATCCAAGACCTTGTAATTGGCAGAAACTTGAGTTTAATACATGGAAACATCTGGTTCCCAGGGCCATGGTATTGAGAACTTTGAGAATGACAGCATCAGTAATGGATGAACAACAGGCTATAGGGGCACACCTCACGGGAAGCTGATAACCATGCTGCAATTGAGAGCTGGTGTGACCCCACAAGAAAGCTCCTGGCCAGGGCAAGCAGGATGGCAGCAGGATGATGGCCAGGGTGGGCAGGATGGCAGCGGGATGATAGCCATGATAGGCAGGATCACTGTGTTGGATCCTGCAGACACTGCAGCGCTGGTTACGAGACAACAGCCCATATAACCAGGAACTGTCCAATCACTCACAACTCCAGGGTTAAAAGACACAATTCCATCAGTGAAACTCTCAGCTGTGAAGCTAAGAGGGAGCACTGGACTGTGTTCCAGGAACCACATGTAAGGGACACTGTGAATGAGCTGTATTAGGCTGATTTGATCTTCGTGAAGGGGAATAAGGCACTCATTGATGTGACAGTGAGAGATGAGCACAGCAACTCCTCATTGAGGGATGCTGCTGCAGAGAAGGACAAGAAATATCAGTGTCTTCTTCCCCAGATTCCAGATCTTACAAACATGCCCTCTGGGGGAAGAACCTTCCTTTCCCACATCCATCCTGTATCCATCCCATATCCATCCCATATCCATCCCACATCCATCTCATATCCATCCCACACCCATCCCATATCCATCCATCCCATATCCATCCTATCTCTATCCTGCATCCATCCCGCATCCATCCCATATCCGTCCCACATCCGTCCCATATCCATCCCTCATCCACCCCGTATCCATCCCATATCCATCCCTTATCCATCCCACATCCCTCCCCATCCCCTGCAGGCTCTGCCCAAGGGCCCAGATGTTTTAGGACTGGACTGGCCAATCCTTTCTCCTCAGATGGGGGCCACCCGTTAGGCCAGTCCATGTCCCACTCTCCATTCCCCACAGCGGCAGGGGGCCAGCAGGAGCTGGAATTCCCTGTCCCGGAATTTCTGTGGCCCCTCGGAGCTCCAAGAGGATGGAAATCCTTCTGTTCCCTCCCCAAATGTCACAACCCTGCTCGCACATGTGCCACGGCCGTGACCTCGCTGCTCCCGGCTCGCCAGGGAAAGCAGCCAGGATGGAAAGGTCAGCCCAGGGCTGGGATCGCTGAGTGCAGCCCACACGCTCAGAGCTGCGGGAGGGGGAGGCAGAATTCATTCCCGGAATCCCAAAGCTGCCGGAGCAGTGTTTAGGATTCATTCCCGGAATCCCAAAGCTGCCGGAGCTGGCAGCAGGGAGTGGGAGGGGATTCCATGAGACGGAGCTGCAGAAGAGGGGTCAGAGTGGGAAGGGCAGGACCCCTCTCCTCGGGATACCCCTGGGATACCTCTGGATAGCATTAGGAAACCTCTGGGACACCCCCGAGACACCTCTGGGACACCCCTGGGAAAGCCCTGAGACTCCCCTACGACCCTTCAGGCTGATGGGGCCCCGCGAGCAGGGGCAGCACCGGGGTTTCAGCCTCCCCTGGCTGAGGGTCTCCCCGTGCCGCAGGCACTGTGCAGGGAGGGGAGCAGGTCCTGCTGCTGTGCAGGAGTTTCAGGAGAGCTGGGCCAGCTTTGGTCATCTCCAGGAGCCAAAGCAGGACCAGCCCTAGGAGCTGCAAGGAGCAGAGCGCAGCAATGGAGGCATCCCCAAAACCTCTGTCGTTCCACCTCTGGAATTCTGTCAGCTCTGTCCATTCTGCCTGCTGGACCCATGGTGGGACAGGACCTGCTGTTTCTTCCTTTTCTGCTGCCCTGAGCTCCTGACCCTCAGCACTGTGCAGAGGTGACCTCAAAGCTTCTTCAAGGCTCAGAAATGGAAAGGAATCGGAGGTTTGCTCATATTTATTCCCACCTGAGGGTGGTTCTGTAATGTTTGGCCGCTGCCCAGGGCAGAGGGAGCTGATTTCTGGTGTTCTCAGTGGGATAATCTCAGAATCCCAGATGAGGCTGAGCTGGAAGGGCCCCACAAGGCTCCTAAAGGCCCATGCTGGGATCTGGTGTTTGGCTCCACCACACCTGGATTGTTTGCAGATGCTTGGGGGGTGGGGGGTTATCCCTAACTGAGCATTCCTCACCTCCTCATTAAACAATCTTCCCATTCCCTGCTCCTCTCAAACTCCCAGCTGTGGGTGAGCTCCAGTTTTCCCTGGAGATGTTTTGCCCTTTGCAAACGGCAGCTTCGCTCCTGCTCTTCAAAACCAACCTCGTTTCTGCTTTCCAAGGACCCTTTTCCCTCTATTGCCCCCCTCCCTTTCCCTCTCCCACTGTTCCATGTGGGGCACTCAACCTGTCCCTGATCCCTGGAAACTCAGAGCCCAGGGGTTCTGTCCTACTGAGGCCAGCTCAGAATTCCCCACAGTCACCCCTTGGTAGGATTCCATCAGGGAATCCTGTCCCTTGGGAGAGAGAAGGGTGTGGGACGGAGACACCTCAGAGTGTGATTCCATGTTTCCCTCTACACAGCAGCAGCAATGGGATCCAGCATTTGGGAAGGACCGCCACAGGATGCAGCAGCATTTTCCAGGCATTGCCCTGGCTCTGCAGAGGTGTCTGAAGGTTCCATGGGGTGCTCAGAGCCACGTGTTGGACTTGAACTTCCAAGTCTTTTCCCACCTAAATGATCCAAAGTTTCTCTGTCTCAGAGCAGTGTTGATGTTCAAATACACCCTGAAAATTCCCATTCCTGCCCCTTTGGAGGCCATTTCATTTTTTCCAGTAGCTCAGCTCTCCCTGAAGGAGCTGCTGGTACAACTCCTGCCTGATGCTGGGACAAACTGTGAGGAACAGCCTCCCCTGATGGGATTCCTCAGCCCCCCTTCCCAAATAGAATGGGGTCAGGGCCCTGGAGCGTGGGGAGAGTTCAGCTGCCCCACAGCAGCCTCCAGAAATTCCATTTCCTGCCAAGGCTCTGAGCTAAACCCTTCCTGTAAATGCTCTGCATTCATTGATGGATAAATCATGGATTAGGGATAAGGGAGGGGAGGAAGAGCTGAATGTGCACCTGAGGGAATCCCTGGAGAAGGAAAGTCCCCCCCCCCTGCTGCACTCCCTTTACTCCCAGGGCTGAGGGAAGGGATCAAGGGAGCCCGGGGAAGATTTGGGCTCCAGTGAGAAAGTGGTGCCTTCTCCTTCCAGCCCTCAGGGAGTGGTGAAGGATATGGTGATATATGGTGAATAGACAGAAACTCCCAAGGAAATATTCCTTTCCCTTCTTTTTCTCAATTTGAGCTTACAAAGTCTGACTTCAGCCATCAGAGGAGCAGGAGAGTGCCAACAGCTCACCCTGTGCTTCCAGCAGGAAATGAGGCTGATCCTTCCCTGCTGGAGTCAGGGTTTGCTCCGGCTGCACCTCAGTTATCAGGAGCCAAAACCTCCCTGATTTTTTTCCACCACTGACTTTATTCCCCACCTCTCTTCTAGGGCTGTGTCCAACTCATGTCCCTGGAGCTTTGTCTGTCCTGAGTGGGAATTTCCCCAAAGATTCCCATATTTTTGCAGGGCTTTAATATGGCAGTAAAAATTTGAGGGACAGAGGACAAGAGGGAATGTCCCTGAGCTGAAGGAGGGAAGGCTTGGATGGGATATTGGGAAGGGATTCCTCCCTGGGAGAGTGGGGACGCCCTGGAATAGAATTCCCAGAGAAACTGTGGCTGCCCCTGGATCCCTGGAAGTATCCAAGGCCAGGTTGGAGGGGCCTTGGAGAAGGATAGTGAAAGATGTCCCTGCCCATGGGCAGGGGGTGGGACTGTATCATCCTTAAGATCCTTCCAACCCAACCCATTCTGGGATTCTGGAGCAATTAAGAATCTCAGGCTCAACAAATTAGCTCCTCCTCTGACCAATTCCACCCCTAATTCCAGGCTGGAAAGGCTCCAGTATGAGCCATGGAGACCCTGCCTGCTGGGGAAAGGCAGTGAAACAGGTTTTGGGATGTTCAAATTCCTTTGTCAGAAGAGCTGGAAAATGGAATTCCAAAATGGATCTGTGTCCTGACAAAGCAAATCCATCTGATGTGAGGAATTCATTTTTTCAGGATTTTCCATGCCTGCTTCTCCCCATCCTGGTGTGGGAAATGTCTTGCTCTGCCTCTGAGGACACCCAGAAGCACTCAGAGCCTGGAGTTGATTTTTATTGCAGGAGATATTTTCTTTGGGGCTGTGGATGCAGGGAGCAGCAGCTGCAGCCTCCCCTGCTGCTTTTACAGGGAAAAGCCATTTCCCTGGGTCCCTGCAGGACCCCAGCCCCCTGTCCCTCCTCCCTGTGTCCGTGGCCTATAGATGTGTTCCCTCCACATCACAGCAAGGGGAATCTCCATTTATTATTCATTTGTTTGTGTTTCTGGCTCTGATCTTTGCAGGTCCTTTAGTTCTCAGTGTTGGCTGTAAAGGCCATCCAGAGCAATTCCTTCTCCTTCTCCTTCTCCTTCTCCTTCTCCTTCTCCTTCTCCTTCTCCTTCTCCTTCTCCTTCTCCTTCTCCTTCTCCTTCTCCTTCTCCTTCTCCTTCTCCTTCTCCTTCTTCTTCTTCTCCTTCTCCTCTTCCTCCTCTCCCTCCCTGGGCTGTGTCACCCCCTCCCTGCAGGCTCTGGTCCCAGGGGTGCTTTGGGAATTGCATTTTCTTTATGGATCAGAGAGAGATTGGAAGGAAAGCAGGAATTCTTCCTGTGAGCTTGGGGGAGATTCCCTTCTCCTGGGTCATTCCTGGGAGGTCTTGGTGCTCCTTGGGCAGTCAGGAGCCCTCACTGGGGTGTGGGATTCCATCCTGGATGTCCAGGGAATATTTCAGACCCAGCCTGGCCTCCAGCCCCTGAAGGTCCTGGGTATGGCAGGGCAGGGATTTAGGACAACGAACCCAAAACGTTGGATTTTAGCAGATTGTGCTGCCGCAGGGGAGCTCACAGGGAAGCTCAGAATGCCCAGACCGACACAATCCCATGGGAGAACCTCCAAATGCTTCCCTTGCTCTTGGAACCATGGCTGAAAGAGCACTGCCACTGCTGGGACACCAAACAGAGCCCAGGGGCCTGGCAGGAGCACTGACTGCCCTGAAGGTCCAGCAAAGCAAACTCCAGGGGACAACATTGTCCCAGGAGGGCTGGAAATGGTCCTTGGCACTGTCCAGACCATGCCAGAGGATTTGGCTCCCTGGGGAACTGCAGCCCTGGCAGGGACCCAGGCAGCTCAGATTCCTCAAAGGCAGGAGGGCAGGAGGAAGAAAAGGTGATTCCTGTGCCCTTTGTGCTGCAGCTGGAATTTCAGCCTCGGGACAGATTGGGTGGAAGTGAATCTTTGTTTAACTCAGACTACACTGAGCTCCTGCACCCGAGAGTTACAAGCAGTGACTGCTGTCACCATCCCCATGTCACCCTTTGTCTCATCTCTTGGCCTCAGACCTCATCCCTTCCTCCTGGAGAGCTCCTGCAAGGAGTAACTCAGAGACAAACTGGGAATCAAGAGCCCACAAAGGCATTTTCCTGCATTCTCCCAGCACAGTCTCCATCCTTCCTCCTGCAAACCAATCTGGGATCAACCCCCTGAGATGGAATCCCCATGAAGGACCTGACTAACACCAAACAAATCAAAACCATCCTGTTCCTTGCATGACCAAGAGGAGGAACCTGCTCCCAGCTTGTTCCTTCTTGGAGATCTGAATGCACTGAGGGGGTTAAATCTTGGTTTTACAAGGAGCCACATCTGCATCCTGGATTTATTTCTGAGGGTTATTTTTAGCCCAGGCTCGCATCACAGGAGCTGAGGAAGGCCCTATTCCAGGGAATGAGGACAACCAGGCTCTGTCAGCCCTGCTCCCTAACTGGCTCAGTGTGGAGAGGGATTTATTATTTCTGGCTTGGGAATTGTAGCCAGGGCCTCTGCTTGAGTCAAAGTCACCCCCACTGGCAGGGCATGACCCAGGGATGGGCACAGAGCTCCAGGGACTGCCAAAGCCACCAAGGAAACAGTAGGAATGAGGAAGGAGGGCTGGGACAGAGCCTGGAGTGGGAGGACAGGGATGGTAAAACCTGAGCTGGTCCTCAGGAAGGGAAGCTCCAAAACCTTTCTTGAGATCAGGAAAATCAATCCCAACCCAGCTGCAGGGGAAGGCTCAGATGCCCGGGATGGGTGAGGTTGGGAAGGAGCTGAAAGTTCCAAACTCATGACCCTGAAATTTCCATGGCCCTGAAATCTCCATGGCCCAACCTCAGCTTGGGTTTCAGTGTCACCCAAAGTGTCTCTGGGTTTCAATGTCACCCAAAGTGTCCCTGGGTTTCAGTGTCATCCAGGGTGTCCCTAGGGTTTAATGTCATCCAACCCCAGCCTGGATTTCATTGCAAAGGTTCTGGAACCTGGTGTAATCCCAAGTGAGGAGGGCTGGGGACATTAAAACCCTTGGAAAACTGATACAGGGAACAGCACAGGGAAAAGGTCTGCCTGTCCCTGTGTCACTGTAAGTGCCTCCCCTGGCTCTGCTCATCCAGAGGCTGCTGCTCCTGGGGAACATCTCCAGCCCTACCTTGGCCAAGGCAGTGCCAGGCAGGACCTGGACTTCCCTTGGCCCCAGTGACATCCCCAGTGACAACCCCAGTGACACATCCCCAGTGACAGTCCCAGTGACACAGCCCCAGTGACACAGCCCCAGTGACAGCCCCAGTGACACGGCCCCAGTGACAGTCCCAGTGACAGTCCCAGTGACACAGCCCCAGTGACACCGTGTCCCGGTGTCCATAGAGACACACACACCCCCACGTCCCCATGTCATGAGCTCCCCTGGACCTTCCCACTCGCTTGTCACAATGTCCTTTATCATTCCTTTAGGTTTGGGTGATTTGGCATCACCAGGCGGTTGCCATGACAGGAAATGATTTCAGGTTGCTGGGTTCTGAGGTTGCCTCGGCACTGTTAGATGATTTAATGAGTAACAGCCTCGGCCACTCCGCTCTGTGGGGTTTCCCCACACCCTCCCGCCCTGCAGCAGATCCACACTCGCTCCCAGCATGGTGTCACCTGCAAATGGACTGATGGGGGGCTCGATCCCCTCACACAGATCATCAATAGAGAGATTAACCAGGACAGGCCCCTGAGCACTGACACACCCTGGCTGCAGCCCCATCCCCAGCACCCTTTGGGCCCGGCCTCTAGCCCGGTCTGACCCAGCCCCTCACTAATGCTGGGGCTGTTCTCCAGCCTTTCCAGCTCCTCCACAAGCGGAGCAGGGCAGATCCCATCTTGACCTGCTGAGCAAAACGGAATGTGCCTGTTCCTGCAGCATTTCCTGGGACAAAGCCACCCAACAGGGCAGATCAGGGTTTAAAGCTGAGCTTTGTGTCCCCCTCGCTCACAGCCCATCACAGCTTCCAGGGGATGCTGAGGAATCCTTGGCACAGCCAGTGCTCCAAGGGACACAGAGAGGATTTCAGAGAACAGGAGGAAACTCCTGCAGATGATCGGGGCTGTCACTCCTGATGGATTTATAGCCCTCAGGAAAACACTGGAGGGAACACAATTCCCTCAGGATTGCTCCTGAGGTATGTCCACAATCCATGAGAGGGAAGAGCTCAGATTCCAGTGAGCTCCCAAGGCTCAGATCCTGAGCTCCTCCAGGCACAATCCTGCTGCCCCTGTGGCACCCAGGCTGTGGGGACAGGGATGTCCCTTCCAAACAAAGGGGTTTCCTTCCAGCAGACACAAATCCAGCTTTGGGATAAGAGGAATTCTCGGGCCACTCCTGATCCTGAGCTCACCCTGAGCAAGGGCTGGGGGAGAGCAGCAAAACCCAAAATCAGGGGGAAAAAACCCAACCAAAATTCAGGATGGCTTTGGAAAAATCTCATTTATCCCTTTGCCAAAGCTTCATCTTTCCCTCAATCCTTCTGTGTTCCTGCTTAGTCTAAAAATAAATCAATATTATTTAAGCCTTGGGCATCCATGGTTTTATATCTCATATTTTATTTTAATTTTTTTTTATTTTGTACTTATTAGCACCCAGAGCTGCCTCACTGCTCCTTTGGTACCTCTGTCCCTACCTGGCTGTGGGAGCTGTGTTATGTCTGTCCCTGCACATCCAGGACGCAGGACTCTCCCATTCCCAGCTTGGAGCCTCCATCCTGTGGGAAATGTGGGAACCCAGCTCCAGCACTGCGTTTTATTGGCATTTGGAATAAGCCAGGTACACAAGCCCAGCCCTGAGAGCAGAGAGCAGAATTTGGACCATTTCTCTGGTACAGATGCTCCAAAGGGAGGTGTGGGTTCCTTGGAGCAGAAGTTTTGCAGGATGTGACACATTCCAGCAGCATTTCCATGAACTCCTCACCACCCTTCATTCCAAACACAATAAAACACCTCAGCGGGGGACCAAAGCAGGGCTGGAACTCTGGAAAAATCCAGTATTTCACCCAATTGACAGACAGCTTTGGAAAAAATCTGGTGAAATTATTCTGAAAGGATTTTGAGGTGCCTGTAAGTTCCTGGTTGGACTCAGAGGAACCAGAGCCCTCCAGGTTTTTGCCTGACATTTGGAAATGGCCAAAACTTCCTCATAAAAGTGTGGCCATTTCCTTTGGGGTGTGGAATTGGGTGTGGAGAGGTCACTGGGCTTCCTGAATTCCCTGGGGCTTGGCCTGGAGTGTGGGGACTCTGGAGGGCAAGTCCCCATCCTGCCCCAAAGGCCACCATCCATCAGTGTCCAGCTGGGGACAGGGGCACGGGGAGCCACCTCCTCTGGTGACACCTCCAGCAAAGGGCCCTGGCTCAGGGAACAAGTTGAGATCGGATTTTTTGGGAAAAGCCTAGGATTGACACGGGTTTGGTGAAATCCTTTCCTGAGGGAAGGCTCAGCCAAAGGTGAGACACAAAAGCGGCAACAACCCAGCCTGAACCTTCGGAGCTCTGGCAAACAGGGATTGCAGAAATCCCTTATCCAGGAATATTGGCAAGAACAGCTGACCAAGAATGGAAAAGCTTCTCATGGAGCCTTGGGGAATATTCCCACCCCCAGGCTGTAGATCCATTATGGGGTGGGGCGGGTTTCTCCCACTGACACCTCCGTCCCAGCTGCTCTTCCAACATCATCCCACAGTCATGGCATGTGTCTGGTTGGAAGGGGCCTTAAGGATCACCCAGTGTCATCCATGGGTAGGAACACCTTCCACTGTCCCAGGCTGCTCCAAGCCCCAATGTCCAGCCTGGCCTTGGGCACTGCCAGGGATCCAGGGGCAGCCACAGCTGCTCTGGGAATTCCACCCTGGCCCCTCCCCACCCTCCCAGGCAAGGATTCCCTCCCAATCTCCCATCCATCCCTGTCCTCTGGCAGTGGGATCCATTCCCTGTTCCTGTCCCTCCAGCCCTTACCAAAAGCCCCTCTCCAGAGACTTTCCATGGCTGTTTCTGCCACAGCAGCACCGAGCCACAAAACCTGTGATTAAAAGCAAAACAACCCTGGTGTTAAAGGAGTCTGGACTCCCTGGTAATTAATTTAAGATTAATGGGAACAGCTGAGTTAAAATCTGGTGACGATAATTAGCAAGCAAATTACAACAAAGAAGAAGGCGACAACTAAAAGTAATTACAGAGTACAGACACTGAATCCTGCACTGCCTGGAAAATCCCCAGGAAAATCCCCCGTGGACAGTGGGAGAACAGCACTGCCTGGAGCTGGGGGAGCAGCACAGTCACCACAGGCTGGAGTGCCTTGGGAATCCTGCTGGAATCCTGGGAGCTCCGTTGGGATCCTTCTCCTGCTGGTAAACACAAACATGAGAAAGGCTCTTGTGCTAAAGAAAACCAAGAAAATTTCCAGGAAGGCTGTCTTGGTTTGAAAAGACAGGTGTCTGCTAAGGAAGGCAGGAGCCTCCCTTGAAATGGAAAATGTGAACCCCCTCCCTCTGAATTATTATAATTTTGAAATTAAGGGGTTCTCAGGCAAAGATTTGGGAGAAGGAATAACAGGTCTTTATTAGGGAAAATAAAAATGCAGTAATACAAACCAACACTGCCAGAGTCAGAAGAGGAGCTGACCCCCTGTGGGTCAGGGTGTTGCACAGTCCCATTCCATGGTGGCTGCTCCTCCTGCAGTGCCAGGGGTGGCTCTGGTGGAGCAGGGATCCTGGAGAAGGGGGGAGTTTTCCTCTGAAGCTCCAGGGGTGCTGGAGATGGGGCTGGTCTCCCTCTGGGAATGCAGTGGAGAAGAAAGCTGCTCCTCTGGGAATGCAGTGGGCAAAGGCTGCTGTGCTGTTCCCAGGGCCAGATTGGATCCAGGTAGGAATGCTTGGCTCCTCCCCTGGGCAGAGCATCTCCCAGTGGGATGATGGAATTTTATCAGCCCTGCAGGGACACTCACTGGCCATGGACAGAAGAGATCTCCTGGAGGGAGGATTGGTGTGGAAGAGATAAGGAAACTGCCCAATGAACAGGAGATAACTGCCCCACCTCTGACAGATGGCAAGAGAATACACATACCCAGCCACATCTTGCAACCCAGGACAAAGCTGCCACCTCAATGCTCTGGGTACAGGAATAGGAGGCTTGCTTTGGGTCTCCATCCATCCCTTCCACTCCTCAGCTCTTGGGAGTTCTGGTGGAGTTTTGTTTGGCTTTCACTCTGATTTCAGGAGTCCTGCCTGCCCCAGGTGGGCACAGACACAGCTCAGGGAAAGAGGATTTGCTGCCTTGGCTCTGCTTTTTCTCAGGGTTGGTTCTCAGGCTTTGGGTGTTTGTTAGAGGGGGAAAACCCAGACAGTTCTTGTTGAGATCAGGAAGTCCTGTTGCTCTCCTAAGAAGTTTCTGCTTTCTAATACCCAAAACTGTGTCAGGGAGTTTTTCTCTCTCTGAATTCAGTGTCACTTTTCTCCTGAGTTTTTCCTCCAACTCTCACAGGGGTTGTGTCCAACATTTCACAACCATGAGGAAATTCCCTGTAGTGAGGTGACATCCTTGTCCTTGAGAGCAGGGAGGGGACAAAGAAATGGTTGGAGCGGTGTCAGGGAGGTTTGGGATGAGATCAGGGAAAGGTTCTTCCCCCAGAGGGTGCTGGCACTGCCCAGGCTCCCCAGGGAATGGTCCCGGCCCCGAGGCTGCCAGAGCTCCAGGAGTGTTTGGACAGCGCTGCCAGGGATGCCCAGGGTGGGATTGTTGGGGGGTCTGTGCAGGGACAGGAGTGGGACTGGATGGTCCTGGGGGGCCCTTCCAGCTCAGGATATTCCCTGATTCTGTGTAGTGGATAATGGGAGATGAAAAAAATCACAGAATCGTGTAATGGTTTGGGTTAGAGGGACCTTAAAGCCCATCTAATGCCACCCTGCCATGGGTAGGAACACCTTCCACTGTCCCAGACTGCCCCAACCCTGTCCAGCCTGGCCTTGGGCACTGCCAGGGACCTGGGGCAGCCACAGCTTCTCTGGGAAGCTGTTCCAGGGTTGCCAAAGGATGCTCTTGATCTTGGGAAAAGGATTTGGGATGAATCTCCCAGGATGGTGCTGAGTGCCTGGGAAGGGAGGAACTGCCTGGGAAGTGCCTGGCAGAGATGGTTCCAGCGGGTGCTGTGGGATCAGGGGTGTCAGGAGCTGAATCCTCCTCTCTGGGAGTGATCCCTGAGCTCCATCTGAGGGGTGCCTGTTCCTGCTGGGTCCCCTCAGGATCAGTTCTGAGGGGTGGGACCAGGAGTGGCAGATGGAGAGCTGGCACGAGCCTCCCACACCCAGCCCCTGTCTGCTATCACCCTGAAATGTCACTGTCACTTCCCAACCCTGACCTGAGACCAGCAGCAAATCCCAGTTCCCAGCCCTGCACTGCTGGAGCAGGATTTGGGATGGCTCCCTGAACTCCCTGCTGGATTTTAGCTTGACAGACCCAGCCCAGGGGCTTTGTGTGGCTGGATTTACCCAGTAATGTCAGATTTTGGTCAATCCAGACAGAATTAAACTCACCCCACCCCAGAGCCCCCATCCTGTCCTGTCCCATCCCTGAGCTCTTCCCCTGGGGCAGGCTGGGATGAGATGCTGGATCCTGGAAGCCCAGGAGTGTCTGCTCCCACATCCAGATGTGCCTGCCCTCACCTTCACATCTGCACCCCATTTCTCCTCCTCAGCCCAAATCCTGACAGAGGGACCCCCAAACCTCCCCCACCCCAAAGGCCCCAGGCCCTGCAGACCTGGCCATTGGAAAACCCTCCTGAAACACAGAATTTTCACAGTCAAAGTGAGATTTGGCAATGAAATTCCAGTCCTTGCCAACTGAGGATGTTTGGATCCAGCTTTTCCACTAAAAATGTCATTTATCCGACTGAAGTGGCTTGTAGGGAAGGGCTGGAACTGGCAGCTCCCCCTCCCCAGCAGCTGCTGCAGGGAGAGCAAAGGCAGCTCTGCAGCTCACAGGTGCTTCAGTGCCCCATTCCCTATTTCCAGAGCAGGAAGTTCCATTTGAAGGATAGAATTTTATCAGTTTTATTTCATTTAAATTAACTCAGTGACTGCTCAGGAAAGAAGAAAGGTGAGATTTCAAAATGGAAACCAAATACAGCAGTATTATCAAAATGTGGGGCTGGGGTTGGTGGGAGCTGGGCTCAGCTGCCTCCTGAGCTGGGTTTTGGGCTCAGTTTTATCTAAAATAGCTCAACTTGGATGAACTTTAGCAAATAACAGCAGCCTGGGGATGCCATAGGTGAAAAATCAGGTGAAAGAACTCCCCCCCGGACCAGAGCTTCAGCTGTGCCTGAGTTCCCCTGGCCCTCCCTGTCCTGCCAGGGGTGTCCCAGGGCCACCTTCCCACCCCCAGATCTCTGAACCCCTGCTTTGGCACAGGCTCCAGCCCAGGTGATTGATGATTATTAATAGAATTGATTTATTAGTTATTACAGGATATAATTCTGTTTCAAGGACTGACCCTCAGGAGTTTGCTGCTCTCAGACCCTCCCAGGTGCCAGTGCTGGATCCCTCCCCTCATGCCTCCAGAGAAAAGCCAGGAGGGGAGGCAGCTGAAGTTCTGAAGGAGTTGAAGGTTTCAAAGCCAGTCCTGTGTTGTTGTTACTGTCTCCTCACACTCTGCAGTGATTGCTCAGTAACTCCCCAGTAACCCCTGGGTTTGTGGGGACTGTCCTCAGGCAGTTCCCCCCACTCCCACCCCCATTCCTGCAACCCCCAGGGTTATCCCAGTGCCACCCCAGGAGAGCCCAGGCTCCCTCTGCTCGGGTTTGGGAGCAGCTCCCTGTAAATAATTCCCTGCTAATTCTGCTGGGCCCGGCTGGGCCTCTTTGTGCAGTGTTGGGAAGGATGAAAATTTGACATGGAAGTTTCACAGATATGTATGCTTGGCAGAAGATCTCTGAATGTAGAACCTGAGAATGAAATAGAGATGGAAGCAAGTTTTGATACAGAAGAATAATAGATGTATGTCGCCCTGATTTTTTCAAGTTTTACTAAGCCTTCTGATGTTTACATTCTTTACAAAAACTTTCTCATACACTTTATATAAATAACTTATTGTTTTACATTCCTTTATTGAGAACAAACAACCTGACAGACAGTTAGGTTGCCCAGTGACATTGAGGAGGTGACACTATAACCCTCCAACGACACTGGCATTTCAAAAAGATATATATATAAAGTCAGATATTTTAATAAAGAATTTTTTCAATTTACTTTCACCAGAACTACTCCATATCATTCTTATGTCGCCCCCTGAGACAGGGGTGACAGATGTATAAATTGACAATTGCTGAGCCAGTCTTACTGGATAACTAAGAAGGCAAAGGGTATGGTAGTTAGAAGGGGTTTTATGGCTTAGAGCAAAGGATAAACCCACCTCAAACAGATGTTTTTACCAAGCAGAAAGGTTCCACAGATAAACAAGTCTGCCGATGTTGCAAGTAGAAAAAAGGTCTCAGAATTTTCCACTGCAAGAAAACTGAAAAACAACTTCTAGCTTAAACTGTAACGTACTAACTCTTAGTGACTGGAGAATAGTAACATGAATATGGCAATTATAGTAGTTATGATAGGCTATAGGTAAAAGTTAAAGTATGGACTGGTTCTTCTACATTAAGATGCTCAGCAAAGAAAAGTATATAATGCATTGTAACCAAAATTAAAGGGTCTTCAGGCTTGTCTGCAGCTGGAGCTCACAGCTGCAGGCACAGGCTCTGTCACCCACGACCCTGGACTGCTGTAACATCTTGGGTACAATAAACTGCATTTTGAGGAGCCGCCTGGAGTCCCACATCTCTCCATACGGCTCTTAGAGTGCGGCCCCAGGGATAAAGAGTGGGGAGTAAATCCTGGTTTTAATAAGGCCCAGAATGGCTGAATTCAAGCACTGAGCACTGAATCAAAGCAATCTCCATGGAGTGGCCTGGGCTGGAGCTGCTGTGTTGTTTTGTCAGTGCCTTCTCCCAGGGGTGTTCTCACTGTGCCCACACGGCATGGCCAGAGCCCCTTGCTGAGTCCAGCACACCCTGAGGTGACAGGGGCTGGAAAGGACCTGAGCTACCCTAAAAGCCCAGCTCATGCTGACAGAAGATGGGTTTTCAGAGGAACTCCTCTTTGAGAGCCTCCCTGTTGCTCAGATTTGACCCAAGTTGGTTCTGCTGGGTGGGCTAGGCTGGCTCTGGGCACACCAGGCTGGGCAGCTCTTGGTGTTCCTGGCCATGGCTACTTTTCCTTTTCCTGCCAGGGGACCTTTCACAGAAGGAAACTTCATCCCTAGCAGGTATTGCCAAGTGCTAACCCAGGAACAGGGAACAGCTGTTCCTGTGCTGGAGGATCTGGGAGGGAGATCAGGAAAGGTTCTTCCCCCAGAGGGTGCTGGCACTGCCCAGGCTCCCCAGGGAATGGTCCCAGCCCCGAGGCTGCCAGAGCTCCAGGAGTGTTTGGACAGCGCTGCCAGGGATGCCCAGGGTGGGACTGTCGGGGGGTCTGGGCAGGGCTGGATGATTGAGGGGTCCCTTCCAGCTCAGGATATTCCAGGATTCCATCCCTCCCAGCTGACCCCCACCTGTTCCACATGCTGAGCTGCACAGGGAGGCTCTGCCTGCCTCTCCCAGCTCCTGCTCTCTGTTGAGGCCTGGAGAAGCTGATCTCAAACAAATCTGGGGACATGGGTACCACCTGAGGACTCAGTCCAGTCTGGGGGACACAGCCCCTTGTGTCACCCCTGGCCAGTTCCTGGTTCATGGTGACTTCTCCGGGGAACCCAAACCACTCTGGGGTTCTGGTTCCTCCCAGCAGGGAAAGGCTGCTCAGCTCCCACCTTCCTTTCTCTTCCCAAGAGGAAAGGCTGAGAGTTGGGATTGTTCAGCTTGGAGAAAAGACATGGGGTGACCTAATTGTGACTTTCCAGGACCTGAAGGCAGCCCACATGAAAGATGGAGAGAGAGGATTTCCAAGGGATGGAGAGACAGGACACAGGCAATGGATCCCACTGCCTGATGGCAGGGATGGATGGGATATTGGGAAGGAATTGTTCCCTGGGAGGATGGGCAGGGTCTGGGGTGGAATTCCCAGAGATGGAATTCCCATAGCAGCTGTGGCTGCCTCTGGATCCCTGGCAGTGCCCAAGGCCAGGTTGGACGGGGCTTGGAGCAGCCTGGGACAGTGGAAGGTGTCCCTGCCATGGCAGGGTTGGGACTGATGCCTTGTGAAGGCTGACCTAGAACAGAGACTAGAGGAGCTAAGGAATAAAGTAGGGATTTATTAGGAGGTCTCAATGGATCCACCTTGGGCAGCACAAGAGCCCAGCCAGGGCTGCACCCCAGGTGAACCCAAAATGGTCACAAAATGCCCCACCGGTCACAGGATCTCTCACTTTTATAAGTTTTGGTCCATTTGCATATTGGAGTTAATTGTCCAAATACAGCTCCAGCCCATGAAGTCCCATCCTTCTTGTTTTTCTCTCTTCAGGCCACGTTGTTTCTGCTCTTGGGCCTGAGATCTGGATCATTTGTCCTTGGTCCCCAGCTAGAGAAGGAATTGTTTTGTCTCCCTACTCTGTGCAGAGCTCAGCATCCCCTAATATGAAGACCAGAGCCACACACTGAAGCAGCACAGAATGTGAAAAATATAAAAACTAAAACCTGAGGCATCAGGATGAGACAAGTTTTAAACATCCCTTCCAACCCAGACCATTCTGGGATTTTGGGATGGGGAGGAAGGTTAAAAATGCCCATCCCAGGAGCAGGGAAATGCTGCTACCTCTGGAGGTGACCCAGGAACCCAAACCCTCGGGTGCTCCCTTGGCCCCAGGCACTGCTGATGGTGGCTCCTAAACCCCACCCAGCCTCCAGCTGAGCTCTTAATTGAGTCCTAATTTCCTCCATTTCCATGGCTCACCCCCTTTTCCAGGCAAGGAGGGAATCCCCCAGAGCCTTTCCCAGGGGTCCAGTCCCTCACCCCCTCCCCACCGAGCCCAAAGCAGCTCCAGTTCTGTGCCAGTGCCACCTTGTCCCACGTGCTGCATCAACTCCCTGCACACAAACCTCACTCTCCAGTGATGAAGTATTCAGACAGTTGATCTTGCCCTTTATTTCCCCATGCCAGAGAAGCCCCTCTTCCCTGTGAGCATTGGGAAATCTTAATCCGGCCCAGGATTCCCCTGGAAGCAGCCGGAATGCAAATGGAGCCGGCTCGGGCAGAAGCTGTGGTTGGGGACACTGGGAGCTCTTTGTTTGAGATGTTTAAATGCAAAGTCGTTGAGTTAATGGTTCCTTCTGAGCGGGTATCACACCTGCCTCAGCGTCGAGGGGCTCTATCCAAACACTGCAAACACCGGGCACACACCAGCGCCTGGGGCAAAGGGAATCCCAGCTTCTGATCCTTCTGAGCAGCAAAGCTGCTCCTGAGAGCGCCGGGAGGACTCATGGTGACCCATCGTCTGTGGTGTGCTGGTGTGCGGGGTGGCTCAGGGGGTTCCTGCTCCCGGGAGTCCCCAAGGGCTGATCTGAAATCCCAGCCCCCTCCTGCCCCTGAGCTATGGGGTCTCCTCTGTGGATGGGCTGGGAAAAGCCGAGGGATTCCCCCCAGTGCTCTGTATGGGCAAGGCAAGGTGGTATCAGGAATTCCCCTCCTGGAGAATCTAGAAATCAGTGATGGGGAGCCCAGGCCATTCAGGGTCCTCAGCAATCCCTGCAGAACCAGGGCCAGGCATTCTGAGAATCCCAGAATGGTCAGGCTTGGAAGGGACCCTAAAGCCCATCCTGAAATGAACGGGCAAGGAGAACCCGCTCCTTTTTAAGCGCCTTTATTTT
>WBNO01032183.1:0-32203 GCA_013400575.1 Peucedramus taeniatus | reverse complement strand
GCACAAATTCCCTTGGTTTTTTTCCATTTTTCTTCTTTTACCCTCTAAATGAGACTCTTTTTTTTTCTTTTTCATTTTGTTTCACCTTTGGTATATCTTTTAGAAATTACAGGAATGGAAAAAAGTATATATTTTTAGATTTCCTAAATTAAATTATTAAGTTAATAATTTCTACAATGTGAACATTCCGGAACTTTCAAATCCAAGTTTGGACTCCTGAATAATCCTTTTTTCATCTCTCTTACTCTGGGATTTTGTTATAGAATTTTTCATCAAACAGGTTAATATGAACACGGGTTTGAAAAAACCATAATCATTATTTTCATCATGCTTTTTATAATCAAATATTTCAGATTTAAAAGAAAAAAACAGAAAACAGAAAATAAACACTTCAAATGGTCAAAAGGGTGTAAAAAGTAACCAAAATACCTTTAAATATTACCCTCAATGTTATATTGCCATTAGGGATTTTTTTCATCATTAAAGAACAAGACAGATTACATAAGGAGAAAAGACACAGCATTGATATCAAGAATTGGCTGTCATTTTCTTTGGTGCAGAATTTCACCTTTTTCTTCAATGAAGATTTGGTCTGGATATCTTGGTTGGGTATTTGCCATCTCCAGTACTACACCAGCTTCAGATCTCACTTTCACCAATATTACACTTTGTGTAATAAAAGTGTTACAATTTGTGAGATTTGTCAGAATTTGGGCTCACATGAGGGTGCTAGTCCAGGTTCTAGTATAACCCAGCTAATAAAACTTTTTTGCAAAAGTTAGTTTAGTTTGGTAAATCAGATGACATTTGAGGCCTTGTTTTATGCCCATGCTGTCTTTGACACTGATTTTAAACAGATCTGTTAAAAATCAGATCTATTATATAATGTGGATTTCATAAGAAGGAGGGGATTTAAAATTTATTCTTTCTCTTTTTCTTGTGTTCTTCCTCCATTTAAAGTGATGAAGTGGGAAGACAAGATATGCATTTCATCAATTTTAAAATTATTGGTGATGGCAAAAATGGATGTTTTCCCTTTTGTTACAATGTTCAGTCCACTACATCAATGGCACGTGTAAATAAAGAATCAATTAAAATTACACTTTGAACCCAAAATGTTGGGAGGGAATAAATTCTTGTGGTATGAATTTCCATGTTCATTCTTCAGTGTTTTTCACTTTCAGGTTTGACAAATACACTGGCAAGTCAAGATGTTCAGAAGTTTAGGATGTTCCCTTTCTCAAGCCCCTCTCACAGCATGAATATCTTGTAGTAGGGTGAGAAGGAAGGAACAAGGTGCTGATAAAATGCTACACCTTAAAACCTAACAATTCTTAAATGAAGACAGATGAATATGTATTGGAAATGTGTTCACTGCATGAGATTGACTGTGGCCCCTTCAGTCATAAATTTTGTGTCATGCCCAGTCTCAGATGCTTGCAAATGCAAGAGGAAGACCAGAAGTGCAAGTACTGGAAATGAAGGCAGAGCTGTTGATATTTATAAAATATATATTTTCTTTTTAAGGTGGTTTATTTCATTAAAATAAAACAATGAACTCATTACAGTCTTGCCTCCACTCACTGAGCAGGAAGTGAGCTGGCTGGAAAGTCAGTCTTTACAAAATTAAATCTATTTGTGTGAGCTCACATTTGGATGTGGAAATGAAAACCCCTGTAAGACATTTTATGAGTGTCTTGAAAGACTAATAGAAAAATATTATAGCAATGCTGATCTTGATGCTTTTAATATCTTCTAAATGAAAGTGGCTTTTTAGTGCACCTAATGAACATCTGGAATGGAGTAAAAATTTTGCATTTTCAGGATACAAGAAATACCTGAGGATTCTTTTAAATAGATATTAGATGTTGTTTTCACTATGATTATGAAGGCAAAATAGTCTATTTAATTATACAAAACAGAGCTTCTCCTTTATATAAGGCACTTGGAGGTACTCTGTGACCAGGAAAATAATTATTAAATTATGATCTCACTGATAATATTAAAAACTATTTTTGAAAATCCTGTGTAGTTTGAATTTGCTCCTGGAAGTAACAGTTTGCTGAGGAATGTTTCAGGTCCCTGTGAAGAGGCTCCAAATTCTATATCAGCATTTTCTACACTATGTACAGTCTTGCAAATATCATTGAAGAAGGACAATTCACCATCATGGAATTATTCCTAAAACAATACTGGCCACCTAATATAAGAAAGGTGTCTGTAACTTTTGTATTAGTTCTGTGTCTTTGCTGGAAGAAATAAGAAATCCTCTCATTATTCAAGAATCAGCCTGAAATTTGTTGCATAGGAAAATCCTGGCTTGAAGACATAGAATTTAACAAATAGAGCTACAAGTGAAAGAGAAACCCTTGAAAACAAAATCCCTGCAGCATGGATTTGCAAAACTCTAAAGAAAATTTGCATTATAACATCTTTTTTTCCCCTCCTACTTCCTGCAGAGGGATCTCCCAGAACAATTCCACCTCTTTGAGCTCCCCACTTCAGCTTTCAAAAGTCCTGTTCCAAGCTGCACAGATGAATCACTCAGAAAAGGACTTTTCACAACCGCTGACGCCTGCTGCCTGCAACAAATGACACACTTCTCATCCCAGGATGTGAAGGAAGTTTTGATGGAAGTTACTCAGCAAATACTGGCTCAGGGACTGAGTTTTGCACTTTATTAATTTGTGCATAATTTATTCTAATGGGAGGAGTTTGATGTTATTGGAGATGTAGTGTTTCAATCAGTCCCCTTGCTATAAAGTTCACACTTTTCCATGAAGTTTCAGCTCATTTAGGCTCAGGGAATGGCTGCTGGGAAATTGCCCTCAAAGCTTTATCTGAAGCCATGAGAGCCTGAGTAATTAATTGTTTTATTGTGAAAGTCATGCCTAACGTGTGGATTCTTGTCCTAAGATATATTGCTGAAGCATATTCTGCATTTAGTTACCTGCCTGACAAGTTGTGTATTTAACAGGAAAAAGTCATTCTGACTGTGATTGATGGTGCAGCTCTCTCTCTGCAGTGATGGAGAAAATAAGCTGAGTCAAAGTAGATCTGGCTAAGTACAGCACTTCTCTCCTTGCTGTTGCTTCCTCATTTCTCTTCATTTGGATACGAAGGCTTTGCTTTGAACACACTTATTCCCTATCTACCAACTCATTCCTTTCTTCTTTTTTACTTTGAAATAACTTTAGATACATTACTCTGTACTGGCTGACATTAAAGAAAAGTGGGGTTTAATAATTTAATTTTTTTAAAAACTGTTATGTGCCCTTCTGTTCAAGCACAGAGCTGTAAAAATAAGAGCCCCTGATGGGGACTGAGTAGTGTCATTCACCCTTCAGCTTCACTTTCTCTGTGTGTTGTGACATTTTGTTTCAAGCTCTGTTTTTCCTGTGCTGATTTCTCTGGCATTTGGGCACCTGCCAAACCATCACAGAGAGACCACGGGCATGTTGAGGGAGCACAACATTTGTGCAGAAGCTGCTCTGTAGTTTAAATGTATTTGACAATGTAACTTTTAGACCAAAGGGGCACAGACACACACCTAGGAGTTCACTCTCTACCTAGAAGGCTTATGGGGCACACCTGCATGACCATCACTGCTTTTCCTCTGCCTGATAAGAAATCCCACAGCTGATTTTCACCTATCAGTCTGGCAGGGAAAAGGATGAGCTTACAAGGAATCCAGTGATGCAATCCATTCAATCACAAGGGGTATTAAAAAAAGATATTAAGTGGGGTGCTTGCTGGTAGAAGAGGGAAAGTTTGTATTTAAATTAATGTATTTCACAACTTGGTCTGCAGTTTATCTGACATTTACATGTAAGTACAATATACAGAAGACTTTGAGTTTGTATCAATATAATCACACGTCCAGCTCGTCTGTTCTTTCATTTTGGTGGAAGTTTGAGACAAGCCAAATACCAAATTTAGAGGCTTAAAGAGTATCACATCTATTTTCATACCATTTCTATAGATGCCAGCATATCAGAGAACAGGCAACTTCATCCTGCTTTCATATCCAAGGCACCCCTAAATGTCTGCATTCGCTGGAACCTGGATCATTGCTCTAGAAGAAGAGATGAATTGGAGAAATAGGAAGAAGTTCCTAAAAAATAGGTGTTGTTTATTGTCTGGGAACAGCTGCCACTTTGATTTTGTCTTCGTGGGCCAGGTGACATCTTTTGGCACATTCTTTCTTTCTTTCATACAATTTTTTATTAATATCATTGTGTTCATTGCAATTTCTTCATTAAATTGCGACTCCAACTCGTAATCTCTCCTGGTATTTTTCCTCCACTATCAAAATGGGGCAGTTTGAACAGGCTTAATTTTCCTGCTGAGTTTTAAAAAACCCAGCACACTTATAAATTATCTTGTTTGTGTTTCCCTCTGGGGCAAATATTGGCTGACAGTATTATCCTGAAGTTTTTGGCTTTAGGGAAAATTTTGCTTTGCAGACGAAAAGAATTGTGCATGACCAAACTGCTATATTTTTATCTTCTTAAGCTGGAAAAGTTTAATAATGAAAGAGCAAGTAGAAATTGCCAAAGCCTGCTTTCTTTTGCATTTTTCTAATTGCAGTGGGGTCTTCAGAGCTTAATAATTTCATCCCACTATGAAAACTTTGGATAATATGGGATCAAAAATAATAAAGCCACACATGAGTATTTGTGAGCCAGTTGCTGTTCCATTTAAATATTAATGAAGAACTTTGCACCCTTGAGAATTTGTGGTCATCAAAGACATTGTGTTGGATACATTGTCTCCCAGTGATTCAGAAGTACCACAGTTATGCATATTTCACTGTTTTGCCAGGTCTTCTGGTATTTTAAAAGATGTTCCCACATTAATTTCCTCTGATCTACAATTCACCTCCAAATACAAAGGACATTATGGGGGACTTGACTAAAATTTCTCTACTTGTGCTACTTGGCAAACAGGTGAAGGAGCAATAGTGCTAGGGAATATTTATGTTTGTTATATATAAAAATAAACAATGGTATGTTTCCTTTCTGGTGAGAAGTGATTGCTGTTATGGGATTTGGAAATGGGACAACTCTTTGTTGAGAAATTCCCCTTTCTAAAGGGAAAGCCAGCAGCTGTCCAAGCTCCTTTGCAGTTTGACAAAGGAGCATAACAGACAGCATTCCTGTACAATTCCATTCCTAGATGTGAAGGGAATTACAAAACCAGAAAAAAAATCTAAATAAATAGGATTTCAGAAGTAAAACGTGAATTCTAGGAAATGGCACTCAGGTGCTGAAAAGTGTGCTAGGAATGCAGTGAGGCTGACCATCAATACTCACCATGAATTGTGGTTAAAGGTTCACTTTTCCTCTTGTTCCTTTGGCACAGCATGCACTGGAGGGTTTCAATTTATTCTCTCTGCTGACCTGTCCCTTGAGTGAGCAAGGTTTTAATCCTGTCTTGAAAACAGACCCAAGGTACCATCTGTAAATTCCCTCATGTATCAAGGACTTTTAAAAAGTTGAGGTAGAGAGAAGCTGTAGACTAAGTCTCCCATTTTTCCTCCTTTTTCAGAACACAGTCTGGACTCTTTCCCTCTTTTGGTGGCAAAACACATGGCAGATATACATCATGATCCTACAGTTCTGCAAAATCATATGGAAAGGTTAGAAGGAACAGGAGTTGACCAAGGAAAGATACAGGCAAATGGGCAATAAGAGAAAATGAAGAAATAGGAAATTTAAAAGGTTGAAAAAAAATTAAAACATTTTTTCACACTAAAGGATTTAATCTGCTTAAGATAACATTACCTAATGCTGAAGAGTTAACAGTTATTTTAATTAAATCTGTTTTCTCTTCAGGATTTCTCAAACACCTACAGATTTATTCTAATACTGTTTTGATACCATTATCCACTGTCTTCTATCTCACTGGGATACTTGGCTCTGTTTGTGTGTGAAGTTTTTCTAAGTAGTTAAATATTACCATAATCAAACATTTTCATCAATTAGAGCATTCACATCATGAAGAAGATGAGAGAACTTAAGAAGACTGACTTCTTTGTTTTTAAATGCCAGAACACTGTGATATTTTCCTGGTTTGTAATGATCTCACTTGCATTTTTTACATTGCCAGTTAGTATTGTAAGAACAGCTAAAAGAGGAATCAAGAACAAAAGAAAAATTAAAAGCACCCTCAAAACGTAAATGCTCACAAAGAGTGCTGGTATTTTCAACAATAGAAATGAAACTCAGGTCTCTCCATATATAAAGAATGTAGAGAACTAAGAAGAATATAAAGAATTTTCACAAATTATCCTGGAAGATTACCAAAACTGCTTGAGCAACTTCCATGCAAGGAAAGAACCAATTAGCGAGATTTCTTTATTTTGGAATACATCTCTGGAAAACTCCTTTCCCTGACAAAATATACACTTGAAAATAACTCATAGAGTTACATAATAAACTAGTAAAAAAGCAACTAATAGAAGTAACTATGCAGAAGAATTTTTTACAGGCAATGGTTATTATGTCCAAGAAAAGAAGCATAAATATACTTGTGCCTCATCTACTTTTAAAATACCCAAGCCTGCTGGCAATTTTTGAACTGGAACTTCTGTCATTTGCAACAGCTGTTAAGTAAAGACAGAAAGATGGTGAGTGGGGTGAAGAGGAGGTATTTTTGGATCTCCATACAAATAGCTTGAATCAACAGTGGAGATAGTTTGGAAATACTTGACACGAATCAGAATTGTATATTTGAGTCTGTCAGTAACAAGGAATAAGTTAACAAGCTCAACTTGCTCATTTGAACTCAAGAACACTTCACTGAGCAGAACAACAGTCACCTTTCCCCTGACAGCTTCTGAAATGGGAAAAGTATTTCCCATTCCCAATGAAAGGAAGAGAGAGGAGAAAAAGCTTTAATTGGTATTTGCTACAATGAAAAGCAGTCTATCTGGTGCATGATGTGCTTGATTCACAGCATTTCCAAAGCTTTTAAGGAACTCATATGTGTTTGTGCTGCCTTTTGCAAAATGCAAAGGAAAAAAAGAGGTAATTCCAATGTTATTTTCAAGTTCCTAACTTCAGATGCATTATATTGCATTTTTCTGAGCAGTACAGCATTTCAGGGCACTGCCAGATCCTAGAAAATTAGGTAAATGGCTGTGTTATTTTTGCTGTAGAGCATATTATCTAAATAAGATCTTAGTCAAGTAAACTTTAGGGTCCTATCTGCCTATTTATGGAGTATATCACCAAATCTGACAAGTCCCTGGGATCGTTATTGGAAGTAGGAATATGAACCCATTTTTATTTCTAAACTGTTTGAAAAGTAATCAAAAAAAAAAAAAACCTAGTTATAGTTTAAAAGTTAGCCTTGTACTAACATCCTTGTCAAAATGTACATTTGGCTGTTAATCATGTCCTAGAATAAATATCTGACTAAAACCTGTCAATCAATGTCTCTCTTGTTTAATTTTGTCACATCAACACCATTTGGGTAATTTATCATGTTCCCAGTAATTTTATTTTTACTCAATATTATTTTGTTTTCCATTAGTCTCTGCTCTTGTAGAACACGCAGCAGAGCTGTAAACTAATTTTCACACAGGAATAGATATGCCTGCAATTATGCTTGAGAAGGCAAATCACTGCCATGTCTGATTCTGTTTCCACATTAGCTGTAAAGAGAGAAAACACAGTGGAGAATATAGAGGTCTATGGTAGCAATGAAATGTAATTTAGGTGCTTATTTCTTATGGGAAAGGAGTAACTTGGAGTGTGGGCCCTGCAGTCCCATTAGTGCTAGAACAATCTCCCTTTTGTGGTCTGCCATTACTTTCCTTGCTCTTCTGCTACATCAATTCACCTAAAACTTGCCAGATAGAGGGCCTAAAATATTTATATAAATCTCTCAAGCTGGGAAACACTCAGCTTGTCCTAATTAATTTTAAAATGTGCATTTGCTACTTTTGGAGAGAGATACTGAGAATTGTTTGTTTTCCTTTAAGCCCTATAAACAGCAAGCTGCTTTATTAGGGATAGGGAGTAGCAGGATCCCTCATGAACATCAGCTGGGCCTGGGGTGCTCAGCCCTTCTGCTCAGAAGCTATAATTATCCCAAAGAATTAGGGATAATTCCCTGACACATATTCTTCATATATCACTATCTCTTGCTGCTTTATTTGTACTCAGTGATTCTCCTCCATTTCTGTGTTTTCCACTGCAGTTGCTCTTTAGGAACTGTCATGCTGTTTTATGGTAGTCTTTCTTGACACAGATGAAAACATTGGTTACACTGTGTTTTGTCAAAATGAAAGTTTTTTGGGAGCAATACCTATTCATAAAGCTTCGTTTTCCTAATGCCTGGGGACAAGTGAACCTCATGCTCTGATGCAAATATTGACTCCTAACACTGGACTTAAAGAGAGCCTGAAAGAGTTAAGCAAATAAGAGTTTCTCCTCCACCTTTTTATTTTATATATTTGAAGTATTAAATTTTTAATATTTCCTAAAACTCACAGCTTGCACTGAGTACATCCACTGCTAGTGGAAAATTAGCATTTCATTAACCATTTTGAACAGCCTCTTCTGTGCCTTCATCTAAAACAATCATCACATGCTTTTAGAAATTGCTGTGAACTTGCTCAAAGCTGTATTAGATGCCAGAAAACACACACAAAAAGAAGACAACAAATTATTTGAATAACACTTTGGTCAATGTAAACAGTGTAGGTTAAATGCAGTGGTTGCTCAAATCTTGGCCTCAGAGAATGTCATTGCTATTTTGCCTTTTCAGGATATTGTAGCTCAGCAATAAGTTGTAGTAGCCCATAGTTTAAGAATAGCAGTGATGCTCTTACAGTGCATTGTGTGTTTCTCTGTCTGATTGAAATGCCTCACTTATTGTGTATCAAATTAATGCTTCCCATTTCTGTCTGAAATTGCTTAGTGCAAACAATGCATAACAATAACATGCATGAATTTCATACAGCTATCCAATATGGGGTTTGAATGGGGTGCATGGAGTCACTAAAATTGCAGACAACTTCCCTGAAGTGGTGTAGAATGAGCACACCTTATGACAAAGTTGCATTAAGATAGTGTCTTTGATTGTGGACTTCTACAAAACCATTCTGAAAGCTGGTGAGTGACATAGAAACCCCATGGATAATGGGGAGGAGAGGAGATTCATGGGAGAAGTGCCAACTATGATGGTGGGTTGGCTTCAAATGTTTGTGAATTTCGGAAAATTAAAGTAAGACAAGGTGCTGAAAGCTTTCTGCTTTTGAAAAAGGAACATGAAGCTGAAATGAGGACCAGCAGGGTTTAAAGTGGACAGAAGAAACCCTCTGGCAATCAATGCAGACATTGCTACATCTTAGAGACACAGTGAATTAACAGAAAAAAAAAGACAACCTCTCAAAGGAAAGTCTTGTATGGACTAAGTTCACAGAGAAAAAGCTGTTTATTAGCCTCATTGTTGCCCTTTCTTGCCTAATGCTTGTGAATTTCTCCTGTAAGATTCAAATGATTCAACTTGCTTTCCATAAGTGAAAAATAATTTTAGTCACCTTTGAGGAAGAAGGTAAAGAAAGTGTTCTGGGAAGACTCCCCACAGTAATTTAGTTTAGGTCCCATTAAAATAATTGTGAAAAGTAACAGCATCTGTATAGTTACTGTTGGATTTGCAGTCTAATTTTATCTGTGATCCAATTTGTATGCTACACAATGGTATTTTATTCAAATGCAGAGTTTTCTGGGTGACCTTAAGCACTGTTAGTCACAGTCCAGTTTCAAATTTTAAAAATTGTCAGTCTTGTACTACTTACTTAGCTAAGTAAATACTATAAATACTATATATGTAAATACTTTATATATGCTATAAATACTTTGCTATTTATATATGCAACCATCTTGGAGATATGGCAGAGAGTCCATCCTGTCTGTAAATGGCTGGTGATCCATATCAAAATGCAGGGAAATCATGCTCTGGAAATGCAAATCATATGAGATTTCATGCCCTTCCAAAAAGTTCTGTAGAAGCTGTGCTTCTATTCCTTGTTGTAGTTCCTGGTTGAAACTATTCTTTGGTCACCTGGAGAATAATTTCTGTATTCTTGGCCAGGAAGGCTGGAGATTATCCTTCACAATCTGTCACCTCATTAAATTCCTTTTTGGCAGAAACATTATTCCCCAGAAACATGATCTTACTGAGGCTTAGTCTTAGGATATTGTAGCAATATCTGTATTGCCTCTTCCCTAACAACACAGTAAGAAGTAAATAATGCAGCAGCCCTCAGAGAGGCCATGTAGTTCCTGACACTTATTGAGAGAGAATTCAAAATAAATATCTGTAAATTATGTTTTTCCCAGCTTAAAAACTTCAGACGTGAAGACAGAGTTGCTTTCAGAGCTGTTACTTTGTGACCTTGGTGTCCTGTGTTTGAGTATTTTGTATGAATTATGCCTACATGTTTTCTAGCATCAATATGAAAACGATGTTTTGCACAGACTGATGTTTCCTCCTGCTCCTTTCATTATTCAGCCAGTTACTTCATGTCCCTATCCACCTCTGAATACCAGGCATGAGGGAAGGAGAATAATAATAATAATTCCCCACCAGTATTTGGATCAGTAGTTCATATTTTCCAGAATCATGGCAATTTGGCAATGTCTGCCATTTCCACATAATATTCAATATCCAAATTACAAGCTACATTTTTTCCCCCTTTTACAATTTTTTTCCCCACAAGAGAAGGATTTTTTTCATCATTTTCCCTGATTTTCTTATTCTTAACAGTGGAAGCAGACTGTTTAGTGTTCAATTCTGTTTTATTATAGGTAAGGTATAAAGAGTGATCAAAGGGGTCTCATTTTCTGCCTTAGTAACCTAAGTGTTTCAAAGTGAATTCAGCTTTGCTGTTACACTCCAAAAAGCCCTACTTAGTACTTCACTTTCCTGGAAACTGATTCTACTTGTTTTCTGATATAGTTCTTCACTTAACAAATACCTCAGAGAGAAAAAGATGATGACAGTGGTTGAATTTGATAAGGTATTACTAACAAAGAATAAAAGCTGGTGTGTTCTTTCTTCCTCTCATGAAAGTGGTGATTTATTTGCAAGAGGGAAAAACTGTATGGTCTGGTCAGCAATCCATATGTCTCAGGTTGCTGTTGCTCTTCCCAGATACTGGACTATCACAGAATGTGGTTGTGGACTATTTCTGTGTTGAAGAAGAAAGTAATTTTGGATACAGCTGGTCGGTCTGGGGGTGTCAGTCTCCCCTACATGCCTATTTTAAATGCTCTGAATTAACACCTGGTAGGATCTCCTTGACTGAATGGAAACTTACACCTCCAACACCAACAGTGCCCAAGTTTTCTGACAGAGGTGGTGTGAATGCCCTCTCTATGCAAATAATGCATATTCTATATGCTAAAGTGTCTTTCAAGTTTCTACAATTTCCTGTCAGCCATCTGCTCCCTTTTGTTTATACTACACTATTTGAAATCCACAGACCTGAACATCTGTAATCTCTATTCAGTTCTTGACAGGAGCTATATTAAAAAAAATCCATGCCTGTTCTTAATCTTATTTTGCATCCAAGCAAATCCAAGACTTCTCAAAGATTGTTAAAGCAACAAAATTTTAAAGAAGCCCCCAGAGAAATTGGAAAATAAATGCATGTACTCATCCATACATACTGAGCCACTGGCTAAACCCTCATCAAGTCTTAGCATAATTCGAAATATTTAAAGCTGGAAAAGGCCTCTAAAGCCATTGAGTCCAAGCATAAAGTCTTGTATGCCACCATGATATAAAATCCTTGCTTAATCTAATTCTGGGTGAGGAGTCACAGCTCAGGTGAGTGCTGTTTACAGCACCGTTGCTGACACAGGGCCGTGCCTGCCTTTCTTCTTCCAACAGGAAATTCCACCCTAGAAAATAAATTCTCTTGGAGAAACATCTTGACCATGCTTCAGTAAAAAATAGTGCCCAAAATCTCTTGAAAAAGTAATATGTACCTTACTGCAAAAATAGCAAGCATTTTCTGAACTTTAACTTGACTTTACTGTATTAAGTATTTCTGGAACAAACTCTCATTTTGTAGAGTGCAGGCAAATAAGTATTAGCTTATATGTTTTCACAGTGATAAAATGTAAAAATGTGATTATTCTCCTGAGTGTTTAAACAACTTCCCAAAAAAGTTGTGGTTTATTCTAGAAGTGTAAGATTTGAGAGTTACAGGACATTCAGCACTGCAGGTGACATCTGGGAGAAGTGGCACATCCTGCACACAACACCTTTATAAATAAAGATCTACAAGTGAGGACACTTCAGAAACAGGAAAAATCTGACAAAATGAGATTTGTGTGGAACCTCTTCTCTCCCATGCTGTACCTCTTAATTTGCATAATGCCCTTATGTGTTAGCACAGAACCCTGTAAGAAACTGGAAGGAATGAAAAGCCCTTTAGAAACATTGGATTATTTATTCAGTGTAATTTTGACTGGTGCTTCATATTTGAAGAACAGCTGGGAGGCAGAACACTCAAAATGCAGATAATTTCTGGAAATTTCTTATGCAGTGTATCACCTAACATGTTGCTTTTTCCTTACTTCATCTATTGTCCTTTAAGAAATACCATCTGAGTGAATCTCTTGGCAAAATGTTTGAATTTAAATTTTCAATATATAGTCATATTATAGACATGCATGCATTAAATTAGAATGTCTGCTGGAGAACCAATCATTCATACATAATGGAAACTATTTCATTTTCTATGCTATTCATTCAATTATTTACATCCCAAGATAGGAGTTTGCTCATAAAACTTGTCTGTCTTTATTTTCCACTCCCCAAGAAGTGAAATTCATGAGTTTAGCACGTAGTGCAAGAATTACAATAACAAAACTTCCTTAAATTTCAATGCAATCATTTAAAATGTCTAATCCTCAGATGAACAGAGGACAAGACATAGCCTTGCAGATCAGTTTAAGAACTTGACAGATGCACTGCAGGAACTAGGAAATCTCTTGGAAATTTCAGAGAATTCATTGGTTTAACTTACAGGGTTTATTTAGAGCAGAAATTTGGAAACATCAAGATCCAGGAAGGTATTAAAGAAAGAGGGATTTGGTGAAATTAGCCCATGCAGGAGCGATACAGAATCAAAATGGCTCAGGATACCTAGAGTTGCACAGCACAACTTCCAGGTGGCTTTTTAATAGCTCTGAGGAGGAAGGCCCCACAAAGTCTCTGGGGGAACCGTGTCAGTGCTCATTTACCTTCACAGTAAAAACAGGTTTCTGTGTTCCTGATGTTTGACAGAATAATCTGTGTTTGTGTGTGCCCATTGCCTCTTGTCCTTTCACAGGACACCACTGAAAAGAGCCTGGCTCCACCTTCTTTACACCCTATCTTTAAAAGTTCACATACCTTAGTGGCTGATCTCTAGGTTGCCCAGTCTCTGTTTGATTTTAGGAAGCATTTCTTTACAGCAAGAACAGTCAAATACCATGACAGACTTCCTAGAGAGGTGGACAGTGCCCCAAGACAGGTGGTCTGGATGTACATCCAGGATTCCATCACCCCAGGTGCCAGATCTGCCATTTGTACTTGTTGAATTTCATTGTATCGGTGGTTGCTCAGTATTCTAATTTATGACTATCTCTCTGCAAGGCCTCTCTACCCTTGAAGGAATCAATTGTTTCTATTAATTTAGTCAACAAAGTTAGTTTCACTCGATTCCCATGCCCAGGTTTGGTAAGAACATTGAAGAGAAACCAAGGTACTATCATTTCAACCTCTACCAGTTTCTCCCATGACAAATAAAATATAAGAAGGAATAGATGAAGATGAAAATACTCAAAGAATTCTGCCATTAATGTTCACTCTGATGCACAAGAAACAAGGCTGAATCCCTGCCTGCAAATCCTTGGATAGTTACAGTCCTTGATCCCACAATTTTATTTTTTTTCCTCTCCATCTTTTAATTACTCTTTCACCCAACCTTACTAAAAGATTTAAAGTACTGAAGAGTACCTTCTGCAAAATTGATGTTCAGTTGAGTTTAGTTGATGCTCTACTATATTTAGTGCATCACATCCCATATAATTCCTGTTCCAGAGTGATAACTTCCCCTTTCTCCTGACTACTGAGGAGTAGAAATACTTAAATGTAGTACTATTTCTGAATACATAATAAAGCTAACTGAAGAATATTTTTTCAGTGGCAGTGTTCTTGGTTCTTTTGTTTCCTGAGGCTGGGGTGTAGTATATAAAATGTATGAACTGCCAGGAAAACTCTGCAGATATGAGCTTATTCTTAATCGGGATGATGGCCATTTCATTGTTTATGCATTTAAGACATAGTCTTAAAACTACTGCTCAGGAAAACATTTCACATTTGCAAGACTTCTCTTCCATTTGCAATTTTGTTATTTTCAACTTTCTTAGGTTGGTATTCAAATAACTGTTGTTGACGAAGTCACTAGTTGCAGTAAACTCAGTGTTGGTTTTGGGGATGCCTTGTGAAGGCTGACCTAGAACAGAGGCTAGACCAAGTTAAAGAATAAAGCAGGGATTTATTAAAAGGCCTCAATGGATCCACCTTGGGCAGCACAAGAGCCCAGCCAGGGCTGCTCCCAAGATGAACCAAAATGGGCACAAAATGCACGACCGGGCACGGGGTCTCTCACTTTCCTAAGTTCTGCTCCATTTGCATATTGGAGTTAATTGTCCAATTCCAGCTTTAGGTTATGAAGTCCCATCCTTCTTGTTTTTCTCTCTTCAGTCCACATTGTTTATGCTCTTGGGCCTGAGATTTGGATCATTTGTCCTTAGTCCCCAGCTAGAGAAGGAATTGTTTGGTCTCCCTGCTCTGTGAAGAAAGTTTATCACCCCCTAATATGAAGCCCAGACCCACACACTAAAGCAGCACAGAATCTGAAAAATATAAAAGCTAAAACCTGAGGCCTCATTGGAGGCCCTTTGAAAGATAATTCTGTGAACTCTGTGATGAGTGCTACAAATGGTCTGAACACCCCTACTTTATACAGCCTGATTTTAAATAAGAAAACTCTGAAAAGTCTTACTATGGAGTTCTTGTTTTTTACTGAGAAGTGCATTATGGGGAAGGTGAACAAAGGAAAAGCAGGTCTGAGTATATTCCCATAAAATAACATGCAGGACATAAAGTATGTTAAATCCACAAGATTACAATTAGAGTGCTTTGGTCCCTATTCCACTCTATGCCATAACCTTTTCTCAGCCACCAGCACTCAGCAAAGCAAAACCTTCACCCAAATCTTCACCCACCACAATGGGGGTGCAGAAGGGAAACCAATATCACCTTCCAAAACCTGGCAGATTTGGCTTGTGAAATATGCGCTCAATCACCATTTTGTTTCTTAGACCAAAGAAGAAAAACTGAAACTGTCTGAGATATTTCTCTCCTTGTCCCAAATATGCTGATCAGTAAAATACAAGGAAAACTGTAAAAAGCCATCTCTAAAAATAGCAGAATGTGTTTAAACTAAAACACTGAGGGCCTTGTCATATGAAAACAATGAAAGCACTGAGTATAAAGAGCTATCACACCGTGCAATTATCAGTATAAGAAGATTAAACAGATCAATGTCATTATTTTTTTTTCCAAAACTGAGTTTATCTTCATTCTCACAGTAGACACAAAATAAGACTGGCAGATTTCAAAGGCAAATGGAAGAGTTTTAGGTTTCATCATTAATGTTATTTGATAGTTTTATCACTTTTTCTCCTTATCCCTTATTTGGCAAACACATTTTTCACATATAATAAATAGGAATTCATAAGATCTCTCTTAGGGAAGTGAAAGAAATATAGTGGAGGGGGTTTATTATCTAAGAAACTAGAAATTTTGCTTTTTAGATTTTCTAAACAGTTAATACTGACAATGAAAATTATGAGCTAGTAGTAACAGATTAGCTGGTTTTAAACAACAGTTTCAGTAATAGTTTTTCCCCTTTTTATAGCACATGCTTTTATACTTGTTGACCTTTAATTTGAGGAGTTGGGACTGAACATATTGTATTTAATGCTATAAAAGTAGTGATGTCTCCTTTCAATGAGATTGCATTTATAACAATAACCTAAGTTCTTCTAGAGATGAGCACCATTTCTACCCTCCATTTATTCTCCAACAGATGGTTACAATCTTTTTAATGACCTAATATTAAGCTGTAGGTAAGCTTCCTGTATGTCCTGCTCATCTTTCACTCCAATATTATACTTAATTAAGTAGCTGTAAATATGATTGTTGTGATGGTCAGTGATGGCAAACACTTGTATCTAAACAATACGAGCTAAAAATCCTACTAATTTCTCCTGGAGCATATAAATGCACACCCAAAATGCATATATTATAAATGACTGCTTGAACTTCCAGTTCTTGCCCAGGCAACTAATGTTTCTGCATTCATAGGAAAATTTTCCTGACTTTAGGTGCAGTTTCCAACAGCTAGGTTAGCTGATGATGAGCTGGTAGCCCAGTACAATAAAGAGTCTTGTTATTTTAGATATTATTTCAGCTTGCTGTTTTTAAAAGTTACAATTTACCCAGAAACATCTATTTTTGGCCAAGGGGCAGGATAGCTGTTTGTGGGTAAACTGTAACTTCTAAGAACAGCAAGCTGAAATAATATCTAAAATAAGATGTCCCTTCCCATTTTCATACAGGCAGGATACCCCTATACCATCTGAGATGTCACATAGGGCACACTGCTGGTATATCCTCAGGTGCTGAGGAATCCTCACCCTGGCAGAGGACAGGGCACCTCTGACTGTTAAACAGCATGCTGCTGCCTCTGGTAGCTCCTGCTGAAAATGGTGTTTACCCCACCCCCAACACATTGCTGAATTCCCAAAGAATGATTTGCTCTGGCTTTTGGGTCTGCAGGTGCCTCCAGGAGCCCACAATACCTTCAAGCTGCCTGGTGCTGATCCCTTTGGCCCCCCATTCCTCTTTCTCTGATGCAGTGCTACAGAACCAGTGGGCAGGTATTATTATCATAGCCCCTTGTCATGAAGGTGTGGGACTGGTTTTGGGCTAAGAATAATTTATTGCTCAGATAAGCATCAGTCTCAGAGGCTGTGAGATTTTAAAGAAGCAAGCAGTTGGCCATAGCTCAGAGTAGTCACAAGTTCCTCGTTACAAGGCAATACAGAATTTTCTAACCCGATAGTTGCCACAGGGCTTATTTTGTTTTTCTAACCTATCACCTTTACTTACTTCTGCTGCACTGCAGATACTTTTGTTCAATAGGCTTCTGTCTCATATGCCCACATATCATTCTATTATAACTTCTAAACTCTTAGCTTATTCTGTATAACCACAGCCCTACATTATAAACTCTTCACTATCTTATCAATGCAGTTTCTCACTTACTTAAGGCATATTCTTACTTCAAACTATAGAAACAAAATTTTATGATTTTTCTGCTTAATGTCTGTGTATTTGTCTGTGTCTGTATTTTTACATCAATCCAAGCTTCTCCCAAGGCTGCAAATCAAACCCTTCTGTGCCTGTGGAAGTTTCTATTTTCCTGATTCCCACAGGCAGGCATCAGGCACTGGATGGAGATCCCCTCCTCACCCTGACCTAGAGGCCACTGGGTAAGAGCAGATACCAACACTGATTTGCAATCTATTTCCCAGCTTTTCTGACAGTAATTGAGAAGACACCTTGGTCAGTGTTGTCACCTTGGCATCATATTTTAGGTTTGTTATTAGTGCAGGTAACTAAATTGATAGTTTTGTTTGGAGAAGGGATAGAATTCAATAGCAAGACTCTCAGCTAATATAAAATTGCACTGATGTCACTGGGGATATGCTGATCTTCCTAGCTAAAAATCTATTTTTCAGTGTCATTGTGGGATCATCATTCCTAGTGTACATATAAAAGAAGGTTTTTGTTATGGTCTAACTAATAGACCATAACAAAATTGGAGCTTTTTATAGAGAAGCTTCTTATAGACTTCTTATAGAGAACCAATTTATGCTTCCATGTGAATACTTTGTACATTATCCACAAAAATCAAAGTTTTATTCTGAATTATTAACTCTTTCCCTAGCTGGTCAATGGTTTCTGTGGCATTCTAGCCTAAGACTCAGATTCTTGTATACACTGCAGTGCATTTGATTTCTAAATTGTGGCTTGGAAGCTCACTGATCTCGGCCTCTGAAGTCTATATAAATTAAAAACAATAAAACTGAAAAATAAGTCAAAATATCTTTTAGCTCATCATCTTGACACCACCTTAGGCTATCTTACATTTTTTTGTCTCATTAGTTTGGGTAGTGTCTCTAATTTAGTTCTTCCAGAAGTAATTGTATCTTTAACAGATGCATCTCCAGCCTCTCTGGCATCATTCATTGCCCTGGCTTTCACAAACAGTGCATTTTTCATGTTCTTGTGTGCCTTTGGGGAAGGTCACCATGCAAGATGCTTTGTAGTCAAGTGTTTACAAGGACCTAACTTATAATATGGGTTGAAGAGCCACAGCTAACAAAAATCTTTTTGTAGTAAAGCTCAGCTGTTTTGTTTTAAATTTGTCCTGTTTTCTCAGGGTGTCCTCAGCTCCCCATCTCCCCTCTAAGAATGAGTTGTGTCATCCAGACATGTGATTTAATTGGGGTCACCAGGTCTCATGTGAAAAGGATGGATTATGAACAGGAGGAACTTCAAGATCCACATTTGAGTTGGAAACTAAAAAGAGTATAGAAGTCTATCTTTGCTTCTGATGAAGGATCCTCTTTTTGTTGAGCTGGAAATTCTAGTGGCAGCAGAAAAATTTTTACTCCACTAGAATAATCAATTATTGGGAAAAAAACATTCTAAATCCTTTGAGAGGTCTAGGCAACTTGAGCACCTGACAGATGCAGAAAGATGCTGTGGTTTTCAAAAGTAAAGAGTCCCCTCTATGAAATGTAATATAGCATTTCCAAAAAAAAGTTGCAGATTGAGCCATGAAGCCCATCTGTGAAAAACAATAATCTCAAAAATAATTTTTGTAGATGTTAATCCACCTTGAAGCTCCCTCCTATTCTATTCTGGTCGTAAAATCAACAATTACTTTTTCAAACAATCTCCCCAATTAGCTAGAAAAGGGCAACTGAACTGTTAGCTGAACTTCACTGAGCAGATTTTCCTGTAGTAACATTTACTTTGCATTTTGTGTGCCCTTACTACCTGATTATTCAGTATTTAAAAAAAAAAAAAGGAAATGACATTTGCTATTAAGGAATTGCAAGTCCAGTGCCATGTATTCCAGTATATAATTAGAATTACTCTTAGCACAATAATAGTAGAACAGTTAGTTAATCTTCCAACAACATAAGTCCAATTTTGACCCACTCTAAAAGTCATAGTTTAATTTTTCTTGGAATCACTGTGAGAAGAAATAAGCACCAGCTACAGCTAGGTAGGAAAATAATCTTTGTAGATTTAGATATCATTAGCCTTTATGAGCTGTTGAGAAACCAACAGGATAGTTTCTCAACAGGATAGCTGTACTTTCTTTGCTGGAATGAATAGAATCTATCACCTTTTATTTTGGCTTTTATAGTTGTAAAACTTAGAAAATTTTCATGTCTCTAGCTGTGCATGCAACTGCTGTTTGTCTTCAAAACCTGACAAAAATTAACTCATTTATTCTTTAACTCTTACAGACATGGTTCCTCTATCACAATATTTAGTTGATATGTTTACTAGACTCTGTATGCCCAAGAGATTGACACATGGAAAAGCTGCAATGTGGCCCCCTTGGAAATGTATTCATACACTCCTGAGAATGACCAATGTGTCATCATCACCTTAGGAGTCCTAGAGTGTGTTAACCAATGTAAATTTTTTCCAAAACCCTAAACCATGTGGATAAATATGTCCTAAAATTTAAGAGGATATTATTTGTACATTTGATTAGGTAGAACATTCATTGATCCTTGCCATTAAAAAGCATTTAAAAAACTTTAAATCTTGAACAAAATGTATTTCCATCAGCTCTAATCTACCTGCACTTTATTAATTTTTTTTGTCCTAGAATGTTTTTGTAATGTTGGAATAACATATATAATTTTTCATTTATTTCTTATAAACTATTCCATTAGATCGGAGGCATAAAGATATATCATGCAACTCATTTGCAGGGGAATAAATATCAACACAACATGAAACATGGATGACCTATTATGTTCCATGTTAAAATAGTTTAATATGCATCATCAAATGCATTCCTAGCAGGAGTTATCCCTGTGTATGCTCATACAGCACTGAGTAGGATTCAAACTGGCCATGACATCAAATACAGAAGTCAATACTTACCTGGCTTCTACTAAGAATTTAAGAAAAATATGAGAATGTAAAAGCAAGAGCAGGAAACATTGATTGTGTATATATTGTTTGTATTTCACTGCTCCACAGTCTGCAAATCAATTTGATGGTGTCTATTTCTGATTTTCTGTTTCAAAACCTATGCTTTTGTTTTTCTTACTTACATTCTTTACAATAGCTGGTCACTAACTTCAGTTTTAAAGCATTTTTTCCTTTTTTATAAAAATCACTTCTTCCTCTTCTTCAAAACTCCTTTGTCTTCCTTATGTAGGAAATTAACTGAGCTTTTAAGGACTTGCCATTTGCTTTTATTCACTGACAGATTTCTCTCATTTCTATATGCTAATTATTTTTTAAGAGAATTAGTAACCTCAAAGTATGTCTCATGAAATTGCGTGTCACCCTGTTCAAGGTACAGGTACATTGAGGTATAAATAAGAAAGCATTGCCAGAAGCAGGTACTTACTCTACATGACATAAAATATTCATTGGTGTCTTGCAAACTGAGAGGCTCCAGAATTTTACAGGCTTTTATTGAAGTAAGTATATATCCAAAGCCTGTTTCTTTTGATATAGATAGAAATCCTGCCTGCAATCCATACTGATGAGCATTTTTTACATCTTCAACAACATCATTTTGCATGTTTGCTCACTAGCTGTCCTGTTACAGAGATGTAATAAATGTATGTAGTAGTGGGAAGAAATTGTATTGTGATAAAAGTTGAGTCAGATTTACATTATGTAGACTACTGCCCCTTTCTCTTTTTCCAGGACTAAATCAATAAATGAGGACAATGGGGTGCAAATGTTGTTTAAATTGACTTGGTATGAGTGGAGAGGAATGAATCAAAGCCAGTGTCTCTGTATGTGGGGGCAAAATGTGTGTGAGAGTTTATTGTTAATGGAATTTGAGGCTGACAGTGGATGATGAAAAGGAAACTATTCTCCTGCTACAGTAACGCTAAGAAATTAAGGGATGGGAACGTTCTGTTGCAAGCCTCAAAAGTTTTCCAGAACAAGGAAATTCAAAAGATTCCTAAAAACTGATTTAGATGAGTGGTGTGCCCTTGTGACCTTCAGTTTATCTTTCTTACTGGTAATTCCAACATATTGAGAAATATCTATTGGATATTTCTCAAGGAAAGAGAAAGTACCCAAGGCTCTTTCAGCTTGCTGAAGGAGTCAGGACAAGACATGGATAAAATAAAACGAGGATCATATGACAAAGCATTTTAATAGGTACCCTCTGTATAGAAGAAGGTGCAGAGCCAAGCACGACAGTGCTTTCCTAGAAAAGCTTTGAAGAGATGAGAGATACAGGATAGCTTTCAAATCCATAAAATTATTTTCATCTCACAATATTTAACCTTTTTGGTTTTGCTTGTCATATATTTGCCTTCTTTTCCACTAGTGAGAAAGGTTTTTCTTCTCTTCCCCAGCCTGAAGGTGCCTAGTTCATAAACACTTGCTAGTGTCATCAGACATATGATGCAGATAGCCATTTGTGACAATTAGCATCCTATGGCTTGACTTCCAAAGAGAAAATGTTTTTTTTAAATACCTCTTTTAAAGTTAAGTATGAGAACTGTGATAGTTTTAGAATTCCTTTGTATTTCATCAAGAGTTTAAAATGTTAATTGTGTAGTGTGTTTCAGCGCTTTACATGTTATAAGCTCTCATTTTTAAGCATAGATAATAAAAAGAAAAATAGATTCCAGGAATCTAANCTACTATTCAAGGAGGATTTCATCTGGACTGCTCTAACACCCTGACATCCAGGGTGTCAGGTCACATCCCTGACTCTGTCAGGGTATTTTCTGGGGTTTTGTTGTTTTTTTGTTTTGCTTGTCTCTTGGTGCTATTACATTTGTATTTTTCTTTGCTTTGCCTAATATTCTTAGTAAAGGACTGTTATTCCTACTCCCAAATCTTTGCCTGAGAGCCTCCAATTGCAAAATTATCATAATTTGAGGGAGGGGGTTTACATTCTCTATTCCAAGGGAGATTCCAGCTTTTTGCCAGCAGGTACCTGTCTTTCAAACCAAGGCATGCTGATAACTCCTCCCTTGACCCAAACCCTAACTCCACCCCTGTGATATCCTATAAAACCCCATGGCCCTGGGTCTGCTCTCTCCTCTCTCTCTCCTCTCCTCTCTCTCCGAGCTTTGCTCGGGCTCCCTCCGCCTCCTGCCCCCACCCGGCACAGGGTGGGAGGAATAAAATGGACTTTGGTGCCAAACAACAAAGAGATTCATCTCATCTGCTTCCCCTGCCGTGGGCTGTGGCCTCTCTGGACTCGGTAGTCACTGTAGCCACACGCTGCTACATATAACAACTTCATTTATTTGGTCATTTGGGACAGATAATTTCACATTCAATATTTGAGTAAAGAAAACACATGAATAGGAATCTCACAGAAAGAATTATCACATGCTTCTCAGGTGTTGTCCCTTTCATCTCATGCTAGGTTTTTTTTTTACATCTTGTAAAGAAAAATGTACATCTGTACATTTTCTTTACAATAGCTATAAGGGTCACTGGGAAAAGGCTTTTCAGTGGTTTTAAGCATGGTGCCAAATCTGGTGTTTACAAAATACTGTCAAAAGTGTGATTTTGGCCAGCTTTCTACTATTTTTTACAAGCATTGTGTGATACTTGGCTGTCTTATTTCCCCTTTTTTTGTCTAAACCACCACTGCCTACTTCTTTGGAAGATTATAATTAAACATTTTTTCAACATTTCAGAAATTCAGGTGCACACTAAGTATGATTTTTAGGAAATTTCTGAAAATTTCTTTGGAAATTTCTTTTTTAAAGATTTTACGAGGATATCCAGGCCTAAATTGTTGAACTTGTATTACAAGAAGTTCAACATTTCTCACCATTTTGATGCTTTTCACTTCTTCTAGAAAACCTTTTCCTAAGAAAAAGAAAAACCAAAAACTATCAAGGCTTCATTCTCAGGTGTCAGACATTTAAATTTTTCATTAGATTCTTGGTCCTGCAGTTAGGTCTTCAACCTGCAGTCATCTGATAGAGTGAGAGGATAAACACTGAACAAGAATCTGGGCTTTGGCATTAAATGAGAGAGAAGTTCAATCCCTACCTAAATTAGTATCACTAGTCTACTAATGGAAATGAACAAAAGAGGGAGTAATAGGCTTCCTGAAACCAGAAAATAAGCGTTTATTTTATCCTGTCAAAGCCAAAACAAATGTACCTTCATTATATCTTTTTCCCTCAAGGCAAAACCAAAATCCAAACACACAATCTGAATATACGAGATCATTCCTGTTTAAGGCTCTAATAATTGAAATTTGAAGAGATCCAGTAGAGTTTCCACACACAAAGCCCATGTAGCATTTCTGTTTTATTACTGTCATATGTGAGCAGTTTCCCTTGATAATGCTGCTTTGTGTACAGAAGAAAGAAGAACAAAAAGTTGTGTCTCCTAAGCAAAAGGAGATGAATGAAGGTGGAAACCTGATCACATTTGGATGACAAGCAGCCTTGTGCTTCCTGAGGGGCAGGAATTAGAAGAGGATGAACACATAGTTGTGTTACACTTTTTTCACCCTTTTAACTGGTGGCTTCAGCCCTCTGCCCAGGTGTAGATCTTTCTGTCAGCAATAGTTCCTCTCAGCTGCAGTTTCCCCCATGGATTAATAGTAAACTGTGTAGTGTGCACAAAACAGGAGGATTAATCCCCTGTTATGAATGGTTATAGTGTGTTTTAAGAGTGATAAGGAATTCTCACAGCTCTATTTGTTAGTCTTGCTATTTCTTCTCAGTTGGGAGAAAACTTCAACAAAATACATTTGGAATGTTGTGCACTATTTTGCTTCATTTCTATTCCCATTTGCTAGTGTCTTTCATCACCTTTATAAAGACTCTATTCTATTTTTTGCCTTAGGCTGATGAGAAGTACGTAGTAGAGTCTGGAGAAAGGCTACATTAGGAAATTTAAAAGTGGTCCATCATAATCAATCTTTCATTTTTGATGTCATCTCCCTGTGCTCATAAACTACATTTTGCACTTCAGGATTAAGAATTTGTGAGCTCAATTCCAAGACTGTCCTTCTGTGTTGTAAGGAATGCCTTTTACATTTTACAAAGTGAAAGAGAGCACAAATATTTGGTGGTTCAGCACACACTCATTGTCTTGCTCTGCACTGAAACAGTTCATGACTCTTGCTCCCTGCTAAGTGTAGTGTAAGGGTGCAATCACTTGAGAGATTTATGATTGAACTCAGCATGGAGAGCTCCAAAGTACTGAAGAGGAAAGCATTTTTTTTCCTTAAAATGTATGTGACACAAATGCCACACCACTTTCCATAGCAGGCAACCATAAAATGGCTCGTTCTCGACCCATGACTAAAATGTTAGGGCACTTTCTGAAATTCTGTCAAACAAGATGTAATATGATGGGCTCCCTTAGGTGACTGTGGGAAATATGGTGAGTTTATTGTGTCCTACATCCCCAGTGACACTGTATCTGATGGCAGGGGCTTGGAACAAGATGAGCTTTAAGGTCCCTTCCAACCCAAACCATTCCTGATTCTCTAAGTTGTATAGTGATGAGGAGCACTGATTTATAAATACACTCTAAGTTTTATTTGTTTACTCATGGTACAGATTTTTTTTTCCCTTTCATAAGTGTAGAATTTATTTTATCCATGTATGAATGGTTGCAAAATGGAGTTGTTAACATATGATTTAAGCTCACATATTGCTGAGGTTTTCTTCAAAGATTCTCTTTTAAAAATCAAAATTATTTTGGAATTGCTACTTATGTACTATTAAATTGGGGGAGCAATTCAAAGGCAAATCCCACTACATGAATCAATCCCTGCTGGATCAATTAGTCCCTCATAAAACATTGCTAACTATCTTTTCTCTTAGTAGATGAGTTGTGTTGTTTTCTGTTTTATTTGAAGAGCAGTGGGACATGAATTCTGTAACCGGAATTCCACAGATGCCAACTTTACACCCCGTCATTCCCAAAACATTCCGTGGAAAGGACCATTCAACCATACCACTGTAGATTTCAATTCCTAGGTTAATTCGTGGGGACAGAGGACACTAAATTAGTATTAGAGATCATAACCTCTGAAAATACAGACACATAGCAGCTTGTGCATCTCATATGCACTGAATACTGAAAATGTTGGCCATTTTGGCCAATTTGGCCAATTTGTGCCTTGGTGACTGCTGTGCCTTTCAGATCTCCTTCAGAGTGAAAACATTCACCTGTCTTCTCCTAAATGGAACAAATCAAGAAAACTTAACCCAGCTTCAGATAACTTGTGTTAGGCAAAGTCTTGCTGATAGCTGATTTGACATTTTACTTCTCAGAAGGAGTATTTCTAGGTGGCATGGAAACACAGGGATAATATATCAGGTTCTTCTTAATAAATGTAGTCCTGATCCTGTTGAGTTTAATCTTCAGGTTACATATTTGCTTAGATTTACTCTTCCACTCTTGGTGGCATGTGATAACAGCTGCAGTGTGCCCTCATCTACTTGTTAGTGTCTTCATGCGTCCACTGCTACAGAAAAGATTGTTTTATTAATTTTTTTTCCCCTCTTTGGTTTTCTTATCTGGAAGTGACCATTCTAAAACCAGCTGGGTTCTTTTGTCTGACAGTCTGCAGTTGTTTTCTCTGGTCCAGTATGTGCTATAAAGCTGCCCTGATACAACAGAGGAGATATTTGTGGGTAAGAAGGAATTGGAGTGGAGCCACAACGTTTTAGGATGGAAGCCTCCAAAGAAATGAAAGGGAGATTGCAGCCAACAGCAAGAAACTTTCAGAAACCCAGAGGGAAAGGATAAACACTTTTTTTGTTTCAACCAAGATTAAATTCTTGATACATCTGACCATAAGATTTCACAGGGATTGCAGAAACCAAAATTTTCCCAAGTTCTCCATGATCAAAAGTAGCTGTATTAGTGAATTACAGTAATTTTTTTTCTAAAATACTTAAAAATTACAATCTTTCGTAAACATTTGTGGTGGATTGGCTCACAAATGTGTTACATCATTCACTATCTTATGTTTGGGGAAAAGGTCAGAAATAGCTCTCCTGATTAAACTTCCTATGAAAATATGTTGCCTTTTCAGAGTTTTTTTTTGGGTTTTTTTTTTCAGCTGAAATACTTTTATAAAGTAAATTCTTCTAAACAAAAAAATCATCTTTTCAATTAGGAATGCATTTAACAAGCTAGTAAAAAATAGCTTTTCTGCTCTAATAAAAATAGCTTTTCTGTGTCAGTGCAATTAAAGTAATGTGCTGGCATCAGCAATTTCATATGAGCATCACATGAATGCATTCTTATTTCTCAGTTAACTCTTGAATTTTACTGCCACTTATGGCTGCAGTACAAAAAATTTTTGAAGGACACTGACCTAGAGAACCTTGCACTAGAAGCCTACAGTGAATAAATGAAGTTGATGAAGGTTGGTGGATTGACCTTGATCTGGCCCTCACCCAGCCAGTCTCTCACTTCCCCTCCTCAATGGGAGAAAAGAGAAAATAAAAAGAAAAATCTCATGGGTCAAGACAAAAGACCATAAAATCATTTACCGATGATTGTCATGGGCAAAATTTGGCACTTGGGAAAAATTAATTCAATTTATTTCCGTTTGAAAGAGACTTGGATGATAAGAACAAAAGACAAAAATGAAACCTCCCCATGCCACAAGTTTCTCTCTGCTCCTCCTTCCCTCTCATACTTATCCCCTGCTCCAGACCAGGTCATTTAATGCAGTCCTTCACAAGCCACTCCATCAAGGAATCTTCCATAGTCTGCAATCCTCCAAGATAAATCTGCTCTTGTGTGGGCTCCCTGTGGGTCACAGCTCCTACAGGAAATATTCCTCTTCTCCCACATATTGTTTTCCAGCCTCTCAATATTCTAACTTGGTTTTAACAGATGATTATGATATCATCTATTTATCATTTTGTATATTCCACAGCAATAAAATATAACCTATAAACATCCCATTTTCAGTGTCAGAACATACTGTTCCTTTCAGAACATGTCTGGAAAGAGATTCTACGGCAAGTGGTGAAATTCCATCTTTAAACCAGAAGTGCATTTGTCCAGTTCAATGTAACAAAAATTTGTTGCTGTGGGATGTCACATCTTTTTCTGAATAAAAATATTAATACAGATATTCTTGAAACCCCATTCTCAAAGTGAGTGTGCTGATTTTAATACTGCTCAATATTGCCAACTGCTCAAGTTTAAGTACAAAGCAAATGCAAAACAATTTTTTGATCCAAGTTCTGCTCACTTAATGTTTGTTCCATTCTTATGTTCATTCCCAGACATTACCTTTTGGATATCATGTGAAGAAATTGTTGGAGCTTACTCAGTTTGACCATTCTGAATATCATTATAAATATAAATAGAGGAAATACAAATGTTTCCTATGCCTTCTCAAACATGATAATCTTTATATTGATCTCTCAAGCATATTATAAGTTTTTTATTTGTACAGAAAATGAAGAAGTGGTATGTTAGAAGATATTGGCAGATCATTGAAAGTAGTCAAACCTTCCTAAAATTTTCGGAAGTTGGTGATGAAAAGCATATATAAAAAAGCTAATTGCCCTATTTTGAAAAAACATGTCTTTTGAATTCTTGCCACTGTTCCTCTGTGTTCCTCCAGGGTTTTTTTTTTTTGTGTCAAGAAGTAGAAAACACCATCCTTTTCTTTGTGGTAACTTCATATTTTTTACAGAGGTTTCCTTAGGAATAGCAGATGATTCATTACCAGCTTTTCCTACTACAAAATTGAGTGATATCTGTTCACTGTCACATGTGAGGACACACTATGGCTTCTTTAACTGGATGGCCTTTGGTGGAAGCCTATCAGGCACAGCAGATTAATGAACTTCTTGTTAGTAGTCCAAATTCTGTCCTAACAACACCAACTGGATGTCTGCTGGAATCAATTGGAGTCCTGTTGGTGAGAGCTGGAGTTCAGGGAATGATTGGTGTCCTCTACAGGAGCCTTTAAAGAGGGTGATTAATCAGCTGCATCAGGTGATTGGTTACTTTTTATTGAATGGTTTCGCTAGGTCAGAAACTTAGATAGTAAAGGCAGAAGACTTAGGTAATAAATGGTTTAAAACCTCATTGAAATGAAAATAGGTTTCTAGGCTTTTTATTTCACCTAATAAACAATGCCCCTGACAATCTTCTTCCTTGTTCTGCATAAATTGTAGTCCTATATAATTTCATCAAATCAAATCCACAGGCATAGGGTCATTTATGCAAGAACTCAGTCTTCTGTTTCCTAGGTAACAGACTCATCAAGAGATGAAATATGGCCACCCACTTTCTTATTCTCTGTTATTTTTTCTCATGTTAATCCATATAATTCATTAGTTTCTATCTCCTACTCATATTTCCCTCTTTACACTTAGTTGCTTTGTTTGGTTGGATGTTGAACATTTATTTATTCCATCATTTGTACACAAAATAGAACAACTATTTAGAAAATTAACATACTAAAGAGTGCAGGTATCCTACAGACAGAACCTTTTCACTCTGAGGGAAGGAAGAAACATCTTTGCAAACTTGTATAGCTCTGCAGATAAATTGAGCAAAACAAGAAGATTGGAAATGTGGGGTTTTTTTAATTTCTTCATCTTTTAGATCAATATATAGAAATTAGAATTATTATTCCTAAAATCAAATTTCAATTAATGTTTGCTTTTGAAAATTATAGTAAACTAAATTCGGTAGTCATGTTCTGTGTCAAGTCTAAATGTTTCTATTGCACAAAAAAATTACTCATCTAGACAAAGACACATTTGCTATGGTCTAGCAAACAAGTGTAATTGTCAAATCTACTGTATTCTGTCTCTGTGTGTTGAAATTTTTGAACAAGATGATGCTATCCATATTTTAGAAATATTCCTAAAGGTTCTCATTTGCTACTTTTTGTTCCTGACCAACACCAAGCAGAGAACACCAACTTGTTGGCATTTCATGGCTCTTATTCTCACAACACAGTCTCTTATTCATTTTCTTTTGGCTGACTTCACCAGGCCATGATAATTACTCCATGGCAAAATCTGCTAAAAGCTCTAAAGCTCTATGATAAAACCTGGATCACGGTTGTTGTTTATCCTTTCCTCAGAATTCATAGTAACAATAGTTGCAATTGATCACAAAATGATACCAAATTAAGCTCAATGCTGGAGAATGAGGTGCAGCTACACCAGTTATGGAACACAGCAATGAACGAGGCCATTTGGTTTCCTCTCCTTTCTCAAGCCTTTTCAGCTTGGGGTGTAATCCAATTATTTTAAATGCAAGCACATTGATTGCAAGTACAAAAAGCCCAAATGGTGTTCTCTAAATCTCTTTGAAGAGAGTGACTCACCCAAATTACATTCAGCTTTAGAAGAGCAAAGATGTTTAGAACATTTGCTCATACTGCTTTTGATAAATACAGTTAATTACACAATTCTGCTGGGCATTGAAACACCTTCATTGAAACCCAGGAAGCAGAAGAGAACAGTCAAAGAAACCATCCTCTCCCAAAGACTTATTTGTAATATAAATATCCTATGAGAATGAATAAGGACTAAAATCAGAAGTTTTCAAAGAGTACAAAAGGATTGCATCAAGACTTCTCCAAAAGAGAAACCAAAGTTTGATTATGGGATATGATTTTAAGTGCATATGAAAATAATTTCTACTTCATTACATCATAATTGCATATAATCCAACCCATGCTTATAAACATTTAATTTATCACCCATATTTAATATTTTTCCCCTTGAAATAAAACAAGGGTTGTAAATTTTTCTCTACCTTCTCTGAAACATGAGAATTTGTCTTAGGAAGACACAAGCAGCAGTGTCAGAACAATACCTGGTTTAAATGACATCTTGAATATCCTTGGGAGCTGCCTAGTGTGTCTGTCTTGCAGAGTCAGCATTCAGAATCCACACATTTTGATCAGTGTGTGATAGTTTGTCACACATTACAGACTATTATTTGTCCTAATTAAGAGTTTATAATGTATTCTTAAAACTGTTCTTCTCCAAGTTCTCCAGCTTTACAAGGTTTGTGTTTGCTCAAAAGTAAAAGACATAAACTTTATGTGTGAGATTGAAGATGCAAATGTCAAGATTTTTCACTCATCTTTTCTGGAATATGGATGCCAGCTGCTCCTTTGGAATTTTCTTGAGCCTCCCAAGCATCATCAGTTTCTGCATCCTTCCTTTGAATAATTAAAGTTTTAGCTATTTTTAGTGTCAAAACTTTGTACTCTTTTGTCCTAAGTCTTAAGATTTCATCTGTATGACTATCAACCCTTGCAGTTGTTAGAAGTTCTCTTTGTATCATTAATGAAACTTTCTGTAACCTAGGTAGGAAAACCTTTCAAAACTGTACATTCATCTTTAATACTAATATACCTGTTTATATCACCTAACAAATTAACTAATTATGTAATATATTAATATTAAAATAGCTAAGAATCCTAAATGTTGAGTCAGAATTCCATAAAATTCTATATGGCCATCTTTTTCTCGCTTTTTTAACCATTTTGAGCCAGTCTCTCATTTCAGCCAGGAGAGAGCAAATTGGCTTTTGATTCCCTTAATGCAACACCCACATCTGGCCTGTTAAAAACAATTAGCAGCTTAAAAGTAAAATAGGATGAGTGAAACTGTATAAATGTGTTGACACAGGAAGAATGTCACAGTTCTCTTTCTTAAGAAGGTGAAGGGAAACCAAAAATGAAAATCCATAGGGACAGAATGAAAATAGATTCCACTGCTTAAATGTTCTGAGGGTCCTCACAGGTCTGCAGAGAAAGTGGGAGTTGAAGTGAAAAATATTTTGTTTAAAAATCATCACTCATGAGTGATGCTTTTGGCATCACAGAGGATTTTTCTTCCCTGTTTTGCCTGGGGAGGCATTCTCTAAATCTGACAGGCTTTTTGGTGTTGTAGATATGTGCTTGGGGGTGTGAAGGAATTTTTTGACTTTTTGACTCATGATGTTTTCTGAGAGGTGACTTTCACCTGGGATCAGTCTTAGCCCAGATGTGTCTGTGGAGGCATCCTTCAAAGGGCACTGAGGGATTCTGCCTGTGTGCAAAGTGAAGTTGCCCAGTAGAGCAGGGAGAAGGAGCTGACATCTTGAGAAAGGAAATAAAAATGAAGCTTTGGATGCATCCTTGGGAGCTTCATTACATTGTGTTCTGCAAATTTAACAGGGTGAGTGTGGGACTGTACTGGTGCAAACCACGACAGTACTTAGTACAGGTACTAATGAAAAAAAAAAAATCATTCAGTTCAAAACCTCTGTTGTCAGTTTTTAAATTATTGCTGGTTGTTTATTGTTGTTCCTGCCCCTCCTGACAGGCTGAAACTGCCATTTGGAGAGATACAACCTCTGCCCATCTGTCCTAAGAAAATGTTCACTCTGAGCAACTTGAAATGATGTTCAAATTACATTTACCAAGACAGCTGATTCACTCTTGGTGTAGTAGGAGAAGAATTTCCCTTTTATAAGAATGGATAGTGCTGTTTTCCTCTGATTCTGGGAGGAAAGCTGCACTTTTATGCTTAGCTTTCCTCTCATAGTTTGTGTCAGGTGAAGCTGCCTCTCTGAACAAAATCTGCACAAATAAACCATAGCTTTTAGGGAGTACATAAGAGAGGGCTGTGTACTAAGTATTGGTTCTGGCCACCACGTGTTTGTTTAAGACCCAGAGACTCAGTTACGAAACCAAATCAGAGCCAGAAAAAAAGGCTTAAAAAGTCAATTGCCTTGCCTTAGGAAGGCCTAGAATCACAGAGTATTTCTCAATATTAGG
>WBNO01032179.1:0-18329 GCA_013400575.1 Peucedramus taeniatus | reverse complement strand
AACCCAACCAACCAACAAACAAAAATTAGTGAGACACAGAAGGGAAGGGGGAAAATTTCCTTAAATATACTTTTTTTTTTTTTTTTTTTTTTTTTTTTTTTTTTTTTTTTTTTTTTTTTTGGAGAAAAAAAAAAGGGTGTTAAAAAAAAAAAAAAAANAAAAAGAGGGAGATGATTGGACAAAACCAAATCTTTATTAGAACCATATCCTCTGCCAGAGCTGCACTTTGAAGCACCTGGATCATCTTTGTTCTCACAATATGATTACATGACTTTTTAATTTCCAGTTAACTCTGTGAGTGGAAACATCTTGGTGGAACGAGGCCACGGGATGTTCCTCATCATTCCTGGGATAAAAACCTCTGCATTTCTGCTGCACACTGTTTGAATTGGCAGCTGGCTGTGCCCACACAAACCAATCCACAGGAGTATTCCAGCATGTGCATGAGATAAAACCCCCACTGTGAAAGCCTGCCAGAAGCAGGATGATCAAAACCATCTGTTCCTGCAAGTGTTCCTTCCCTGAGTGCACTCAGCAAAGCTTCAGATGTTGTTCCTTTGATGGGGGTTTGTGGAAGGAGCAGCAACGAGGGGTTTTGTGTCTTGGTAGAGGATAAAATGTGAGCTTACACGTGTAATCAAGTGTGAAAGTGGGTGGTGGGAGTGTGCAAAGCAGAGCCAGATCCTTCTCAGTGGCATCCAGGGAAGGACAACATTGTGTTTCACAGTTTTTTGGACACAAAAAATGTTGAAACACAGAAGGAGTGAAACACAGAAAATTCCTGATGAGGGCAGAAACACCTGACCACCCAGCTGGACATGGGAACAGCTTCCCCAGAGAGGGAATCCATGGAGATTCTCATTCAAAATCCACCTGAACCTGATACCATACCCTGATGGTACTGTAGTTTTGGGGATGGTGGCCTGAGATTGCCACATCCAGAGGTTCTTTCTGAGGTTTGCAGGATCCCAGGACCACGTTTTAGGTGCTCTGCACCCCTCTGAAAACAGCAGAAATTGTGCTGTTTGCAACTCATTTCTGAATCTCTTTCTGAGGGCTCTTCATGCAAAGTCAACAGCTCTGATACTGAGCTGCAGCCTTCAGTTCCTTTTCTGGTTTTGTCTTCAGATTTCAGGTTAGTCCACATGCTTTCAGTGCCAGAATCACCCTCTGCCCCACCAGAAATTTCATTTGCATTCCTCCCCCTTTCTGAAAATGTCAAGACTCAACAATGCAGGCACAGAAATCATAACTGTGGAATGCATTACTATCATTGTTGTTATTATTATTTCTATTTTAGTAGCACCTTGTCTAGCAGAAGTATTCTTCTGCAGCCTTCCCCTCTTCCTTTTTTTCCCTTTTTTTTTTTTTTTGTCTAAACACAGGTTGAATGGAATGCCACAAAAATACATAAAATATTTGTTAGGCTAGGGAGAAAAAAAAAATCAAGCATCAATATACCATTGGAATTTTTTTGACAGTACTCCATTTTCATATAACTACTTATTATTTTTTAAAAAATGAATGACAGTTTACAATGTGTATTAATAATCTGGACATGGATCTAGTTTCTTCTCTGAATTTCACCTGTTTAGAAGAGTAAAATGCTGACCAAAGGTGAGGAATAATACCTCTGAGCAAATAAAATCCAGATGCTGTTGCCATGTTTCTCCTTTTCTTTTGCTTTTTCTATTTCTATCAAGCTTTACAATTTTGAAAGGTGCAGCTGCAGAGGTAAGGACTGACAGAAAGTCCAGGAACTGTTTGAAACATGAAATAAGCATCTGAAAATATGTATTGTTATCTCAGCTGAGCCTACATGCATTTTTGTGGCTGACACAAGGCCTATATACTGTAAGTGTTTTGTAAGGCACTGAAGCCAGTTTCAAGACAATAAAATAATTTGAACATAAACAGGTATCTACTAGATTTCATGTGTTAAGAATGTCCTGCATCAGAGCAGTGGATCCTCTTATGAGGATACCTTTTTGTTGGGTTTCTCAAACAGGACTCAAACATTTTCCACCTGCCTGCTCTCACAGGATATTTGATTCATTCCCAAGATTTCCAGGGAGAACAGCTTCCTACCAAGTTTGAAAATGTTGGTGACATGCTGGTGTCAGGGCAGTCTTGGATCTGTGAGGGATCTGGAACCACCCCCTGGTCCAGCACAGGGGGAGGAGGGATGGATTCCCAACACACAGAGCACAAAGTGGGAAGGGGAGGTGACTGATCCCATCCTTGCACTGGCAGCCTTCAGTGGCACCAATTATTGCTTTACAGCTGGTCATTCCAGTGCTGGGAAAAGCTTAGCCTTTTTTTTTTGTGTCTGCTGGAAATTAGGTGGAATGCTTGAGGGTTTTATCATATTTCCTGTTGAGAAGTGCTAAGAAATATTCCTTTGCTAGAAGATTCAAGTCAGCTTTATCAGTGAGTGTAAAACAGAAATCACTACAGTTTTGGCTGGACTGAAGTTCTTTTTTGGCTATTAGTCATCTAAAATGTATAAATCTGACCTGATTTATTGCTGGGTAGTGCTTCAGGTTTTCTTCATTGGAGAATTTCCATACAAAGCAAACCCCAGAGTTAAAGCTTTGATAATGGACAGGGGATGTGCAACTCCCAGGCTGTAATGCTGAGCACATTGGGAAATCACTCCTTTCTGGCAAGCCCCTTAGTGCCTTTCTGCAAATTTCTCAGAGCTGTGCAGTGCAGGAGGAACAGAGGTCTGGTCCCTGTGAGCTGGAGCATTAAACTCATTTTCACAGTTTCTGTTTGCATTAACTTTGGGAGGACTGCCCCAAACCTGAAAATATTTATTATTTTATTTATAAAATATCCTGTTGCTCAAATCTCTACGAAATTCATTGCTCAAATATACAGCAATGAAAAGCAGGTCAGTTGGAGACATAAGACAGAAAAAGACATTGCTACTGCTATTCCTTCTGTCCACTACTATGGTGATGTAAATCACCCAGTTTATGCAAATTATTATTATTATAATTATTATTATTATTATTATTATCCACTATTCTTCAAATAATTTGATGCTTTAAACCAGTCATCAATCTGATTCCTGCAATTCCTCCTGCTGCTTTCTCTACCTCAATTAAAAATCCCAGCTGAAGTGTTCACACTATTTTCTCATTTGCAGTCAACTTCTTTGGCTGGACCTCTTACATCCTACAACTGCACATCAGGAGGATTCAGGATTGGCCTCAGACTTGTGCTGCTCTACCATGTAGACTTTCCTATAAAAGCACATAAAATAACATCATTGCTGTCCTTAGCTAAAAAAAAAAAGGGTGGGGAGAAAGCTAAATTTAAGCAGATGCAATGTGGACTTCCCTGGATGTGTAAAAAGGATTACCTTTTCAGAAATAACAAATAGGGGGAGGTCTGGGTTAAGTGGAATTTCTCCTAGTGGGATTGTTGTCATTGTTGAATACAAGACAACAGTGTCACCCCTTGCCTTTCAGAGTGGTGGCACCCTTGGCAGAAATCTCTGCCTGAGGGAGAAATCTCTTACCTGCTAGAGAGTAACCTCTAAAAGCTTTCCTGGGGCCCAAACACAAGCACAACCACCCTTCCACCCTCTCCCACATTTATCCTCTGCCTCCTTCCCCCACCCACTTTCCACATCCCCAGTTTTCCACACTCCAGCCCTGAATCAGGTGTGGATTCTGTTTTCCAAGTAGGTTTTGATAGGTGTTGCACAAACCCAGCTGACAAAAGTGGTAGGCTTAGGTAATTGAATAATCAGCTGGATGGTGGATGATGGCCTGAGATTACCACATCCACTGACATCACCTGTCTGGATTAGGTGGGGTCTAAGACTCATTTCTTGTTCTTATGAAATATTGTGATTATCTGATTAGTGACACGAGGTAAATAACTGGAGTGCAAACAGTAGTAAATAGCAGGCCTAGAAAGGAAATCATGCTTAAATGGAGATATGGTTTCATTTTAGTTTTCAGACTGAGCACAGTGTTTTAATAAAATGGGGGGTTTCATTGCTGTTTCCCCTCTGTTTTAAGAAGCAGCATCACATTCATGCCCCCAGACAAAGAAATTTAATTTCTAGGTGGGTTTTGTGGCAGGATTGTGTTTGTTGATGAGATTTTTGGCCAAAATCAAGGGTTTGATTGAGTAAATGAAATAAATTGCTAAAAAATAACTGCTTTTGCCCTTGGTCCTGCTACCATGATTCCCTGGTTGTTTGCTCTCCCCCAGTCCTGTCACTTTTTCAGCAGGGCTGGGCTTTGCTCTCAAGATATTCAGGAGTGATACCATCAACACTAATCCCCTCTCACCCTTTCCTAGCAGATCATTCATGGAAGTCCCCAGCCCAGGCTGCACTGCAGAGGGGAGCAGGAGGAGGCTGGGGGATATCCAGCCACATTCCCAGCCAAAATATTTGTGCTTTGGCCAAAGTGGTCATGGTCTGGGCTCCTCTGCAGCAAGTCAGGGGTTTTTTAGACAAAAAATCAGTGGCCCAGGTCCAGCCCTGCAATTACATTTGTGCTTCACTTCATGCACAGTGAGATGCCTGTAAACTCCAGGGCTTGAAATTAATTATGTGCAAAACTTTTTTTGTTTGTGTTTGGGAAGACTGAGATTTGCTGCAATGGGAAAAATTAATTGTAGATAGGAGAAGCCCTTAGAAACTTCCAGATCCACCCATATGATAACAAATCACAGGCAATAGCTGTGAATTCTGCATGTCATTGCAGCAATAAGAGAAGACATTATTCAGATTGTGGTCACTTGATAAATCATGCCAGAGCTTTCAATAAAGCTGAGTGTCTGTCCAGAGACTATCATTATGGTAAACAGTGCAAAACTGGACAGCTACAATGCTTCATTCCTTTCCTATGTCACAAGTACTTGATCCTTGCCAATAAATGTGTTTTCCTTTTTTTTTTCATGATCTTATATTGCTAAGCCTCACACTGGAAGCCTCTTCTCCCTGCATTTCAGCACGTAGAGTTTATTTCATCAGATAATCCTGTGAGCTGGCCAAGTGTGATGAATTTCAGGTATTACAAAGCTTAATGGGCCTGTGGAGAGATGGAATAACTTGCCAGGTACGTAAAGAGTCAAGAGATGGAGGGAGGGGGAAACTCCTGAAAGTAGGGAGCAGCTTTTGCAGACCTGTTAAAGCATCTGTTATCACTACGCCTCTTTCCGTACTTCCTAGTCCTGGGCAGGTTAGCAAACAAGAAGTACAAGAGCAAAACACTTCCTCCCACCTTTGTTTCCTGTGTTTTGGGATCAAAGCAACATTCTGAGTCACTGGTGTCTCCAGACTGAGGAAGACTCCTGATTTACTCAGTCTGAAGAAGAGGTTCTGAGTTCAGTCCACAGTTGAAAGCAATTTGCTAGATTTTTTTGAGCTCCTCTTTAATTCTAAAGCAATCTTGATATTTTAATGAGAGAGGCAGTACCCACTAATGATAAAAAAAAGCCTTGAAGCACTTGCAATCATTCATAGAAAGTGGCAGCAGTTGGTTTGCTGTCAGAAGAAGCCTTGTCCTGCCCTCCATCTCCTGCTGCTAGTGCAAAGGTGCAGCTGTTCTGCAAAACCTTAAAAGAATCCACAGGGTTCCTCCAGAATTAACACCTTTCACAACTTCCACTGAACTTTGTAAATGGAATGAAAGTGGGTAGTAATTTGATTACTGAAGAAATCAAATGAAATGAAATTTGACCACTGAAGAAATACTCATTTGAGTCATCCCTACATGATCAGTTACTTACATGTCACCAGTGACAAACAAAATAAACTAGGTGCAAGGTGCAAAATCTAGTCCTAGGCTGAAATTATTCTGCCAAAATACTGAATTAAATCTGATGTAGTGTTAAAGAAATTTGCAGCTGCTTCCTTGATAGGATTTTGTCAGAGAATGTCAGGGAGCAGGGACAGAAAAATCTTTTTGTTACTGGGTTTCAGTTCAGTGTCTTTACTGCCTGTAAATTACCAGCACCAACCTCATTTTTTCTATTTTATATTGTTCTGTCGGGTTTAGTAACTTCTACAAGAGAAGAAAAGGTTTTGGAAGACAGGCCATTCAAGGGGCTAGTAGTCATTTTCTTTAAACTACAGGATTCAATCAGAAAAAGGAGCTATCCATTAAGCTTAGAGACAGGTGCAATCATCTTCTTTCTCAGCTAATATATCTAGAAGAAAATATATTCCTCTGATTTTTTCTTTTCTTTTTTCCCTGAAAGACATGAAAAAACAGCAAAGCTCAGATTAGCTGAAATGAATTTGTCTTGCAATAGATCAGTGATTTGCTCAAGGGTTGAACCCCCTAATGATTATATTTCTTAATGAAACAATCCAGCATCCAAGGTTCTTGTAGCACAAGGTCTGTTTAATCTCACATTTGCTTTAATCTGGACAAAACTTCAAAGACTTGGAGACAAAGGTATGGAAAACTAAGCCAAAGAGAGGAGGAAGGACATTTTTATGAAGTATATGCATAAAACATATATGTTTTTATTCATCCATAAATGAGCTTTAAAAGCAGCATGGGTTTGATCCACTCTCCTTCATATTCTCTGCATTTGCATTTAATATATAGGTTCTTCCCTGACTAAATCAGAACATTATGCTATCCACCAAAAAGCAAAAATAAAGCCACCACTATTTTTACTGCTTTAAAGTACTAAACCCATGGATGTGATTTTGTTTCAGGCATGGAAAGTGAAAACATGTTTTGCATAAATTGCTTGCCCTAATGAGCTTCTCTGACTGCTGGTACTTGTTGGGTCAGAGCTGTGCTCCTGATGCTCCAGGGAGGGATTCCCAAAGCCATTTCAGGGGTTCCTTCACAGGGAATCTGATTTTTGGGTTTGTACCTTCAACTTCACTAAAATGGGGAAAAAACCGTCTCATTTAAGAGGACCCCAGTGCAGCTGTTCTGCACATTGTGCAGATGTCAATGAAACCACAACATGGGGCAAAAATCATCTTTTTCAATATCATTTTTATGCTGCCTGAATGTGCTTGTATTTTTATCTCATCAATATGGTAGCAAATAACCACAGCAGTCAGCAGAGATCTTTGTGGAGCAGCAATTTCTGTTCCATAGAAAATCTATGTGAGAAAGAAAAAGTTAGATACTGAATATATTTAAAAACTGCTTCCTGAGTTTTATTATTAGGGATATCCAAATAAAAAAAAATATAGTTATGAATTTTAATAGAGTCTCAAGAATTCCTCTGGAAACATAATTACAAACTGAGGAAATGATTTCCAGATATGAAATAGTTTCTAGGACTGGGGGTGAAATACTTCTAGAAACAATGATTACCCACAAAAAGGTGAAAACGGGTGTGTGATTAGGATCTTCTTTTTAATATTGTTGAACTTCATGCAGGCTTAGACCTTGCAAAAACTTCCATGCCTGCTTGTGACTGTAAAGCTGATTGGCATGAGTGCATGTGGAAAGTGGACACAGAAGATATGGGAATGAAGTAAATTTTTGGGGGTAAGAAAATAAATCAGAATTACCATTTTATTAAATTTCTTGATCAGGGAAACTGAAAGGAATTTTGGCCAGTTTAATGTGTTTTCATAGCTGAAAATCAAAAGAGTGGTGTAAAGGAGTGAATTACTGTGTCAGGATTGATTGGTTCCTCTTGGTTTCTCTTTCAAGGTCTCTCAGATTGCCTGAGCTGGTCACAGCATGGTGTGGGCCATTCACTTAAGAATGGAACTTGATGATCCTTCTGGGCCCCTTTCAACTTCCAGCTCAGAATATTCTGTGATTCAGAGGCTGAAGTGGGGCAACACAGCAGCTTCTTGTGTTGGAAAAGACAACACAAGTACATCCCACTGCACTTGAACCACATCATCACTACAAAGAATTGAGTCTGGCAAACCATGACCATGCAGGACAAGTCTCTTCTTCTCACTTAAAAGCAGATTAACTTCTCCCTGCAGAATTTGAGAGGGAGGAGGAATGAATCTGGATCTCCTTGCCCTGTCCCAGCCCCATCCCACATCCCAGCGCCTGCACTCTGAGCTGGGCTCAGCACTGGGCACAGGATGGGTGAGGGTTGTGTGAATATTCATCTGGCAAAAAAATATTTCCATGTCATAATCCTCAGGTCACACAGAATGGAGAATTTCCCTGAAAAGCCTGCTGCTGCCAGCACAGCCACAGTGAGGACTGGTCCTGAGTTATGCAATCAAAAGGGAATTGGAAGAAAACTGGACCTTGCAACACAAGCACGTGCCTGGCTACACCACCAATACAACATCCAGTCAGAGGTGGTTAATATTACACTGGTTGGCAATTTTTAATTTTTTTTTTTTTACATTTAAATGAAAGTTGAACAATTCCCCTAAAATTTCTGACTAAGAAATCAGAGGCCTTTTCAAGTAAATTGTTACCACGCTGCTTTCTCCTCTTTGAAAGTCCATATGGACAGATAAACTGAGAATAGAACAACCACATCTGACTTAAAGCCCAACGTACAAATTATTACCACTGTTATTATCTCATTTCCCCTGGACTAGCATTAGGCCAGGAGCCAGGCTCTTTGAAAACTCTCTTTAAGTTAAAGACTGATCCAAGCTGGAGAAGAAACCAACTCTGAAGCACTGTGTGTCTGAAATAGTAAATATAGGGTTATATATAAATCTTCATTCTGCAAGGTCCTGGGCACTCTTAATGTTTAGATTTTTCTGTGGCTTGAGGTCTGGAATAAAATCAAGTCCTTGTACTATTGTACACAGAAGAGATCGATGACTCTTTCTTGTCCAAGCAAACAAGTGAATTCAATAAAGAATGAGCAGCAAAGGGAAAAACCTGATTTTCCTCAAGTTTGTTAGGAGAGCAAGCCGTGTCATTCACATCCTGGAACCAGGGACATGTCCTGGGCAGCAGAAACCTGGATAAAAAGGTTTTCTCTTTTCCTGTGGCTGCCTTTTTCATGGAAAGAAGGAATTCAGAAAGGCCAAGCACAAACATTGGGCTGGAAGGTTCATGTGGAGCAGGCAAGACGAAGCCCTTGAGAAGGATGGGATTCAGGGGCCCACAGAAAAAGGGTGGAAGAGCACTCAGATCAGAAGCTTCAAATGCAGCAGCACCCTCAGTGCCACAGAGGGGATGCATCTCTCAGTTTTTATAGCACTGGTTCCTCTCCAGTTTAGATTAATCTCCACAGGAGGCATGAGGTTGAATTCTGAGTGTATGCAAGAAGAAGGTGAAAAATTCTGAGACCAAATGGAGATGTCACAAGAAATTAAGCAGATTTATTTCCCCTGAAAGGAGCTGCATGTCTCCACTTCTATCTGCTTCACTGTGAATTTCTCTTCTGCCTGTTTTTATTTTAAATCCTCCTAGAGTGCAGGGGTCAAACTTTGGGCTCTTCCATGGCACAAGACCACACACACATGTAGGACTTCATTATCTGATGGACTATTAAATTCTCTTCAAACTTTTGTTTTGTTTTCATTTTCTCTTGTTTTTCAGTAGCAGCCACGTGACTTCTGTCATCACCTTTGAGACTGAATGAGTCCTCCAGAGGCTACTACATGAAATATGACCCAAAGTTAGGATTTATCAAGTAGAAAAGTCCTCATCTCATAAGGAGTTTTGCACAGGCCAGATCCAAGCAGACATTTCTGTAGCATGTGGTTTCAAGAAGTATAGATATTTTTTCTTAAACTGTCCTTACATATAAATCAGTTTTGGAAAAAAAAAAAAGAAAAAAAAAAGAGGAATATTAAGTTTTTAGCAGTGCATGGAATATATTTTTGTGGAAGAAAAACAAAGGAGGAATAAATGAACACTAAAAACAAATAAGGAGGAACAAAGTCACATCCTCACCCTCTGTTAGGTCCAATTGCTGCAAGAAAAATTGGTTGCTTGTTGCAGCTGATTATAACATCTTGTGAACATACTGCTTGCTTGTTTTGGCAGTGAGCCTATGACTACAGAATTCAGACCAGCTCCTCACATCAGATTCAAGGCTGCAAAGAGGGGAAGATAAAAACCAGCCAAAGAAATAAGAAATAAGGTGAAGGGTTGTTATCATCCCTAAGTGGTTTCTTTGGAGATCAATTTCTTTGGAGATCTTCAATAGCTAGAAGAACTTTGTCCTTTCATTTGCTTTCAAATGGTCATGCATTTTATTCAGATATTTTTTTCTTTCTTTTTTTCCTCTTTTCTTCTTCTTCTTTTTTTTTATTTTTTTTTTTAATTTTTTTGGGTTCCTTTCTAATTTGTTTATAAATATGTCCTGATATTTGGTATCTAGCCTGTACCATGTCAGCTGCTTTGATGGGAACACCTTATATGTCTCTTTTTAAATGAGCTGAGGCATGTTCCCAGCTTTCTTGGAAGAGTATTTCTGGATGTGAACTGGTGTTTTACTGAAACCCCCACACAACTGGCTTGGGATTTTTGGGGGGTTGATGCTGCTGTCAGCAATACTGCTCAGTGACCCACAAAAATCAAAACAAAAGGGGTGTGAACATACAAAAAGGGCTCTGATTTGAAAGCGTGACTGGGCAAACCTAGGGCAGATCTCTCAGCCTGCAGACCTGGAGGATATTCCACTTTCACATTGTTGTTACCTTTAAATACATGCTACTTCCATTTCCACTGAATTCCCAATGGTCAGCACTCAGGAGCCTTCCCTTGTCAGGCCAGCCTAGCTCCAGATATTTATTCATCACACATTTATCACAACAGACAAGTCTGAAACAGTTACCCAGCACAACAATATTTCTCTGGGTTTTGGATTTTTTTTTTTTCCATAACAAATAAAAGATACTAATCTTTGCTCATAAAACAAACATTTCTGATGGCTCTCGTTGGGAAACATTCCTTTTCCTGAACAGCCCCATCTGTTCCTTTCCTGCTGCCCTGCCTGGCTGGGCTCTCCCGTGGTGACTCCTGTGAGCAGCTGTGACAACCAAGGATTGTGAAATTGGTCACTGCTGGTGGAAACACCACTGGGGATTGCTAGGCACAGCCCAGAGCAGGTTCCAGGGGCTGGCACCTGCAGAGCCCAGGCAGAGCCAGCACCAAAACATCACCCAGGGCATGTCAGGGGTTGCTCCTCCCCGGGGAAAAATGCTGGGAGCTGTGATCTCATGCTGCTAAAAGCTCCTCTCCTGCCTCCAGGAATGGCCTGCTTAATTTGCTTCGAGGCTTTTGGAAGCTTCCCTCTCCCAAAGGTGCTGGAGAATGGAGTAATTAACACCTTCCAGAGTGATGCCTCTCATGGATATCCAAGCTCTGGGAAGACAGACAGCAATCCACCAGCACTCTGCCTCTCTGGAGGTGATGCACCAGCCCTCCTGCCAGCTCCTGAGCAGTTGTGATTGCTGCTGCTCAGATATTTGCTGTGCAGATTTCATCAGTCAAAAGTCTATATCTAATTATTATTCTTCCCTTATCACCTATCAAGAATGCCAATTAGTATAAGGAATAGAATATGAAGGGATAAGATCTCTGAGTGAGCAGTTTCCCAGCAATTAATACCAGGCAAATTGCCATCTGTCAAACACCTGTTGGTTTCCTGGTATTAAAACTGGGAAATATCTGAGATACGTGGCAAAGGAACAGAGAAATAAATGGGTAAAACAGAGGGAATATGCATGCAGGTCATGTTGCTACATGGAAAGGAGACTTAAGGGGCAAAAGGAAATTAACTTTTCAGGGCTGGAACCTGGGGACTTCCAGAAAACTCTGGATTGGTTGGTCTGGCACGTAGCTTTCCTTGTTTTCACACATTGTGTGAGTTTGAAAAGACTGATTCCCTGTCAAAGGCTTGGATTACTTGGATTAAACTCATACTTGCCCATGCACAGGCAAGGATGGTGTCACAGATGGGACCCATCCTATTGCTGCACCACAGTGTCCAAAAGAAATATTTACTCACCTAAGAAGGCATTTCAGCATCTCATCAGTGCCTGCTCCTGTCAAACCAAGGTGTTTGCCAATGAGCAGTAGCAGGACAGATAAATGCTTCAGAGAGATCAAAAAATAATTAAAAAAAAAAAAAAAAACAACCCTTGCCTCAGTGGTCATTCCATAGAAAACATGTAGCCTTTGACCACCAGCCTCAGCAGGGAAGGTACAGAACAGAGGATCAGAGTTTGTTTGGGTTTTTTTTTTCCCTTTCCTTATCCTTGAGGGTATCCACCTTGCCCACCGTGTCTTTGGCAGAGCATAAGGCTACCAGATGTTTGGCAGCTGTGCACTGAGGCTCATCCCTCACAGCCAGACAGGAGGATGAAGAATGGTCTTATCATGGGATCATAGGACACCTTGAGTTGGAAGGGACCATGGAGACCACCCAGTTCCACCCATGGACAGGGGTGCCACCCACTAGACCACGATGTGCCGTGACCTGAACACTGCCACGGATGGAGCCTGACCATATTTTGCTTTCTTTCAAGTTTCTTCTCAGCCACAAGTGGCTGGAGAATTCTTCTGTTGGTTTCAGTCACCTGCTTTAACTGCTGGTTCCTGACACTGCTTTTTAGGTGCAGTTCTCATTAGGAAGTTTTCCAGCACTTCCCTAGCTGTGACTCTCTGTTAGGCAAGCATAAATCAATTTCTGATGATAAGAGTTACTGCCTGCCCTTGGCTGCAGTCAGAATTAACCAGGGCAATGAAGCAGGAGTAGTATTTTGCATTCAAACACCCATAGATAGATAGCAAAATGCTCCTGGCCAGTGATGGATGAGCTCTCTGAGCCAAGGTCTGTAGCTAAGGCAACTTTTTAGCATAACACTGACTCAATTATCAATCACGTAGGCAGGGCTCCTAAAGGAGGGGCAGGGATCTCTGCCCTTCTGTGAGGACTCATCTATCAACCTCACCAACATAGAGGCTTAACCTGGACGTGTCAAACAGGTCTCAGTTTGCACCCCAAGCCTTTTAAAGAAATATTTACTGTAAGAGGTGATTCACTGCATTCTGCCCCAGAAATTGGTGGATAACCGTGACAAATAGCTCTAACTGTACTGAAAAATCAGTCATGAGTGCTTGATAGATGGGTATTATCCAAACAGAGCAGGCAGAGCTGCAGATCCCTCTTGTAAACAAGAGGTTAACCAGCCCAAACCAACTGGGGAAAGCCCATTTGACTCTCCTTAGCCCAGCACTTTTTTTCATATCAAATGTCAAACATCTTAGGTCCGTATGAAGGAGACAGCAGCACCCAGGCTTTGTTTGCTGAGTGGCAGCAGTAGCTTCTGGCTGTGTGGCAGGCCACAGATAAAAACCAGGGGATGGATGCCTCCATTTGCTCCTCACACCACAATCCTTTGCCAAATTCAGACCACAAAACAGCATTAGAATTTCCTGGTGATGAAGAACCATCCATCTGTTTCACACATTGTCCCTCCTGCCTCGGGAAACCACTTTACATCCTCTCCCCTTTGCCACATTTGTTTCCCAAACAATATTTTTTACGCTAGAGCATAATCAGGAGGTGAGCAGTGGAAAGTGCTCCCCATGATCCACCCAAGGGTGGAGGAGAGTGCTTGCTTGAAGGCTATTTTTATCCCTCAGGAAGATTTAAACTAGTGTACAAAACATTCTCGGTCTCCTGTCTTTCCTAGAAGTTCTGGGGTTATTTTTATCCTTCTTCTTCCAGAAAAAAAAAAAAAACAAAAAAAAAAACAAAAAAAAAAAAAAAAAAAAAAAAAAAAAAAAAAAAAAAAACCCAAACCAAACCAAACCAAAAACAAACAAACAAACAAAAAAACAACAACAACAAAAAAAAAACACCACCAAAAACCCAAAACCAAACAAAAATCCCCAATTTCAAATAATCCTTTATGAAGTTATTTTCCACTTGTAAGTTACACTGATACCATATCAAGTGGGAGGGATGCTCTTGTTTTTCAGCCAGCTTTTGCAATAAGTTGCTACTTTCCCTCTCTCTGATGCAATCTACTAATTACTAAACCTATACACTTGTTTTCCTTTTGATACAGAGCTTCCACTGCAAGCTGTGATGAAATTTATTAAGCTTGGATACCTGTAAAGACCTATAAAAAGATGAAAAAGAAACACATGTAGAACACAGTTAGGCTAAAAAGTGAATGACAATTCACTTGGAGATAGAGATAAGCAAAGAAGTTGAGAAGGAAATTTGTCTCCGCACCTTATGCAAATTTACAAGATCTTGAAACTTTCTTTTTTTACAGTTTCAAAGACTAGAATCAAAATCTCAATATATGCAAGCTGCAAATCAGCAGAAGTTAATATCTATACCAAATTAGTTTTCTTTATATGATATATCATTTACTAAGTCAACATACATTATAGTACAAAAACCTTTGCCCATCTGTAACTAATTCTCTGTGAGTACCCAAACATATTTCTCAACATAAATTTTATCTAAGTGATAAAGATATGCTATTGTTTTTATTTTGTAGAAAAGAAAACTTCAGTACTGGAAATCTTTTCAGCTTGGGTAGCTGAAATTAGAATTTTTTGTTGTATATGGCCTCATAAAAGTGAGAAAATTGTGGATGTTTCTGTTACTTCAGCATCTCTGATAGTTTGGTGTAAGGGACCCGATGTGTTGAGTTTTACCCTAAGCTGGTCCCCTTGGAGGAGGTGATTACACAAAAAAATAAATTAATCCCTTGGGCTTTAGAGCTTGAGGTGAGCTATCAAGCCTTCATGCTCATTTACACAGAAAGAAGTTTGTCATAACAAAGGAGTGAAGACCTCTTTGGTCACTATTAATCACCTCAGCCTGGAAATTTTTCAGTTCATCCAACACTTGGACACAATTTTTATCACATAAGGTGGCTGGGCAGGATTGTATCTAACCTTCTTTTTGAAAAGAAATGTCCAGGTTTTAGCAAGATGCAGTATACTGCATACAACGTGATTTTCTGTCACAATTTAGAAGTCTCTTTCATTTTCATTTCATTTTTCATTTACATTTCATCGTTCATTTTTGGCTGTGCAAAACCATGTTGATTTTGAGGAAACAGCCTGTTAGAAATACAGATTTATAGTTAATTATCTTCTCAGGGTTTGACCCATTTGGGAAGTAGGTTACAAAAGTACAACAGGAGATACAAACCGTATGACACAGAAATGGCATTTTTAAGACAAGGAAAATTACTTTTAGAGACAGATTAGCAAAAAGTTACAATGAATATTGTTTGCTCAACTTGATGTGAGGCTTTCTTTCCATATCTTTGTTTGTGAAACAGAACAGATACAAACCCAGTAACATTTTATCATTGAAAAATAATGGTCTATCATCCTAAGATTTTTATGAAATTAACAGTGGCCTGGTGACATCAAGGGACTGGGAAACAGGCAGAACTTCCAAGTGTGTGATTTTTGCTGCAGGAGACACTGCCAGGGAAGGAAAAGGGCATGGCAGAGCTCCACTGGATTTGAGAAATTGACCTGGTGTTCACTTTGAAGTCCTGGGAGACAGGGGGGTGGAAGATAAGGCACTAGAACTTCCGACACTCAGTTTCACCTGAGACTTGGAACCCTCAGTAACAATTTAATCAGGGAGGAATGTTAATTAAGGCTTCAGGCCCTACGTATAAATGCTAATTAATTAAACGTGTTGATTAGCATTTTGCTGTATTGAACACGGAACAGCCTGGGCAGATCCTACACAGAGGTGCCACGTGTAAGGTAATTCAGGTCTGTTATGTGCAGGGCTGTTGATGGGCACTGTGGTGGCTCTGATTTAAATAAGCTGGTTCTGCTGCCTAGAAACCACACCTGGATGAGTTTGATTTTTCCTGGTACCTGTGTTGCACCCAGTGAAAAAGGGACACAAGGTTAAATGAGAGAAACTGAGCTGTGAATGCACTGGTGGATGCACCCTCATTTAATTCAATTTTCAATACTGGGTGGAGAGCAGTGACAGCAGAGTTGAAGTCCCAGATCTCAGCTCTGCATGGAACAGATGCCAACTCTGCAGATAGCTTGGGGTTTTGGGGACACCTTTTTTTTTTTTAAGGGGTGTTTGGGACAATGTGTCTTTTTAACACTTGCTAAAGTTTACATAGCCACCAATTTCTTGCCTCTTTGTAAAATAATTTGGCTTATTATTAAGGTGTCTCAGGAATAATTCTTGCCAAGGCTAAGACCCACTAATGTTGAGGTTGAATTCAGTGAATTACTGAAGTGTAGGGACTTGAGAGAGCCCTCAGGAACCAGCAGCATTTGTGACTGAACTAAAGATACCAAAACTCTAGCAAAGCTGTTGAAAAAATGAATTAAAGTTCAGTCAATCATTTCAGAATGATTGATTCTGAATTGATTGATTCATCAATTTCAGAATAAAAATCACCACAGATCCTTACCTCCAACCTCAAACAAATGTTAAGCCACTGGCATTAGATAAATATGTTTAAATTTATAATTAGCTGTGTCAACCCTGTTAACAGTTTGGGAAACCATCAGTATTTCCATTGAGGAATCACAGCATTAGCAAATACTTACAGGACTCCCTTTGTGAATTACAAAAATTAATTGAAATAAAGTGTGGTCTAAGGGTAGGATTACTTCTGTTTAATTAAAAAGCATTAGTGATGTCATGAACACCAGTGGTGTCTTGACCTTCCCAGTGTTGTGACAGAACCTGGGGAGTTGAGCTGTGGAAGAGCTGATGAGCTTGTAGGCAGTCAGTGTAAAACAGCTTGTAACATCCTGGGATTTCCTTGTTGATTTAAGCCACGAGTTCATCCTTTATTCACAAACAGATTATCTGCCTCTTGCTCTTGTTTAGTCAATCACAATATTACAGATATGACAAAAAAAAAAAAAAAAAACCCAACCTGATCTCTAACTCCAGAGGGGAATTTCTCAAGTTTGCCTGTAGCAAGGGATGGGGTTTTTTTTTTGCCACCCACACATTGTTTTGCCTATGTGAAACAAAAATCTGACAAGCTTTCAAAAAGCTCCACCTCTGATTCTCTTGCTGTTAATCTCATCATTGTTAACACAAAATCACTGCCTGCCGAGGCCAACAACTTTCTGTGTTTCACTTTGTTCTGGGCCACACCTGCTTAACCACTAGTAAAACAACTAGTTAAAATATAATAAAATGGTATTAAATGCATGGTTCATATGTGTTGATAGATACAGAAGGACATATTCAGGTTTTTTTTTCCCCATTGTCACTTCTGAAACATGAAAACATCAATATTTCTATAGTTTACAAATATTATCATACATGAAGCTTCACATTTGTGCTTTTTATTAACAGTTTTATGGAGAAATTGTACAGCAATAAGTAATTGAATTAAAGAGTGTGGAGTTACATGATGGAGAAGTTTTAAAAATTCCCTGCAGGAAAATATGAATCAAGATGATCTTCCTCTCTGTCAAGTAGCATGTTCAGTGCTCAACATCCATTTTTAGCTTTTCTCCACTGTTAACATCTGTTAGCTCAGAATCTTGAGTCATCCCCATTACTTGGCAACTTGCAGGTGCATTCCAAATCCTATGGGAAATATTTATTCCCACTCTCCTGACAATGAATAAAAATTCCTCATGGATAAAGAAACACTAAATCAAATAACACCTCCTCTAAAGAACAAGACACTTTTAAGGGATAGATGGTGACTCTCATTTCCAGTAAAGTTTAGCTGTGCACCAAGTGAAACAAATTGCAGCTCTGAGGAAATGTGTATTCCTTCTTACTTCAGGAAATCCCAGTGTGTAGTGCCTGCTGATGACATTTTTAGAGTTCATGACCTGTAAATAAATTTGAGTGGGATTAAAAAAAAAGTCTTTGCTCTTTTTACCAGCCAGGCATGAAAATCACTAACAAATTTTATTCCTAAAAGAAACATCATTCAGTTACTAAAACACGTGAGTGGCATTTGTGGTTTTGGTTTTTAAAGGGTCATGATTTGTTTTTCTTTTACCAGTTTTCTTCCTTTTTCACAGAATCATGGAATGGTTTGGGCTGCAGGGACCTTAAGGACCAAACCCCCCTGCCATAGTCAGGGACACTTCTGCTGCCAAAATGCAACTCTCCAGTTCCACATCCATTTTCCTGGTTTGGTTCACTAGCAAGGAGGCTGAAAGGGTTTCAAGCAGTGTTGAGGAAATGAGGAGTTGAAGCTGTTGCTCAGCATGTGGAAAACACAGGAACAGGTAGAGCAAGTGGTGTGTTCCAAATCAGGCTCCTATCTCTGTGGGAATGGAGCTGCCAAATTTTCTGTGCTTATTCCTGGGAGCATTATCCAGAAATGTGCTAGAAACCTGCCAGTGGAGAACAGATCTGTGGAAAGCTGAGACTTATAAATCCTTAATTATAACCATTTAAATGGAAGGAAGGAAGGAAGGAAG
>WBNO01032177.1:0-14114 GCA_013400575.1 Peucedramus taeniatus | reverse complement strand
GGGGAGGGGAGGGGACAAAGAGCGGCTGCCGCTGCCCGTCAGCGCTATCGCTGTGCCGCCCGCTCCTCCTCCGCCGCCTCCGCGCGGTCCAATCTCCGCCAGCAGCGCCGCAGCGCTCCCTGCCCGACACGCTTCGCTCCCCAGCGCCCCGGGCTCGCCGCCCACCGCAGCGGGACCCCAGCGCTGACCCTTCCCTAGCCAAAATGTGCTGGCATCGCCACGGCCTTAAGGAGCAGAGGAAAGCAGGTCACGAAAGCTGGTGTGCTTGTGGTGGGACGAGGAAATGAGAAGGGGATTTGTCTCCTGACCCCCTGCTGTTGACAGCGGCAAGCCCACTCTGCGTGTCGGTGTCGGTAAAATTTCAGCGTCCTAGATCCCCCCTTCCCCCGGCAGTCACTTCAGTTGCTGACAGAGAGGTGGTGAGTCATCATGGGTGCTCCACACCTGTAGCTGCTTTACTGATTCAAAATAGGTATGGTGCCCCTGCGGCTCTCGAGGAGAGCTATCTCCGCTCCGTTCCAACAAATCATACATTGGTTTGTTTTTTAAACTGAAACATAAGGCGGAAATGCTGAAGGTGGCAAGCGTGACTCAAATATGAAACACGATGAACGTGCAATAGTTCCTTGCTGGGTGCAGAAGTATGGCTGGAAGCTATACCCAGTGACACCGTGTTGCTCCCAAGCTGTGGTTCTTTACGTTGCCATCTCTCCTGTGCGCCAGTTTTCCTGGTTTTGCACATCATCTGTGGTTCGGTGGCATGAGTTAAAGTGAAAAATGTGCCGGATATTTTTTTTTTTTTTATTGTCAGTATGTTTATGGTTTATTATTTCTTCAGGCTGTGTTTTTACAATTTTGGATTTTTTTTTTTTTTTGAGAGGGCTTTGTGCCCACCAATATACTTATGTCTAATTTACCTTCAGAAGGACATGGTATGAGAAGTGCCTCCATCAGGCATGCCCTGACACTGATCTTCCATTCAAGAGCCAGTCACTGAAAACCAGTTTCAGCTCAGTGCACTGCAGATGTGTTTCTGCTGTGTGTTTAGAAGATGAACACCCTTATTTAGAACCCTAGAATCATCAAGGTTGGAAGAGACCTCTGAGATTGTCAAGTCCAAGCATCAACCCAGCACTACTATTGTAACCCTAAAGCACTAACCTGTATGACCCAGTACTGAATCCAGATGCCTCTTGATCACCTTGAGAGATGGTGACTCCACCACCTCCCTGGGCAACTTATTCCAATGCCTGACATGCCCTAACAGTGAATTTTTTTTCCTAATATCTAATCTGATTCTCCTGTGTCAGCTGAAGGCCATTTCCTCTGATCCTCTCACTGCAGATAGAGGAGAAGAGACCAACCCTCACCTCGCTACAGCCTCCTTTCAGGGACATGCAGAGAGCAATGAGGTCTCCCTTGAGCCTTCTCTTCTTGTGACTAAACAAACCCAGCTACCTCAGCAACTCCTCATAAGACATGTTTTCTAGTCCTTCCATGAGCCTTGTTGCCCTTTCCTTCAGCACCTCAATGTCCTTTTTAGAGTGAGTGGCCCAGAGCCAGACTCGAGGTGCAGCTTCAGCAACGTCAAGTACAGGAGGATGATCAGGTCCCTTGTCCTGCTGGCCACACTGTTCTTGCTTCAGGCCAAGATGCCATTGGCCTTCTTGGCCACCTGGGCACACAGTGGCTCACACTGAGCCAGCTGTAAATGAGCACTCCCAAGTCCCTTTTTTTGCCAAGCATCTGTCTTCCCCAGCCTGTAGTACTGTAGGGGTTTGCTGAGACCCAAGTGCAGGACATGGGACTAGGCCTTATTTTATACTTGCAAAGAACAGCTGCAGTTCTGCTGAAGATTATCATTACTGTTCATGGATTTTACTTCACAAAAATCCTGTTACACAGAGAAACTATTATCCCTGCTTTCAAGATGAGAAATAAAGAGACAGTAGACCTTGCCTAAGGTCAGATATATAGTATGTGGTAAAACCAGAAACTTAATCCAGAATTTTGGTGCAGATCCAGTTAATTTAAAAACCACAAGTTCATTTTCCTTCTCAAGCTCTGTTTCTCAGGACTCCACTTATGAAAAGCTATTGTAAGAAGGAGCAAGCAATGTTGAAAGACACGCTAAAATAAATTTTATTGAATTTGTGCAGAAAATAATGTGTACTTACATGGAAATGTTGAGAGTAAGAACATTTACACATAAGACATCAGCAGAAATATCTGGTTTCATATGCATATGAACCAATAAGGGGAACACCATGCAATGTGTTGTTTCAATATTGTACATTTAAGGTATGTGATGTAAGAATTTCCAGTTTTTATTGGTTACATTTCATGCAGGAGCAGGTGAATTGCAGAAACATCATAAAAATTTTTGGCCTAAACTGCTAGCACAGTAATGATATCCTGAAGGACTGCCTACATTAGTAATACCATTATATTCTAAAGAGTTGTGACATTTTCATCAAGAACTGTGATAACACATGGTTTCAAGTGTTCCCCACAGCAATTCCTCTCAAGGAACAAAGATATGTCAAGTGCATCCACAGTCATCTGTGTTAGATGCTTCTGGTACCACTTCAGAGTTTCAGGCCTCTCTGCTGTCATGTGTCTCAACAGACACTGGTGTGCCCAAAGTGACATTGTGTAGCCAGCAGCATAAACCTGTAAGATGCCAGCCCCTTCAGACCAGGTCTAGCAGCGGAGTCAGAAGATTCATCTGCATTGTGGAAGCATATGCCAAATGTTTGTCAGAGGGCTGTTGTGTGCCAGGTTTCTTCTGGCAGCAGCGGTACATATTCAGCTGCTGTCATTGCTAACAAAGTCCTAATCATTGTGTGTGTGAGAATGAACTGTGTAGAGAGCCAGCCATGCTTGCAAGTGAACTCAAGCCTCCAGAAGATTGAACTGTGTTGGACAAATGTGCTCTGACCAACAGTTTTTATTCTCCTTTATTATGGTTAGTTCCTCAAAAGTGCAGTCATGGTGCCTTTACCACTTTCCAAGTATGTCTCTCATGTCCTTCTGACTAAATACTGACAATTCTCCTGATTTCTTTCTTCAGTGACAGTCTTGCCTATATTACTGACTACTTTTACTAATTACTTCTCCCACATCCAAAGATAGGCAAGAACTTTATCTTTCAGAATCCTCTTCCTCTCCTGCTGTCCTCACAGCCTCATGCCAAAGCCTGAAAGAAATGATCAGGCAGTAATAACTCAACATTTATATGAGCCTTTCATGGTAAATTACATTCTTCCCTCTCTGTGGCCCAGAATGTTTGCTAGTTAACATACCAAAAAAAAAAAAAACAAACCACCCAGATAGAAACATCTATCACTACTGGGATCAATGGTATCTGTGAAAAAACAGAAGATTGATTTTAAAAGGGAATAAAGTTGCTTATCATTGCAAATTTAAAAATGTGTTGTCTGTTTTCTCGAATGAGCAATAAAATGCACACGCTAATTGTGACTAAACAGTAGTGTGTGGGTATAACACTCATGAACCCAACAGGATTCTTCCATTTCTGATGTAGCCATATACATGTCAGTGAAGGTATGTGCCAGCAATTTAGAGTCATCAAGACAGCTACTCACTGAGTTGCATTAGCTGACCATGGCTGCATTTCTCACCTGTGGCAACTGTCTACCCTCATACTTTCATATGGAATTTTTTCATGGAAAGGATTATTAAACATTGGAATGTACTGCTCAGGGAGGTAGTAGAGTCACCATCCCTGGAGATGTTCAGGAAACCACTGGGATTGGCGCTCAGTGCCATGGTCTAGTTGGCAAGGTGGTGATCAGTCAAAGCTTGGAGTCCATGATCTTGGAGGTCTTTTCCAAACTAAATGACTGCTGATTCTGTGATTCATGATGGCAGCCTAGGCAAACTTACATCGTTTTGCAGCTGCCAGAGGCAAGGAACCAGAAGTGTGGTCTGTTAATGCAGCTCAGCTAACAAGAGGCACTGTGTTATGCTCTGATTGCCCAGTCAGTTGCAAGGGTCTGTTCGTAGCCAGTGCAGAAGGAGACTCCAATCACAGCTGCCAGTTTTAAGGGGAGCTCAGCCCAGGGAATGGGGCTGGTGGGGCTGGAGCAGAAATGCTTACTCCTTGCTTGTCTTCTTTTAGGATAAAAGAGGAAGCTACTGGGGATATTCCCTTTCCACTGCTTCCTCAAATTGGTTCTCTATGAACAACCAGGGTAAGAAAAAACGTGTGCTTTTTTTTCCAGAAGAGGCAGAAGTTTCATCTTGGAAGTCGCAACAAACTCTCTTAATATGCATGTGTTTTGCATCCAAGTCCCTGTATGTGGCCTGATAACTACCCATGTGGAAGATGATGCATGCTCCCTTAAGGCTTTATAGCTAGTAAATGTATTTTTCTGAATTAGATCCAGACACCTGAAACACAAGCTGAGGTGCTCTTTCACCAAGTAGTGTGAGGCAGATTTACCAATCAGAAAAAAATTGTGGGGAGAATGGAAAAGAATGTGTGTCCTCTTGACTCAGTAACTTCTCACTCATCATGTAAAGACCTGAACTTGGCAAAGTGGCTCAGAGCTTTTCTGCATAATAAAATGAAGATCATTAAACAAAAGAAACTCATCAAATGGAAATCCAATGGGATTTTCTCAGATAATAGTACTGTTTCTATCAGAAAGGAACTTTGCTAAGTAGCTGCAGTGATATAGTTGCTTATTTGTGAGCCTGCAATGAAATATCTGCATACCTTCATTCATTATATTTTTTTTTTTGACAGAAATGAACCTCCACAAACAATAGCATTTTTGACACTTGCAAGAACCCTGATGGCAATTAGGTTTCTAATATATTTTCTGTAACTTCCTTTGGTTTTTTTATTCTGGCTTTGGAAATTTGTAATTATTTAGCATGCATCTTTGTTTCCTCTTTTACCCTCTGGCTGTCTGGTCTGTTTAGGTTGCATATTTCTGTGATGTTTGTGCTATGTTTGCACATTGCCCAGTATTAAGCAACTCATAATTTGTTTGGCTTCTCTACTTGCTATTGTAATACAAATTATAAATATTTCCACACTTTTAAAAATCATTATTATTTCTGAAGCTCTAGGGATTAACTTTGGTTTCCTGTTTATGAAAATACAGTTTTGCTGGGTTAACCAGAGATTGGGGGCATTCCATTAGGCACAGTAAAAAGCAGGCTTTGCATTTTACAGACTATGCAACATGCTACTATAAAAACAGGTAGGATGGTCTGGGAATGGGAGGAAACACTCTGGAATCCTTTGTGATATCTGATTTTTCTTGCTGTTGCTGTTAATATTCCTATGCCTTGCTAATGGCACAGAGAGTTTTACAGACTTATCTCATTAGTGCTGCTCACTAGGTTCAAGTATTTTCCAAGGAAACTTATTTGTCTGGGAAAAAGTCCTCTAACTTTTTAGCATTCAGCCAGCACTTCTTGAAAGCTGACATGGGTTTAGTTCTTTGAGTTAATTTTCCTGCTACACTTTTTCTTTTTTAATTGCCTTTTTCACTAAAGGTTTATACTCATTTGTTGTTGTTTTTTTTTTCAATGCGACTACATCAACCCTGTTCTGAACTGCAAACCAGGTGTATTCACATTCTAACCACTATTAAGCCACCTGTCCCTGCAATAAAACAAACTCAGTGTAACTGAGGATTAAGGACAAGTTGTTAAGCCTTCATCTAATACCAGTATAAACCTCCATTGCTTTTTCTTACTTCAAGCTGTTTGAACCCATTTTGCCCCATCACCAAAATGAAAGGAACATCAAAAGGAAACCAGCATTCCCTGTACATTTAAAATAATTCTATTTCTGACTTCTGAAAAATAAAATAGGATGGTGTATCCAGTGTCAGGGGTATTTTGTGCTTTAAGGTGAATTCTGTCACATCCATTAAATGTTCCCTGGTTCTTTAATGCAGGAAAGTACCCCAGTCTGGTCCTGACCTTAAAACTTGAATGACTTAGTGGAAGACATACCACTGTCTTCAGTTAGACCAGTTTTTTCACCTTGTAAAAAATTTCAGGTCTTAACAGAGGGCTGTGTGTGTTCAGGTACTTTTTCTTTATACCAGGGGCTTTCATGTTCAGTCCCATCTTACAAAATACAGTGTATCTTTCATTTTGTTGTTTTTTTTGTTTTTTTTTTCCTCCTACACTGTTTCTTGTAGCTAGTTAAATTTAATTATTTAATGTTAAGCAAGTGGATAAAATCTTACTCATCTGACGGAAAGGTAACCTAAATGATGGGTTAACTCTAAAAGCCTCTTGCAGTAGTATTTGCTGTGCCATCAATCACTCCATTAAGATGCCTTCCTGGTTTATGTAACTTGCAGTAAGTTGCATCAGCTCATACATTGATGGTATTTTTGATCTCTTGACAACCTGCTAGATTAATTTGGAATTGTTTTCAGTCCTAGGCCACCACAGATTGCTAACATTTATTTTGTACAGGATATTCATATTCATGAGAAGAAATCAACCGCCCTCAGCATCTGAACAGTGACTGTAAGCCTGAAGCATATGCTTTGAACTTGCAACTGGGATGTCAGACAGTGATGAGTAGAGCTGTTTATTTCATGTCCACAGTACTGGTCAAAAGAGGTGGGGCTCACAAAAGAACCAGCTGATGTGCTTGGAAAACCATACTGAGTTTTTCCTATAACAAGAATCCCACTAACTGCTAGCAGAGTTGTGACTCTTTCAGAAAACTGTCAGGTCAAGCTAGAATATATAAGAAGTCACCTCAAAAATTAAATTCAGCTGCTATTCACACCCCAGAAAATGTGTGTGTGAGGTTACAGAGGTTTTTTATCATTTTGCCATCAGCCTCACTGATTCATTCTTGGGGAAGGTGCAGTTCTGCACGTCCAGCTGCACTGCCAGACAGACAGAATTTGCCACAACAGGGCATGGGTGTCTGCACAGGCCTGCGCCCAAACACCTGCCTTTTCATTCCTAAAATAAACAAGCCCACTGATAGCAAATAACACTGACAATGGTGTAGGAGAACGTTTTCCTGAAGTTGAAATGGATGTTAGCATCCATTCTGAATGCTAGTCTCAGATTTGTAAAGGGAGGAGGTATCTCAGTCTGTGCCAATGCTAGAAAAGAAGACAAAAGTATGCATATAGGCTGAAATATGACTAAAATGGACTATCAGTAAGAAGTATGAAGTTCCATGAATTCTGTAACCCATGTGTTCTAGTTTCTTAGACTTTCTATCCTGTGATTGATTCCCTGGTGTGTGGTAAAAAGTCAAATGACTAAAGCATTTCTTGCAGAGGAGACATTCAATAAGTCCCTACTGTGTAATTTCTCCATAGTATTATAAAGGGAAACAATATTGTGTTGGTTTCTATCTCCTGGACAGTATTTCTCTTATCTTTTGTGCTACCTCTTTTGCTCAAACTTGTAGAGTCTACAAGTCTGGAACCTTTTTATTATAAACACACAGATAGGTACAGCATATACAATTTGAACTAAGGTAATAAGAGCCTTACTTATGCAGACAAAAAAAAAAAAAAGAAGAAGAAGAAGAAGAAGAACTCTAGCACAAAACTGAGAAAGAGAACAAATAGAATAAGAGGAAAATAGCTGTAGAGAAATATCTATTTTCACATTAATGCATTTGGGAGAATTGGCCTAGAAATTGGGTCTATCCAATTACCCAGCTGATATGATGAAAATCACACCTGCCATAGGCAGCCAGAATACATTTTTCCAGCTTTATGCCTGTAGCAATATATAGTGGCAATAAAACCTGCCATCTAATCACACTGTAATCCAAATATTCTGTCAAACTCTATTTCCTCTGTGTGCTGAATGAGCCTTTTCTCCCCTATGGCACAAAGTTAAGAAGGCATCATTTAATGAACTGTTTTCTTTCCCATTACTGTATAGTTAATTTATTTCCTTTTGTCAGAAAACCATGCAAAACGTGGGAAGCTTTCCTCAGATGTAACTGCTGAGTTCTCAGTAGCAACATTTCTGTCTAACATATCAAAGCATCATGATATTTAACCTGAATTAAGTCCAATCTTACTATTTTGAAAAACAAAAGAAAATACAAACATGTTTCTAAACTAAAGGGACTTAAGGCCTTGGAAATTGTGCGGGAAGAAAAAAAAGTTCAGCTGTTTGAGTTAATTGGTATGTTGGAAACTAAAAGATAATCAATTATGCCTTCCTGAGAAGTGTCAAAAGAAGTGGGTTTCAGAAGTATGAGCAGTCAGAGGAAACAGTTTGCTGCTGTGCCTTCAAGGCCCTCCCTGGCAGCCAACAGCAGATGCAGTGCAGTAGAGTGGTACTGGTGTAATGAGAGTGAGATGACCAAAGCTTCCCTCCTACTGCAGTGGTATTTGTATCAGGTGTTCATTCAGTGAGACAAGACTTCAAATATATTTTATTATGATAACAAACACTTCAAATGGCACAAAAATTGTTTTAACTGACATTTATTGCTCTCTGTTGTATTGCAAGTATTCCTGGAACCTGCTTTTTTTTTGTGGGACATCAACAGTAGCACAGCAGGAGGGGATTGCAGTGCTGAAAAACATCTTCCCTTCCATTCACTCAGAGAAATCTTGGAACATTTAGACTTCTCAACTTGTATCACGGAAGTCTTACCTCCATCTTGTTCTGGAACTGTTTAAAGAAAATATTTGAGGTGACAGTAATGAAACAACCGCACTAATTTATACATTAAGTTTCTGTGGAAAAAAAAGTGAAGGAATGCATACCTGATTTTCCCCTTTAAATAGAAGCATTCAGCTCCTGCTAATTAGCAATTTGAGTAGAGCTTGGTGGACTCTGAGTAACTGCAAAGGAAAAACAGGCACTGCATGATAAGACTGGGTGAACAAACTTGAAAACAATCTATGCTTTAAATGGATAGTAAATATGATTCAGGTTCCAAATTAGATCTGGGTAGTGCTACAGATATTGAAATCCCATTGAAATTTACAGCAACTTCAGGAACATCTTATATTAAAAAGCAATAGAATTTTCATTGTGTCTGAGTAGATTTCAGCTATTCAATCCTGTATGGTTCATTCTGTGAACATAGCACCCTAGTGTATGAATACCAGTTAGGTATTCTATCAGACCAGGTTCAGCAGTTTAACAGGCCACTCTTTTTTAAATAAAACAAGTGATACTTATTTTCACCTCCCAAAAACAGCCAGAGCAAATTATTGATGAATTGTGTTCCAGTTTAAAAATCCCTGACAAGGAGACTGATTACAGTGCACATAAGAAACCAAAACCAAACAAAAATAAAGTTAAATAAGACGAGTAAAAAGGAAAATGTGGAGGACAGCAGCACGGATACAACTATATAAAATATCCCATTCATTTATATATTTAGGAAAGCATTCCAAGGATTTCTGTGCTGAATACCTGACTGAAACGGTAAAAGGTCTTTTCCTCAAACAGCCCACAGCTGAGCTGTACATGGCAATGATATCTAAATAGGACGGTGTCCTGGAGGATAAAAGGATGTGTAATTTTGGCAAGTCAGTGTGTACTCTGGTGCTTTGTCTCCGCCATGTGATTGCTTCCCATTTGGTTTCTGTATCTCTAGCCCTGCTGGTCCAAATACACACTTGGAAACAAATTAACCACCACTTGCTTCACCAAGGGTATTGCAGCCTACCTGTGGGACAGGTGTGACATCCTTGCTGTTAACACACTGCACTGCCCTGTCCAGCAGCAAGGAATTCAAAACATCAAAGAGTATCACACAGGCTGTTATGGAGTTTATTGGGTAGAAGAGGATGTGTAGGACACCAAAAGCAAGGGAGTTATGTGAGTAAGGCTGGGAGTGATGTCCTGCTTCATAACTGCCACCCCCAGTGTTCACAGCTTTGTCAGCATCTCATTCTATACTGTAGTTTGATTTTGAGGCCTTATCCCCATAGTACTTCAGGTGCAGATAGCCAGATCTCTGTTTAAACTACAATCTTGCTGGAAAATAACCCAATTTGCCCATGCCAAGTGGGATCGTGTTTTAAAACTATTTAAATTCCTCTCAGGCACTGAGCTTTTGTTTAAAGATATTTTTTAACCTGAATGCTGCCAGTGCTAGAGCAACTTCAGTAATGTGGAAAACAAGTGGGAGCAACAGCAAAGACATGTTGCTAGCAACCAATGCTGCTCAAACCTGTTCCACGTAGTTGCCAGAACCTTCCGTCTAATGTTACACCAGCAGATTCACACCACTCAGAAAAGGCTGGAATTTTTTGACAAAAATATTTCTAACCTCTAGCAAAAGTTTACAGATTGGTATTGCAAGATACTTTATAAGATATTTGCAGGGGAAAATCATGTTTAATATCTAGGCATATGTTAATGGGTGTTTAAACAAAAACAAGTACTAACTAATTTGGGTTACAGGACAGATTTGGAGGGCTCCTCCAAGTTTTCTCCCCCAACTCATTCTAGATTTGGAAAATAATGTGACCTTTCCTGGGAAATGAAATTCTTCATCTCCCATGCCACTTCCTCAAGAATGCAGATGTACTTATGATGATATAATGTGATGAAATAAAAGGAAATAAGTAGCAATGGAAGGATATATACTCAAGGCCTATTTCTGTCCCCAGTGAAATAAATTTAACAATTCCCATTTACTACAGTGGGACCTGGGTTAAGCTTTAGTAGTATTAAATTACCTTTAATAGCAGAATAGTTGTCTACCTTGGGCAAAAAGAGATTGGGGGACTTTGAAAGTATCAAATTAGAGACATGGGGTTGTATTCCGTTTATTATGCCTAGACAATCTGGTGAAGGAACAGAATAACTAAATATACTCTGGTCTTCCTTTACAGATTTCCTACTTCCAATTCTCTCAAATGAGACTTAAAAAGAATACAAACACATACACACACACATAAACAACCCCAAACTCTCCTCTTGAAGCTATAAAATTCCTCCCTCCCTTCGCAAAACTACCTCTGCATCAAACATGCAAATTTATAATCCAGGAACAGGACAGATTCAGTTTCAGAAAATGTTTGAAAAAGACAACTAGTGCTGGATCCTCATTTGTCAATATGAAAAGAAACCTCTTTTATATATACTTGTTTAAGTTTCAGATAAACCCATTATGACACACAGATCTCAAAATATAGTAGAGTGCCCTAAAAACTGACTTAGGCCACCTGAATTCACTGATGTACAATAAAAGATGTAAACTGAGCAGCTATGCATAGAATATTTCACTTCAATATTGCTCAGAAATGTTAGACTGTCAGACCCTGGCCATACAAGGACTGTTTGATTGTTGTATTTATATTCTCTAGAGAGAATTAATAAATATTTAGATCAAATCCATGTGCATGCATGCATGGTTGACAGAGAGAAAGAACCATTTCCATGAGGCTTTAACAACTCCCTACTCCTGCGAGGATATAAAAAAAGAAGATAAATGCCTTTCAAACTCAGTCAGTGGTATGTACTAGCAGGAGCACATTTGCAAATAACAGTGTATAAATGCAAAGCAATCATAAAAATAACCTTTTAAAACTGTCAGTAAAAGAGCAAGTGGCTGATTAAAAAGTCCCCATTGTTCTTGTTTATTCCCTTTTCTATCAGTGGTTCTGCTGCAATTCATATTGTATTTTTGAGTCACTGCCAATGCTGCTATCTGGAGAGAAACAACTGAAACAACTTTAGTGATTGCTGTCTTTATATAGTCACAATATGCCAATACTGCAAGGCTGCTAATTCTGTAAGTTGACTTTTTATCATTTTGTGCTTCTATTATCCCAGATAAAATAACTACTGCAGAAAATGTTGTGAATAGCCTGTAATGTCTCCTCAGGCTGGCAGCAGGGTGCTATGGAAGCTGTGTTCTTAGCTGCTGCTTCTCCTACACATCTTTCCCAGTTGTCACTTCTCTCTGCTGTCTTTGGTGAAGTGGGTTTGCAATTGCCAACAGTCATAAACCTCTTGCAGCAATGCAGAAATGAAAGAAAGAGAGCTACTGACAGGGAGGAATGAAAGAAGGCCTGTGGAAGAAGGGCCCTTTCCTCAGTATCCTCTTCAGCAAGGGAATAATCTCCTTGGCTTTTGATTTTTACTGGGTTAGACTGAATGAACATCCATTCTTTGATGATGCAAAGGCTCCCCATTATCTGTTAACCAGAAAACAAGAATAAAAACCAAATTCTCTAACTTGCTTGAAACACGTATTATAAACAGACAAAATGCAATGCAATCCCTTTGTGATTCAGGCCTGCCAACAAACTCAGAAAGATAGTACAGTATGTTGCTTATGTTTGGGTCTCAGGAGATATTTGTAGGATTTAGCTTTCCCTTTTAGTTTTTCCCTGAAAATATAATTGCAATAACTCTAATGCATTGTTAAGGCCTTGGCCCTTCACACATCCATGTCAAACTTCATACAGACAAGTTGTCTCATTCATTTAACAAGTCTGAAAGTGCTAAGCTGCTCGTGTCTGACACTGCCTGTCACTGTGCTCTAGCTTTGTGCTGCTTGCACTCGCCACGTGCCTGTTCTGAAGGGAGTGCAGGTAGCCCAGCAGTTAAATGCTGCTGACATGACCTGATAGTCCACCTCCAGAAGCTGCAATTTTGCCTAACAGATTGCCTGTGGATAACTCCAGAATGGCAATCTGCCTCACAAACTAAAAATGCATGTTTTTCTTCTTTATCCCCTAGTATGGGAATAGTTAGATTGCCTTCAGTAAGACTGTTCACAAATTTGAATGCAGATTGATGTCCTGCTGTGCATGGAGAAGAAAATACAAAATGCTGATACTACTTTATGTTTTTTCACTTCTCTGTCTGATATAACAATTCAGATTAAGAGTTTAGGGTTTTATTGCTGTTTTAAACTTCAGTATGAGGAGAAAATTAATTGTGAAGAGAAGAAGCATTCACTCCATTCAGAGCTGAACTGGTGAACATGAGAAGAGGCTCAGGATGTTGCAAATGTTTTAAGTCTTAAAATGTCTTGTTGCTAGCCAGAAGCTTTTATTATGCAAAGAAATACTTTTCCTGCCTCATGTAAGCTGACGTACTTTATTTAAAAGTCTAAGTTTAACAAAGCTATTTTTATTTTCAGGAAGTCATAGTTTATATGATTTAAAACATGAATACATGGAGGACAGCCCTGGGGAAACTAAGCCCATATCTGGAAATGCAGCAAAAGATCACTTGTGCCAGTTTTTAATTTAACAAATTCTATTTGCAGAAGCCAGAACTAGTAGTGTTCATGCTCCCAGTTTACTCTACATAGCAGTCTCTCAGCACTAAACGTCCTCCTCTGTTATGTTAATGATTTTTGCCTTGTTCTCATAATTTACCATTTCTTATAGTTCTCCTTTCCTGTAATTAAGTATCTCTATTATACAAAAAAGCAGGTGTGAATAATAGATGCCTTCCAGAAAGTGTCACTTAGATCAAGGTCATGAGAATTAGTCTTCTTGAAATACTCTCAGCTCTGCCACCAACTTTATCTGAGACCTTCAATAAACCTTAACCTCTCCACATCTGTTGCTCCACCTGTCAAAGGAGAATGGCAATACTTTCCAAGCTTGCCAGCTACATTTAACTATGAAACTATTTTTGCAACTCATGAGTACAGAACATCTCTCAAGAGCCAGATGTTACTGCCCAGGCCTTGATGGACTTGGCACTGTATGAGGGACAGACATGCAGCTCTCAGCTGATCTGAGCTGGGGGCTTGTGCAGCTGGCTGACCAGGGCCACTTTGCAGGTTGATACTATAGTGGAGGCCTACAATCACTTTATTACTCATAGGCTTGTAGGTCTGGGGATTATTTTACAGGTAAATTTGTTAGCAGATGTCCTATACTAATCTGGCAGAGAATAGTTTAGAAACCCCAAAGGAAAAATATTAGCAATTTAATATTTTTTCCCAAGGGTTTTAATCTATTAAAATTGTCTGTCTCATTTGTTTTGGTGCCTCTTGAAAATGAACATAATTTTTAGTATGTATACAATTTGACTCTCCATTTGAAGATTTTCTGAAGTTGAGAAACGTATGGAGAATTTGGTAAAAGTGGAAAATGATCCTGAGAAGGGGTGCTTGTTGCTCTGTCAAT
>WBNO01032176.1:1219-20574 GCA_013400575.1 Peucedramus taeniatus | reverse complement strand
CCCTGCTTCGCCCGCTGCGCCGGGCTGCGAGCCGCCGGGCACCTCCTTTGTGTCCGCCCAGGCAGAGCCGGGTAACGCTCCCCGCGGCCGCGTGGTGGTGGCGGCGGCCCTTCCGCTCCCGGCTCCGCCTCGCAGCGGGCCGGCGGGCGCCATTTCGGAGGGCGCCATTTCTTTGCTCCGCGGGGGTTCCGCAGCGCCGCCGCTGTCGCCCTTGTCCCTGCCTCCCTGGGCGGGCGGTTGGAGACGCAGGGGAGCGGGGATGGGAAGAGACGGGCAGACGAGAAGTGCCGCTGCGCCTTGAAGGCGCTCTGTCGTTCCTCCGTTCTTCGGTCTGAGGTCGCTGGTTCCACCTTTCGTGTCCGCTGTAGCCCTTCGGTGTTCCTAAGGAGCCTATTAGTAATGTGAATGTCCTTGATTTACCTAGCTGAGCGAGGTTACTGAGAACACATGATGTATCGGGAAGTTGATAAGGAGAGACTAAGCCGTGAATTTAACTAATAACAGTTTGCTCCTCGCTGCTCCTCGTTAAAATTCTTGGGATAGTTGGAAATAGATTAACCGATGTCCATGTCTTTCTTACTGCCCGTCCACTTAAAAGCGCGATTTTGGCAATGTCTGCCTGAGATGTCGCTGTTACTAAACTTGGACTTGCCCGTTAGTCCGCTTCAAGTGCCTGGAAATACTGGCATGTGTTGGGAGGACAGAGCCTGCTTTTAGCTCCTACACGCAGGGCAACAATTACATAGCTGTCTGAGACTACGTTTAATAAGTTAGAATTAGCTTCTTCCTCACTCCCTTTCCCCCTCCCCGGATTATGGATACAAGAAGGAGTGCCTGCTGTTTGTTGAGGCAATGGAAGTTAATAGAATGCAAGGGGAAATACGTGATTGTTCGGCTGCGTTTGTTAATCACACTTTTAATGATAGTAAGTTGGAAAATTGTTTTTTTTTGGTCTACACTTCTCGCTAATGTGACTTAATAGCTAAAAGCAGGTCACAATCTATTTCAGAAAATTGTACTGAAGTACAAGTGCTTTTGGAGGTTTTGGGGGTGTGTGCATGCGGTAGATTTTATGTAACTACAGAGGGTGATATTTTTAAAAAGAAGTTTAGTGTAGTTGAAAGTTGTAATTTTTATTTTATTCATCAGTTATAGTTGAACACATGCTCAAATGCATGCTAGTAGAGAATTTGTAGGACAAATGCTGACAATTACCCTAGCAGGACTTCTTTGAAGTGTAAATAAAAAAAATCTGCTAAAAAGCAGGACCAGATTTTGGTGTAGTGCCCTTTAGAAAGTGAAACCGAGGCACATATCATACAATGTTGAGATTATGTTTTTACTTAGAGCTTGTGTGTGCCCAGAAAGTGTAATTCAGACATTCAGGGTTTAGGTAAGTCTGCAGATTTGGCCTTTATCTTTTCTTAGTGGTGTGTTTGGCTTGGCTATGTTTTTTCTTTTATAAAGAAAAAATTTGCAGCAATAGTTTAGGTCAAACCCTTGGTTTCTGACTGTAGCGAGAATCAGACTCACAGCGTGGGAAGGCTCACAACTGATATATGCTGTTTTCCTAGGCTCTTGAAGCAATAGGCTGTTGGATTTTGATCCCGCCCAGAATACTTGAGTTTTTGTCAGCAAGGATATATAATAGCGGTAAGTTCTAGCAGTAGGCATTTCTTTTTGTTATTTTTTTCACTTTAGCATGAGGTACAGTTTGTCTTTTGACAAAAAAATGTACCATCTTTATTTTTCAACAGGTTTTTCTTGTCCACATAAGAAAAAAAGGCAATGGAGACTGAACAACAGGAGGAGACCTTTACCAACACGGAGACAAATGGTAAATTTTTTAAAGGACTATTCTCTTTTAGAAAGACTCTCTAAAAATGTTAGTATTTCAAATAATTTTGTAATGATTTAATTTTACTCTATGTTTGCATCAGCAGTAATTTTGTGTTTTACATTAAATGTCTTTGGTTTTAATTAATGTGTCATTACTTATGTTTTTGAAGCATAAATACCTAATCTTTCTGTTGGCATGTTTTAGATATGAGAGCTGAAAGTTATTATTAAATACTGAGAAATATTTCATAGCTGTATGGAGAATGTAAATATGTGTGAATGCTACAGGGCATAACTGTTAATTATTGTTCATTGTAATTGTTATGTGCAGGAGTACAAATACGTGAAGTATTTCTAAAGAGCTTAATGGAAAATTTCTTGGCAGTTACCAGGGAAGTTTGGGCATTATTGTTGTTGATTGATGCCAGTTTTTCTTAAAGAGCATCTGAAGTGCTAGTGTTGGATAGACTATGTTTGAGCTTTATGCCTGAAAGGTTTTCCCCAATTGTAAATTATAAATAAATACTAAGTGGGTGATGCTGCACTCCCTTAGACATGTCTAAAGTGTCATGAATTTCTTACTGCTTGTGTGCAGCCTTCTCATTTAGGCCATAGTTCATAGATTTTTAAATGCATTTTTTGTTGTTAATCAGTAGGAAAGCTGTTGAAGTGAAGACTGATTTCTGTGCGGTGGATGTTCAGAATAGACATCTGTAATTAGTTTTGTGCTAATAGGAAAGAATTTATTAATAGTACAGAGCATAAATTTGGCATGTGTTCCGCTTTATTGTGACTTAGAAAGTTAAACAAATGTTTATGTTTCCCCCCTATGGACCTCTCTACAGGCAAACGTCCTGCAGAAGATATGGAGGAAGAGCAGGCCTTCAAAAGATCTCGGAACACTGACGAGATGGTTGAACTGCGCATCTTGCTTCAAAGCAAAGTACGCTTTTTTACTGGTTTTGTGTGTAGGGTTGTTCAAGACAGTGGAGATATAAGTGTAGAGAGATGATATGCTTTTTTTGAAATGAGATAACTTAATAATTTTCAGTATACTGGAATGGTAGTTGTAGGTGTATTGCAATGGAATTTTCTTCTGGGTTCTCTTAAAAGGGTAGGTCCCTAAGGATCAATAGAGGGTTTATCAAAAAGATATACTTGCTAAGAAGTAGAGCAGTAAAGATTCTGAGATATTTTTTCATTAGAGTGGAAGGTAGCGATTTTGAGGGGAATGACTGTGTATGAGTCTTTGGAAAATAAGGTGTTTAGAGGATTATAAATAAGTGATTTTAAATTAAATATATGCGATGAGAACGTAGGATTTTAATAATTTTCCCAAATAGATCTACTAAACTTGTTCAACTGTTTCAACAGGAAGATGTGTGGGAGTAGTGCCTCAGGGATTGCAGTGATTTTGTTGACAAATGTAAATAGATAAGTTGCTGTGTATGAATTTCCTCTGGTGTTTCCAGTTGCTACAGATGATTTATACATTCTGAAGTATCTCAGTCTTTTGTGTTGGTGAGAAAGAATGTTGCCTGAACTCTGTGTGGCATTTCTGACCAATAGTCAAGTTACGTGGAGTACCATTAAATGTTTTGCATGTTAGCAAAATGTATGTGTGTAATAAAAGCAGTACTTTTCATAGAATCCTTGAAAGAACCTGGGAAAAATGTGGGTTTCCAATTACTTTTTTTTTACTATTTGTCAGTTTATTCCTGTTGATCTTGGTGGCTTTAATGAAGTTGGTGGCTGTTAACACTCATTTCAGCCTTTTTCAGTTTATATTGCTCTGAAAAATTAGTTACTTTACCGATGTGCAAAACAATATTAGCACTTGAAATTATCAAATGTTTGGAGCTTGAAAGTGGAATTTGCAAACATATTCCATAAGGAAAAAGAAAAAGCTGATCAGATAATTGAGAAAATAATTGATCTGTATTACATTAATTTAGTTTGGGGTTTTTTAATAGATCTAGTTTATGAGAAGTTCGACGTGGGCAGAATTGCCTAAAACTTCTCTTTGGAATTGAAATATTAGCTTCAAAGCTGAGTTATCTTTCTCTTTCTGCTGTTCCGTGGTTGTAAGAGCTTTTGGTAATTTTTTTAATGCGGACAAACTTTCAGTTGGTTTCAGTTTGGTTCGAACCTTTGCAAAGTAGTGCCTACCCCCACCTCTTGGGCCAGCAAAAATAGATCTACTCTTTTTAATCTTGAGTTCAAAAACTTAGTCTGTGCTAAGTTTTCATAATGTAACTTTTGAAAACTATTTTCCAGAATGCTGGAGCAGTGATTGGAAAAGGTGGCAAAAATATTAAAGCACTTCGTACAGACGTGAGTATATATGAGTTTGAACTAATTTAACACCACTTCTTTCAGAGCACTACATCGAAAACTTGATTGCGTGCATTTCTAGAAATGGGAGCAATTCAACTCTATAGACATCCAAGTTACAAACCATTTATATTGATTGTCAAGAGTAGATAACAGTCTTCAATTTCTATTTCAATTAAAACCCAGCTTGATGCATGAGAGGAGAGGTTTATATTAAATCTCTTCACTTTTTAATAGGATTCTGCTAAATTACACACTTGAAGTGAGTTACCATCCTAATTAAAAATATTGACAAAGCTTAAACTCCTTAATAGTACCATTCCCCATATGTGTGCATCAGTTATAGTACTGCTGAAACCCTTGCAGGTGGCTGGCTTAACCCAGTGATACAGGAATTCTTGAACTTCCTTCAAAAAAGCAAAATGAAATCATCCATCTGTTTCTTAACAGCTTGCACATGAAGCACAAAACAGCTTGCACATGAAGCACATATTAAGGTTTCTTGCTTTAAATATGAGTATTAAACATTAAAGGAACATTCTATTCTATTACTTGGAAGTATTTTTAAATGGTCATGACTTAATGCCTGTTCACGTTTTACAGGGGGTTGACTCTGGTGATTAGACACATGCTCAGCGTTAATGTTGTGTATTTATAACACTTGGCAACACTTCTTAAATTCCATTTGTTTACACTCCTGTACTTAACATCGGCTACAATTTCAACGGTTTTTCCAATCGGGACTCAGTTCAGCACAAGATTTGGCAATATATCATTACCAGTCAGTTCCAACTAAGTTCATAAACTACCGCAACTAGAGTTGAGATTTTAGTTGAAATGGTCAGGAATCATACATATGCTCACTAACTTTGGCAGCTAGTTGTTCCTCTTTTTTTAGGGTTTTTTTAATCGGGTTTTTTTTTTGTTTGTTTTGGTTTTTTTGTTTGGTTTTTTGAGTAAATCAGTGTGTCACCTATGTCCAGATAATTTAGATTTGTCTGGAACACAAACTTTCCCGATTTGCCCAAGGTTCTAGTAGTATCAGTCTCGACAGGTTTTGCATCTACCCTCATGAGCCAGCCTGCTACTGAAACATCATTTATTAAAAGTAAAAAGTAGTTTAGTCAGATCAAGTGACTCATTTTTAAAGTCCATACTGTTAGGCCACAGTCGGTGTAGCAATCCGTTATTGTGTTAGTCTTCAGAACAACTTAAGCTTGTTTCATTAATTGAGAGTAATGAGTATAGTTTGTATTAAATTAAAATTTATTGCTTTTCCCCCTTTTCCCTTTCCTTGTTTTTTTGGCCATATATCTCCGTTACCCATGTACTGGATCGACTTGCCCCTGCGTTGCCCACCATGACGTTGGCCCATCCGCCCCTGAACGCCCATGTGAAAACCCTGGTTGGCTATGCCCAAAAATGTGCTCGTTGCCAAACGGGTACCATACTTGACAACTACTGATTGAATACCCATGCCCAATGCCAACATCCACGAACGCCAATGACCAATGCAGTACAATGCAAGTGTTTCAGTCCCAGACAGCAGTGGCCCCGAGCGGTATGTCCCAACAGTTTATGCCTCACTGCCTGAATAGAAAGAGAGAAATGTATTTTATTACCTGCCTTTGATATAATTAAATAGTATCCCCTTATAGACGGTGTATTGTTTTTTTTCAAGTTTTCTGTCTTATTTTCCCCATTAAGTCTTTTTGTCACTGAACTTTTCCGTGAGTTGGCCACCCAAACAATCCACTAATTTTATTTCAATGGAAGGAGCACAGCTTCAAGTGTTGCATATTTGCTGCATTGTAAATCAGATTGGTTCAAAATAGTCTCTCGCTCTGTCTTTGTGGCCCACCTTGCTCCCCTCAACATTGCCTGTTCATAATTATTTCTGATGAAGTGCTAATTCCGGTTCGCTTTCCTTCACTTCTCATTTGTTTCGTCTTTTTTTGTCTTGCATTTGTATTTGTTTTCTTGGAGGGCCCATTAGTAATCTGAGTTCCATAACCTTATTCCAGATACAACGTTCACCACTTGCATATCCTCAGTTTTAATATGAGAAGGTGTGCCAGTTCTACAAATGTTATAGCGAGGGTATCCTAATTAGTGGTGGCGGGGAACATGAATATTCACTTCTACTTTTCAGTTCTGCGTCAGTTTCTTGCCCACTTAATTTGAGCCCTTCCAAAAGCCCGTTCTGTCTTTCTCTCTCTGCAAGACTTACCTAATCTTAAATTTCTCATGCATATATACTGGGCATAAACAAAGATGCATGTGTTGTAAATTGAACAAACAGGTTTACTTTAAATGGGGAATACTTGTAAACTCTTCTCTGTAGTAAATCATGTTAAAATTTTGTGAGTGATGATAAAAAGAATTTACTTTTGCTTTTTCTTTTCTACCTTCTCCATATTGTCTGTCATTGGGGCTTCCAACAGCATCTTGAGTATAAGTGCAGATATAGAGACAATTGGAGAAATCTTGAAGAAGATTATCCCTACTTTAGAAGAGGTATTTATCTTTAAAGTTTCTTCTGTTTAGAATGAAAGATTAGCTTTTGCTTGAGATGGTTCTGGAGTATTTGCTACTTTTTAAACACAGGAAATCATGAAAGCGAAAAATGCCAAAAGTCTTTTAAAGAAGGATTATGGCTTTCACACTACATGTTGGCATTTTTGGGGTAGAGGACAGAATCTGTCATTGTTTATTAAACTAACATTTTGAACAGCCTTCCTGTTTGCCAAAAAATAAGAGTTGCACTGTTTGATACCTTCTTAAATCTTTATAGCAAGCAATGCAGTGTAATTTAATAAGTAATGTAAAAAGTAGAGAAAACTGATACTTCATGTTGAAGTGAGGTGTATCAAAAGAAATACATGACTACAATTCAGCAATAAATTAAGTAGTCCCATTCTGTTTGAAGGAAAAGCTTAAAACCCCCAATATTTTGAATTTTTGTGATTAATCTTTATTGCTTCTCCCTATATGCATCTTATTTGCAGTATCAACACTACAAAGGCAGTGACTTCGACTGCGAACTTCGACTTCTTATTCACCAGAGTTTGGCAGGAGGCATTATTGGTGTCAAGGGTGCTAAAATTAAAGAACTCAGAGAGGTACTTGCTTTCTGTTCTTCTGAGATTTCATTTTGTTCAGTAAGCAATGTTTTCTGTTCATAAGGAGCACATCTGAGTATCTGCTGTGCAGTAATTCCTTCTCAGCATGCTGCGTACATGCTTTTGATATTGTGAGATGGAGCAGGGAATTGCAACTTTCTCGCAGACCCTCAGAAGTGATGTTGGTGGCAGAGCCAGGACTTGGTTAAACGTATTGTTGGTAGAGTACGAAATTGTATTCATTTCTCCTTTTAGAACAAACTGCTGCATAGTGTAGAATTATTTGTGTGGTTGGACACAAAAGAGTTAAGAATGAAAGCATCTCCACAATAGATGTACAGTGAAAGGGTTGAGTTTTTTGGCATTGCGTCAAAGGCAGTTTCAGGTCAGTTCAGGTATAAGCCAATACTTATTTGTGTGGATTAAGAAAGGCAAGAGAACTAGACATAATCTTAGCAACATTGCTGTCTTAGCATCCAAAGCATGTTTATTTGAAAGCTAATACATCCTGTAAGCTCACAGTGATTATTTGGACCTTTTTCTAATATTGAATTAAATGATGCATCGTTGCTGAATCATAATTTAAATAGGAGAATTTTTTTTCGTCTTCATACAAAACTTAGAGCAGCAAGATCTTTAAAATATGTAATCTTCAAATTTTGTGTGATAACTCAAAAGCAAGCATGCAGATTTAAGTGGGTGGGAACTTAATTGTCTTTTGAATCTATTTTGAAAATACTTTAATGGTTTTATAAAGTTTTTAAAATGATAGTCTTGGATTTTTTTCTTCCGCAGAACACTCAGACCACCATTAAGCTCTTTCAAGAGTGTTGTCCTCATTCAACTGACAGAGTGGTGCTTATTGGTGGAAAACCTGATAGAGTTGTGGAATGTATCAAGATTATCTTGGATCTTATCTCTGAGGTAATGTTCATTACATTTATTTTATTCTTTCATTGGCATTTGTGAATGTTTTAGACATTATTGGATGAAAAATGGTGTCTTTCAGTTTCTAGTTTAAATTTACTACCTCCTACTTTCCCAACAGCAAATTATGGACAGTTATGAACCTTGGGAACTATTCCTGTTTTTTAGAGTTGGGGTACGCCTTATAAGGGAGGAAAGCAGTTTTTGGTTATAGTGAGCCATTATGCTTTGCATGTCATCAGAATGGAAAATTTGAAAAGGAAGGAAAACAAAATGTATCTGTCACATCTAAGTAGTTTTACTGTCATAGTTAAGTTCGCAGGAAGCACATCAACATCTCCTTTCTTGGCAGCATTGTGAAATCAAGAACATGTTCCAAATGCATAAATGTGTTAGTTTAACTAAATATGCCAGTTGTAATAGAACTGTCTCATTTGGGGAATTATTTTGTTTGTTTGTATTAGTCTCCAATTAAAGGACGGGCCCAGCCTTATGATCCAAATTTCTATGATGAAACGTATGACTACGGGGGCTTCACGATGATGTTTGATGATAGAAGGGGACGGCCAGTGGGCTTTCCAATGCGTGGAAGAGGAGGTTTTGATCGAATGCCCCCTGGTCGTGGTGGACGACCTATGCCTCCATCAAGAAGAGATTATGATGATATGAGCCCTCGCAGAGGACCTCCACCACCTCCACCAGGTCGTGGTGTTAGAGGTGGCAGCAGAGCTCGTAATCTTCCTCTTCCTCCTCCACCACCTCCTCGTGGCGGGTGAGTTGTTGCATAATTGCATTATACAAAAACTCACATTGTATATCTGAGTCATATTCCTGTTTTCAGTGATTTTTCCATGCTTCCGTGTTGGTAGTGATTATGCAGGATTGAGCCTGTATTAGACACAAGAGTATTTTGAAATTTACTGAAATTTAATTACCTGCTGTGATGTTGTAAGTTGCCAGGACTATAGTCAGTAGTTCTGGAACTTCTGTTATTCAGTACGTGGGTAGAGTAGTTTGATACTAAGTTATATGTGAACCCTGAATAGGAGAATTCAGATAAGAATAAACAAGCTAACTTATAACACACAAAACACAATTAATACGCTGCTGCCTTTTTTGTTTTAGAGATCTGATGTCGTATGACCGAAGGGGCAGACCAGGAGATCGTTATGATGGCATGGTATGAGTTTAAAATTTGCTCTCTTGTGTTCACAGTTAGCATGCTGACCTCCTGTTGCTGAACCACATGCATGTTCATGTGGGACATACACGGTTCTGATACTAAAACCCAAATGTTTTGTCCGTCCAAGTGGTCCTCCTGTGGATGAATATTTGAGGTGTAAATGGTATTCTTCTGTTTTCTTCCTTTCTTTTTTTCTCCCTGTCATCAAAAAGATTCAAAGATTTTGATTGTGCTCAGCTTTGTAGATTTTCTTGCACTGGCCATCTTTCAGATTTTTTTAATCAGCATGACAGAAATAGCAACTGGGAGATTTTTCAGATAGAGAAAGCGTGGCAGAACAATGTTCTCTGGTGAGTTACGCAAGCATACTTAACAATAAAGGTTGGAAAACATGAGCACTGATACAGTAATACAGATTATTTAACAGTATCTCAGAAGAGCTCTAGTTGATGGAAGGTGATGGCTCTTTTGAATCAATTCTTTATTTACTAATTTCTCAGCAGAAAATCCACTCTTAATTCCAAATGCTTTGGAGGTAGAACCACTGCTTAGTTGAATCCTACATCAGTTCTTTCTGGGGAGAAGAAGAAGAAATCTCATAGTGTGTGGAAGCTTAAAACAAAGGATACAGATAGTCTTCTTCTGTGTTGCATTCTGAACTGCCATACCCCAGCAGCCAGCTGCTGTTCTGAGACAAGATTCCTCTTCCCTCAGTAGGAAATCCAGGAGGTTGTCCTGGTTTCAGCTGGGATAGTTACTTTTTTCTCAGTAGCTGGTCCAGTGCTGTGTTTTGAATTCAAAATGAGAATAATGGTGATAACACGCTGATGTTTTTATTTTTCCTGTGTAGTATTTATACCAAGTCAAGCACTTACTCAGTGTCTCATGCCCTGACAATTAGTAGGTACACCAAAGAAGTTGGGAAGTATCATAATCAGTACAAGTGACCCAAACTGGCCAAAGAGATATTCCACATCATAGAACATCATACCCAGTGTATGTACTGGGGCAGTTACCCAGACAGGGGGTCCATAGAGGTTTGAGGATGAGGCCTGGCAGTGGTCAGCAAAGTGGTGAGCGGTTGTATCATGTACCCTTGATTTTACTCTTGGTTTTTTATTGTTTCGGGGCATGGTGGTAGTGGTTGTTTAATTTTTTTTGTTAGTTTTCTTCGTTCTGTTTTTTAACTTCTTCTCCGTTATTAAACTGTTCTTTTCTCAAGCTGTAAGTTTTACTTTGGATTCTCATCCCAGTTCCACTGAGGGTCGGGTGGGGGTGTGTGAGCAAGCAGCTGTGTAGTGCTTTAGTTGCCAGTTGGTGTTACAAATATTTGCAGTCACCAAAAAACGCTGTTTCCCATGCTATTTTACATGCTAAGAAACTGGAAGAATCGAGAGGTACACCTCCAAGGTTCCTTATCTGTAATTACATGTAATTACATGTTTTCAGATCTTGGGTTTTATGTTCTATTTGCAGCTTATAGAGCCTGTGCTGGAGTACATAAACTGAGCAGCTTGCCCTTCTTTGGGTATTTGGTTGAGCACAATCTTACTTAGCTTGACTCTTGGGCAGTAGTGTGCTCTGTTTTTTGTTCTATTTTTATTCCAGTGCAGCTAGAATAGAAAATCCATTTTAACTTAGGCTTTGCCTGTCAGGTTGACCTTCACTTCATTGACATGAGTTTCTACACACAAGTGGAGTAATTTCTGCTAGTTTGGTTTCTTTCATGGAAAAAAAAGCAATTTCATTTCTTTTTCATAGTGAAGCTGCTCATGACTTTGGCTCCTTTGTGACCAAGTGTTATAGCCTGGTTAAAGTGAGGACTACTTCCTGACAAAGATAGTATTTAATTTCTAGTTTTGGTTAGTCATGATATCCTAGTATCCTAAATTGTGTAAGCAGAAAGGAAGTTTTCATACTGAGTGTGACATCACAGCTTCAAGTATTATGCCAAAAGGTAAAGTCCTCCTGTGCTACAAGCATCAAATAAAAACTGTTGTGTAGCTAAAAGTTTCAATGAAACCAATATTGTCGTGGTTTGTGATGGAAAAAGCTGTTCCTGGAGAGTAGAAATGCTCTTTTCACATGGTTTCTATCCTACGTAAGTGTAATAAAAGGCAACAATTGATGAACATCTCAAAAATACTGGAAAAATTTAATGTATAGAAACAAATTTTTTGCCAGTTCACTTTTTCACTAAAGGCAGAAAGATTGAACAGTTGACAGTCTTTAAGACTGGATGCTGTACTGTGGTTTTTCCTGTATCCAAAAGATATGACAGTATTGATAGCCTTGTAATTGCTGAGATGAGAAAAACCCATTTTGATTTTAAAAGATGGGTGAATTCCTCTTAGCCGTACAGAGTTGATCACTTAAGATGATACTTGTCTGTGAACCTGGCTTAAGTTGTAGTATAAATATGTACTGCTGTTTAAATGCTCATTTGACTTAACAGTCTGTTCTGAAGCTTTTTCTCCAAAGTACAGACTTGTTTATAGGCATATAGAAGTATATATTTCAGTGTGTAACTATTCCAGATCAAATCGTGTGTACCATAAGGGTTATGGTGATCTGAAAAATCCTGAGATTCCTGTATTTTTTAACACCCTCATTCTCAGGGGCATATAAAAAATATGTAAAGGAAGAATGTAGGACAACCGTTCTATTTATTTGTGCAGGTGCTGGAAGAAAGTAACAAAATTCACTTTCCTAGGTCACTCTTAAAAACCAGAAAAACTTAGTACAAAAGAATTTGACATCAGTTAGGACTGGATGCAGGGTTTTTTATTAGCTGTAAAAGTTAAGCTCTTTGCCTTATCCAGCCCGACTGTCATCTGGTTTCTGTTCCAGTTCTGGGTAGTGACTAGCACAAATTAGTCTGCAAAGTAAAATGTTACGTATGCTGACACTCTGTTTCAAAAACCCATTTTGCACAAATAAACATCAATTGCTGAAACTGTAAAATTCTGAAAGAAAGAAATGCCATATATAATATGCTTTAGAAACATAATTAAGTTTCTGATATAGTTAGGCAGCAGTAGAGTATTAGTCTAACTTACTGGCTAGATGAGGTATGTGGATAGTAGAACATAAGGAGCAGCGGCCTTCCTGCTTAACCTGCAGTTGGCATAATTACTTAGAGTTACTTGTTTCAATCTTACTAAATTTTTTTCTAGTATATGGCAGAAATAAAAGATTGATAAAATACTTTTACATGTAAAAATTTAAAAAGGTTTTCTGAAAGAAAAAAGAAGGCTTAAGTTTTGCCTTGCAATTACTTTCTGAGCTTCTTAGAGGAGAAATCTGCTAATGCCACAGAAAGAGAAGGAAAAGAGGAGTTGCCCATTTAGAGTTGCTCCAAAGTAAAATAAAAAGCATGTGAGTCTTGAAAGTGGTCTAAAGCACATAATTTTAAGTCTTTGTTAATAGTATAAAGGTTTATTTGTAGCATTATGCATTCTGTTTGGTTGCAACATTCTCTAAAAGTCTTTATGACATGAATTTCCTTTCTTGCTCTTATGTTGTGTCTGGAAGATGATGCAGTGTCATGTGGATGCCTGTGATGACATGCAGCCACCAGAATTGGTGAGTGTTTTCAGCCTGTTTTTTGAAAACTGCTTTCTTGAATAAGTTAAGTGATAAAGCAAATTTAAGAGATCTTGAGTGTAGTCCATGGCAATTTGTGCCTATTAAAATTTATAAAGCCATTCTTCTGAGTCCGACTTTAGGGGCAGACTTAATGGTGCGTCCTTTGGAGGAGGTAATGTTAATAGAAATGTGGAATTATGCAGCAGCCTGGTAAAAATAGAGGAGCTTTTCTTGTACCTCTTTTGCATCCTTTACACAGTATTTTCATTTTGGTAAATGGTAACTTTCTCCATAACTGATGGAGATGCATCAATTTATGATTAATATTTTGCGTTACTTCCATAATGTTGTGGGAATTCATTTCAAGCAGCAAATATTTAAAGTAGCTTCTCACTTCTATTTGTGAATAAACTCTACTTACCTATCCATCTCTTTGAAAATGTATCATTTGGTCAAATAGGTTTTGGGATGTTATCACAGAATTATAGAATGATTTTGGTTGGAGTTAACCTTAAAGATCATCTAGTTCCAACCTGCCATGGGTAGAGAATCTTGAACTAGACTGGGATGCTCAGGGTTCCATTGAACCTGGCTTTGAACACTTTCAGTAATTGGGCGTCTGCAGCTTTTCTGGGCAACCTGTTCCAGTGCCTCACCACCCTCACAGTGAAGTATTTCTTTCTAATACCTAAACCAAAACAGCCCTTTTCCAGTTTGAAGTTGTTGCTCTTTGTCCTTCCTCTGCATGCCTGTGTGAAAACTCCTCTCCAACCTTCTTGTAGGCTGCCTTCTGGAGCTGGAAGGCCACAATAAGGTCACCCTGGAGCCTTCTCCTATCCAAAGTGAACAATCCCAGCTCTCAGGCTTCCTTACAGGAGAGGTGCTGCATCCCTCTAATAATCTTTGTGGTCATCCTCCAGACTTAACCCAGTAGGTCCATGCCCTTAGTGTTTGGGGCTCCAGAGCTGGATGCAGTACTTGTGTTGGGGTCTCAAAGGAGTAGACTAGCAGGGGAGGATCACACCTTTCAGTGTGGAACAGGACAAAGTTGCCACTCTGGGCTGCAAGTGCTCATTGCTTGGTCATGTCCTGCCTTTCACCCACCAGCACTCCCAAGTTCTTCTAGACAGGGCTGCTCTCCATCTGTTCATCCCCCAGCCTGTGTTGGTACCAGGGTTGCACCAGGTGCAGCACCTTGCTCTTGGTCTTGTTGATTTGAATGAGATTCCCATGGGCTCACTTTTTGAGCTTGTACAGATTCCTCTGGATGTCATCCAGTCCTTCAGGTCTGTCAACAGCACCACTCAGCTTGCAAACTTGCTGCAGGTGTACCTAATCTGTTTGTGTCATTGATGAAGACATTGAATACACTGGTCCCCGTGGAGGCCAACCCCTGAGGGACACCACTTAATGTCTGTTGAAACTCCACTGCCCCCTGGATGTAACTATCCCTATTCAGTGAACAGTACCCATGGAATCCATCCCTCTCCAGTTTGGAGGGAAGGATACGGGGACTGTGTCAAAGCCTTTACAGAAGTCCAGGTACTTGTAGCCCTTCTCTTGTTCACCAGTGTATAGTCACTCCATTGTAGAAATTACATCAGGAGTACATCTGGTGTTGGCAATGTCTTGAAGATGGCAAAATGCTGCCAAATTAATAGTTTTGATTAATTAATGTGAAAAGTCAGTTCTTAGCTTATCTACACAACAACTGCTATCAAATTCTATTGTTTTGTAATGTGGAGAGGCAGAGGCAATTAAGGAAAGGTATTTTCTTTAAAAGAAATTAGTCCAAAAGGGAATCCTATGGCAAATACCAGCAGCAGTATATCTGTGTATGCAGTATGCAATGTGATCAGCTTCTCAATTAAACATTAAGCAGAGTCCTTAATTGTCTTGTCTTTTGGACTCTGCTGTGAGCTCTGTTATAGCTCTCTTATAATATGTATTGCTTAGTAACATGATTAGGCAATACAGGTTGCTTAGGGACAGAGGATAAGCTCAACACTTTGATCTGAATAGCCTCCATTTTGATGTAAAAAGAAAGATAGTAAGGAATATTTTTTGGGAAAGTTGTTATATTAAAACTTCTATGGGCCAGTAATTTTGAGTGGCTGGACTTGACTGACTGCCAGGGGCCTACCCAGCTGCTCTCACGCCCCTTAGTAGAGTGAGAGGAGAAAGTAAGACAGAAAAGTCTGTGGCTCATGATGAAGACAGGCAGATCACTCACTAATTAACATTAGTGAGTGATCTGCCTGTGATACTGACACTTTGAGTAGTTTGGTGAGAAACATAAAAACACCTTTACCCATCCACTTCTTCACAGACTCAGTTTTCACTTCTTCATTCCTTACTCTTCTACTTCTCTACCATGGATGGTCGGGGGTGATAGGGAATGGCAGGTTCCCAGTCAGTGCATCACACTTGTCACTGTTCCTTCCTCTCTGCACTGTTCCCCTGTAGCTGCAGCTCTCTCCATAGAGAGCAGCAGGCATGACTTTCCCAGGCATTTTCTTGGGGAAGGCTGTGAGAAAGAGAAAAGAATGAGAAACAATTCTTATGTCCACTTGCTGCACCTGTTGTTGTGCACATGTGGAATGTGTTAGGGAGATTTGTTTACTAAAGGGTGATTCCTTAATTGGACAGTGGATGGTGTTTGGATTCATTGACCAATTGTGTCAAAGCTGTATTGGACTGTCTGTAAGGGGATAAGCTTCTTAGCAAGTAGAGTATAATATAATTTAGTATAATAAAGGAATTGATCAGCCATCTTCTGTAATGGAGTCAGTACTAATTATTACCCATCTGGGAGCCTGTGGCGACATTCCACTGCTCCAGTGTAGGGTCCCTTCCATGGAATGATACAGCTGGAGCCGTTCAAATGATCTGTTTCCAGTGGACTGTCGTTCTTAAGAACTATTCTAGTGTGGGTCCCCTTCATGTGGTACAGTCCTTCAGGAACAGACTAATTTGGTGTTGGTCGCCTCACAGGGCACTGGTATCTGCCTGCGTAGCTTCCTTCTGGGCATTTCTGCCTGCTCTCGGCATAGCATCCCTCAATGGGCTACAGTGTAGTGATCGGCTCCAGTGTGGTTCTCTCCGTGGGCTGCAGGGCAGTCTCCATTCCAGTGCCTGGAGCACTTTTTTCATTCTTGCTCACTCTCGTAGTCAGTGCACATTGGGAATTTTTTACTCTTTTTCTTAAATATTATCTCTGAAATATCACCAGCTTGGCTGACAGTTTCAGCCTTAGGCAGCTTTGACCCTCCTCTCACAGACCCCAGGAGTCTGTTCAGAAGTTGAATTTGAGAGAACCATGTATATTTATTCTCTGCTTCTGTAGCAGAGTATAAATACAGGGTTTTGCACACTTACAACACATTAGATGAAATGAGAACTTGATATCAAATGCAGGTTTACAAATCCTAAAAATAAAAGGGCCAGGAGTGCTCGTTGCAGTGATTTGGTCTATGGTGGTTTAAATGTAACAGAAGTAATTAATATCATGATTGTTTATTCAGAGATGTAAAGGGTTGTAGCATAATCTGAATCAAAGGTGTAGATGTAGTAGGATGATTTAGTGGGCAGACTTCTTGCCCTGGAACTGGAGACTCGAGTCTCTTTTGAGCTGTATTGGTAGTATTAATAAGGCTTTCCTCTGATTTTGTAATTGTAATGTTTAATACAGAGGTCAAGTAGATCAGCATCAACAGCTGTCTACAAGAAGGTGGGAGAGAGACTGCCTTGGTAAACTGGCATGATTGAATTCTTTGTCATTTTATGTGTTATTCTTAGAGGTTTTGATCGGGCAGGATAAGAATCACAGAATATGTGGAGTTGGATGGGACCTACATGAATCATCGCATCCAACTTGTGGTCCTGCACCAGATGGCCTCTGGTCCAAATGGACAGAGGTTAATCCACCCCTTTTGTTTCTGGTCTTCATCTTTGCCTCAGGATGCCCTTGATGGCATAACACTGTTGTATTTATATCAGGCTGAGGGTTGTGATGTTTGATTAAATGGGCTCAAAGTTAACAATATAATGCTTAAGATAAAAACGTATTAATGAAACATGGCTGTTAATGTTTTTTTCTCTTTCTCTTACAGTTTGAGGGTGGCTCTGGTTATGGTAAGTGTTCATATAGAACCTTTGCATGTAGTTCATTATGTAGTTACTAAAGGGCTTGATGCATACACTTAAATCAGATTATTCTTACGCAGGGGGGCGTGGTTCATACGGAGATCTTGGTGGACCCATCATCACAACACAAGTAACGATTCCCAAAGATGTAAGTAAAGTTGATTTGCTTTCAGCTCATGTTTTCTCTTTAAAAAAGTCACAGCCATTTCTCAGACTGTTTAAGTAAATCAGAAGTACTTAAAATGCTTGATTAAGTGCTTCTAATCAAAAACAAGTGTTTCTAATTTGCCAACAGTGTATTGCTTGGTTTCTGTCTTCAGAGACATATTAAACAATTTCACTTGTGGTCAGTACTCAGTAATAGATATGGTCCTTATAACTCATGTTTTGCAAATGAAAGGTGGTTCTCCCAGTTTTATCTCACCCATATTTATACAGTTAATACTGCATAATATAATACTATTATAAAGAAATAAGCTCTCATTGAAACACTTAGAACTGAATTTGTGGAAACTACTCAAATGCTGTTGTAATTTTCTAATGTTTTGGAAAGACAGTTGTATCAGGAAATGAATGTTTTTGCTTTCTTCCCTAGTTGGCAGGATCTATTATTGGAAAGGGAGGCCAGAGAATCAAACAAATACGTCATGAGTCAGGCGCTTCGATCAAAATTGATGAACCACTAGAAGGCTCAGAAGATCGGATAATAACTATTACAGGAACACAGGACCAGATACAAAATGCACAGTATTTGCTGCAGAACAGGCAAGTTAAAGTTTAATGTTGTCTCTACTGTCAAATTACCATGTTTATTATAAAACTGCTCTTTGAATCAGTTTTTTAAGAAGGCAGGTTTTAAGTAACTATTTGAACCTAACTTCTCTAATGGTAGTTCTGCCTTGATTCTCTTCTGCTCTCCATTCTAATTAAAATGAAGACACCCTCAAAACTAATCTTGCTGGAAGACATCTTAACCAAGCAGTCCTCTCCTTTCTCTGGTGAAAACTGCTGCAAAAAAACTACTTGTAATAAATTACATAGAGCCTGTAGAAAATATAGAAGATTTCAGTGGATGTTGGCCTAGTTCTGTGTGGAAGACTAGTGATTTTGTTGTTTTTAGATAACTAAATTGACAACAAATCACAGTCTGCCATATGGCACAGACCATGCCTCTACAGGACAAGTTGAAATCGATTTGGGGCTGTTATGCAGCATTTCACACCTTGCTGACAGTACTTTGCCTTTTCTGCCAAATATTAACAGCTACAGATAGCATTTGCTGTATTAACATTCTGGCTGCTATAGCAGTTTTAATGTCTTAACTGGAATGTTTGGCTTTAGATTACTAATATTTAACTGTGCCTGAAATACACTAATATAATTGTTAGCAATTGACATTTTAGAATTATGTATTTTTTAATGTGTTAGTAATATGTAATTTAATATGCTTTATGAATGTTGATGCAAGATGTATGGTCCATCATTCTAATACATGCTTTTTTCTTTTTCTTTTATAGTGTGAAGCAGTATGCAGATGTTGAAGGATTCTAATGCAAGATTATTTTTTCTTTTTTATAGTGTGAAGCAGTATTCTGGAAAGTTTTTCTAAGACTAGTGAAGAACTGAAGGAGTCCTGCACCCTTTTTTTTTTTTTATCTGCTTCTGTTTAAAAAGCCAACATTCCTCTGCTTCATAGGTGTTCTGCATTTGAGGTGTAGTGGAATCTTTGCTGTACACCAGATGTAATGTTTTAGTTCCTTACAAATACACAGGGGGGCAAGGGCGCACGAGACTAACATTGAGATTTTGAAACGGCAGAGAGAGTGAATTATATTTTTGTTCATTGTTGGTGGTAAATTGTACTGTTTTTCTGTAATTGTTGTGAACACCCTACTTTTATGTACACTGTATCTTACTTTGAAGGGGGAGAATATGGTAGGCCACATGTCCCTGGCATTTGTTGAGAGCGGTGTGCAGAATGTAATGCATTTTTGTAAGAAACATTTTAGGATTTTTAAATAAATTTAGTGAACCTACTCTTGGTGGTCATTTTTCTTCAGGTCTGCATAAGGTCATAACTAAAATGGATACACCTAGTTGGATTTTTTTCCCTCCCTTATAAATTGAGGTTGCCGTTAAGCTTGCTCTTCAGTTTCCTTGCTATATAGATGGAGTTATGTGGGATTTTTTTGACAAATTAAAGAGATCGTGTGAAA
>WBNO01032159.1:74345-105275 GCA_013400575.1 Peucedramus taeniatus | reverse complement strand
AGAACTTTTGTCTTCTCCTTACAGGCTTTCCCTCCCATCCTACTCATCTCCTCTTTTGCAAGGTTTGGTGGAGCAGGAAAGGTAGTCAAAACTGCATCTCAAAGTAGTCAAATATTTTCATGGTCAAGAAGTTTTAGAAGTTAGAAAAAAAAATCAAAGTGTCAGCAAACCAAGAGAGAAAACACGTTTTGGACAGAGCAAGGAAATAATTACAAAAGGAATAACTGGATAATAACCAGGAAAAACAAGCAAAAAGTATATATAATAAGCATTCCAAAAGTCAAGAACGTTTAAGAAGTGTGAGTTAAAATAAACAGCTGCTTTGAAAACATTAACAAAAACATTAACAAAAATCTATGAAGATTTTATTGAAGCTAGAATTCTAAAAGGCAGTATAATTTAGCTTTAGGTCAATTCTCAGAATAAATTTTTCATCATTACAAGTAATGAACCCCTTGAAAATCCTTTTTAAAAAAAGGCAAGCAGAAGAATGCTTATTTTTATTTTAGAGACAGCATGCACATACCTACAAACATTTGTGGAAAAACTGCAAAATTATCTGCACTGAGTTGGTCTATATGCTACAGGAAAATAGTAAAACATTGAAACATCTGCAGAACAGATGTCTTTACTCTCAGAAAACAAAGGGACAAGAAAAATGTACAAACTGCCCCATACAGGAAAGAAGTTGGAACTGTTATTACTAGTTGCTAAATCATGCACTGCTGGAAATAGAGACTGTTTTTTTCTCCACTCAAGCATGTGTGACATTGTTTGGGACTTGAATGATAAATATACTATGCAAGATGAAACTGACAAAAAGGATGCAAAACAGAGACAGACTTAGAAATACACATTGTACTCTTTGCTTATGTAACACATCAATACCAGTGAATTCTTAAGAGAAAAATATTCAAGGGCACATACATTTAAAGAGCAAGAAATATACAGAGAATTGTGTTCACTGTCTACAGAAACTGCTGTACATCCCTTACATTCTAACAGAATAGGTAGGTATTACCTTTTCAGGAGATATTTAGATAACATAGAACAAAACAGTGAAGTTGAATACATACCACTTAACTTACCTGAGAATGTAAAACAGACAGAAGTCGGTAATATTCTTTAAGTTCCTGATGTAAGGCTGCACAAAAACTCTGCAAGAGAAAGAGAAGAAAAAAAAAGAAAAAAAAGGCAAAGTAATTAGGAGAAATCTTTCAGATTCAATTCTATCACCACACTTCCAACTCAGTCAGAAATTTCTTGAAGGGAATCTTTCTACAAGTTTCAGCACAAAAGTCAATTCTTAGAGAAGTGGCCAAAGTATAAGTGCATCTCTAAGAGCTGCATATACCTTTTCCAGGAATTTATACACACATTATCAAGTGACCTTGTATATTGCTACCTTAACTCTATCAACATATTAAACTATGACAAGTGTAACTCTTCAAGTAGATATATAATCTCAGTAATGGCAATAATAATTAGCACAGGGATATCCAGATTATAACATGACCCAGTTGAAGATTTTTCAAAATAATCATGTAAAATACAGTATGCAGTGAAGTAATAGAGATTAAATAGAGGAAGGCCTCTAACAACAGAATACAGAAGTTAGGCAGCTATCATTATATATGCAGTATAGACTATATGACATGAATAAGAAAACACAATGCTCAAAAAATGCTCCAAGTAAGTGGAGCAAGTGCTGCCAGATCAAGAACTATAAAATTTTGGCCTTTTCTCAATTCACAGTTATATATGATTCTTCACTTGACATGGAAGAAACCAACACTAGAAAGTATATCTTCAGAAATCTGTAAAATGTGCAGAAGTTAATTCAGCCTGCAACTAAAGCTAAAACTCTTCTTTGTAAAACAATTCTAAGCACAGCTACTTTAGGTTGTTTAAAAACAAAGATAAATTTTAAAAACAATTCCTGAAATAATACTTGTTTAGTGATATTTTCCACAGTTTGGGGTTTGAAGGAGGTCTTGCTTTACTTTTGTAATGGTCTTAACCTAACATACAGACTAAAAAAATGCCTACAACACATTTTTCAAGACAGAACTAAAAATACGGCTCATTAATTTCGGAATAAGTGAAAAAGACTTTAAAATCCCCCCCAAAAATGCCCAAAGTTTTTCATTTGTTTGGTTTCTTGGAAGAATACTCTCATGCACATATGCAAATTCTTCAGAACTTTCAACCAATTCTCAGCTAATGAATTTGATAGCTATTTTGATGGATTTTTTTAAATGGGAAATTTCCCAGGATTTTCCCTTCAAGACCTTTTAAAATTACAGTCAAAAGATTTTGGAAAAAGGAAAACTTCATAGAAAAAACCCAAGAACTTAAAGTATTTATTCACTAGAGTACGTAAAAGGCAGAAATCGTTTCTAGAAGCACAAAAAGAAAATAAATCTTATTTCCTGCTAAGCAGCTAAGAAGCCTAGAAAAAAAAAGTCATTAATCTTGCCATTGTATCTTTTTTAAGGAAAGGAGGTTCCTTTCTTCAACTCAACATTGTAAATTGCAAAGAAATTTGACATTCATTTTATTCCAGAGGATACTGACGGACAAAAAGAAATCCCTTTATGTGTAACTTTTATGTGTAAACTTTTCATTTCTTCTCACTTGCTTCTCCAGGAAATTTTTGAACCTATAAAAGTTGCCAAGATAGAGGGCAGAGCAGAGCCTCTAAGAAAACAATGAAAGGCATTGTTCTGCTCAAAAAGAAGAACAGTAATCACTCACTTTAATGATTTAGTAGCCAAAAGGATTTAGAATCTAACTGGTCACCAATTTTTCAGAGAAGCTTTACAAATTAGAATTTACATCCAGTACCAATTCCTGCATAATAAACCACAGACTTTTGCTTTCCAAACTGTTACAGAAAAACTGGACATTACCCTAGAATTCTGACTGGTCTGCTGCAAAAGAGAATTGAAGAAGGAAACAGAATGCTTGCTCAAGAGAAAAAAATTAAAATGCTCATTAACTCAACTGGATCTAAATGGACAAAATGCCAAAGTACAAGCTAAATTATAGTTAACTGCCAATTATTCTTTTCATTTTTCGAGGACAAAGTAAAACTTACATATTAATCAGCAAAGGTAGGAAAATATAAAGTGTAATATATTGCTGTATCTCTACTTCTAATGTCAATACCTGACATTTTGTGGGGTAAAACCAGCCACCAGAATCACAATAGAAGAGGTGACAGACATCTTATTCTACACCTGGTTTAAACAGGGGTTTACACAATCATCCTTTCAGAACGTTAAGTGAAAGATGTTTTATAACAATATACACTGTTGTGCTAAATTCCTTAATGCACAGTGTGCAGCACCTGAAATTCTCAGCTATAAAAGCTATGATGAGCATGAAGGCATACTCTCTGTGCCCAGATACTGACAGCAAGAGCAGAATATAAGTTTTTATTTGTACACTTTTGTCCTAGAAATATACACAAGTGCTTGCCTCAAGCAAAATTAGCAGCATTAGAGCTATGCAGATTCAGGTAACTTAACTGCACAGCCCTCTGCACAGGATCTGAAACCTGCATATGGAAGCCAAGATATTGCACATTTAAATTCACTGAAGAATTAAAGTTCTCCCCTTTCTGTAAACTTGAAGGATAAAGCCAGAGACAGTAAAAATAAGCACAAGCAGGAAGCTGCTAGATAAAGAATAAAACTTCACCCAGATATAAGGGGGAGAGTCCAAAGAAAATGCATACAGAGTAGCACTGCCATATAAAACACAGAAATCAGCATTGGATCAGTAGAAAAATAATTATTTATGTGTAACTAGAAGGGTTACTTAGAATAAGAGACAGAATGGAACAGAATAAAACATTAGAAAAGTAGGAAGCACTACAGTGTCTCTACTGACCTCTTAAGAAAAATTAGATTGAAGGGAGAAGCACTTCAATTTCTTGGCAGATTAGGTAGGATGTTATGGCTAGAGGCAAGGATAACATTTCTGTCGACTCAGAAGGGATAATACCCAGTTTTACAGAGGGAGCAAGTGAGAGGAAACGGGAATGTCTTAGCAGTAAATGCGGTTTTGGGTATTACAGCAGCAGTGAAGTTACTGTAGACTATAAATCATGATGATGAAACCTATGAAAACAAAAATTAATATTCTTTTGATGCTGTATTCAAAAGAAAGGGCAGAAGATAATGGACTACTTGCATTTTATGTAAGCTAGTGCAGTACTAACACATGAACATCAACAATAGCTGACAAAAATGTCTCCTGCACAGCTCACTAACAACTGAGTTGGTGATTAATTACCTCAGGGATGACATCATCCCATTTAAGGAATGTTTTTGTTTATGAACATGCATGAATAATTTTAAAATATTGGGTTTTTTTAAAAAATTGAGATTAAGAAAAGAAATTTATGAGCTTTTCCAGCTACAAATTACAGGGGCAAATCCTCAAGACCAGAAAGGGCAAATGCCTTTTCCTTGCCTTCTGACTGTGACCCATATCAAATGCAGCATCCACAAAAGGAGTAAATCAAATGATGAATGATTCAAGCTCCAAAGCTTATGCATCACTCTAGCAGTGCATTTACTCAGTAGTTTCTTAGCCAAAAAAGACCAAATATTGTAGTTAGACTGTTTTATCTAGTTGACCCACCTGTCCCACCAGTCCAAATGCACGATCCAAACTTCTCTGGTCTGTGTATTTTCTTATTTTGTTATGTAGCCACCCCAACTCTGCAAGTCTACTTGTAGTATCTCGGAGAGATTTGGACAAGTTCACCTATAAAGTTAACAGAAACAAGTTTGCAATTAAGTCAAATCTGCCACAGCAATACTGGTTTCTTCACAAAGATCCCTCTTTCTCATAAAAAAGCCAGTTTCAAAAACAATTCATTTTACATTCTACAGTACAGATACTGCAGAAAAGCAGACAACCATGTACTTAGCGTTATATTTATACATACATGCATTGAAAAGGCCGCAGCAACAAACTGCTGGCAACTTTGAGACCTCCTCTTTTGGAAATCTTAATGTAACAGTATTCATACACTCTTTTTACATTAGGCAATTATGGCAATAACAAAATGGTCTTCAGAAGAAAGGAAGAAATCTGCATTTCCATGTTATAATATCGGACTCTTTATCTGGTCCTGACAATCAGCAAGATGGAAAATGTGAGAGCTGGAACAGAGGTGTTAATGATAGAAACTAATGAAAAAGCTTTTACAAAATAATTAGTTATTGCTACATGTGAAAGAAACCTTTAATTGAAAATAAATGACCCAATGCCTGACTAGGCATCAGGAACACAAACTTGCGGAATCCAACTTCCAAGTTTAAGTCCAGCTTTTATAAGTTATTTAATCATATGTCCTTCTGAACTCTTCTAGTCTGTTTCTGGTTTTCTTCTAGTATCTATCTCACCTTGCAAGCCTGCCTTAGCCCCTACCACTACTATTTTAATTTGAATCAGCACATTTCTTCCTCTAAACTACCGAAAGATAAGACACTTCCTACTTGAGACTTTCTTCTTCCATATTTCACCATATTACTCAAGAACTATAATCAAGTATTCAAAATTTCATTGAATAAAAAAATCCCAAATAATCTGACTGATAACACAGACCACGAGGCAGAGACCGATTTTGCCCACAGCAACTGGGCCTATCCCACCTCTACAGACAATTTTAACTTTGACAGCCAGCTGGAACAGTCAAAACCAAAGCAAGGAATTGTTCCAAGAAGTTAAGCTGCCAAAGAACTAGAAATCAATCTCCTCCATTAAACCTTTTAGTTAACAGTACAGGCATTCTCCAAGATAACAATTAGTGTCAGAGTGTGTTATCCACACCAGTGTGGGCTTGAAACAGGCTGCAGCATTTGGTTGTAAGACCATAGTTCAGTCTCTAGCCCTCTTGTTTACCCACAGAGGTACAGCTTTAACTTCTTTAACAACTTCTGTAGGGTAAATTCTAGCCCAAACAAGCATAACTGGACACAGAAACCCTGCCCGCAGCTAAAACCAAAAAGATGACATAACTATTTAAAATTCTGCAAGTACAGAGTACTTGGCAAACATTGCGCACAACACACATCCGCTGGAATTAAATGAGGAACAAGCAAAACTGGCTTGGTGTTATTACATTTGTATGTCTTAGATCAAGTCAGAAGCTGCTATCTCATACAGTGTTGAATGCCACCACCAGACCTAATATTAACACTAAGATTAGGAAACATTTCAGCAAGAATAGCACCTTAGAAAGTATGTTTCTTTCTGGAAATAAAACCCCCAACGACCCAGACTGTGTACAATGAGATTGTCAGCTGAGGGAGAACTACAGCTTTGACTACTGTTTTGCCTAATGTACAGTCAATACAGCTAGAGGAGGTATGATCTTGGTTCTCCTTGCTTGTCAGAAGTTCCAGCTGCAACTCTGGTGGGTGAGATAATCTCGTCTTCACTGGGTCCAGTAGCTCAGACCAAGAACAAAAAAGGAAGAATGGAAGACAACTGACTTCATAAAAATAACTGAAGACAAAGTTCTCAGAAAAAGATTATTCAGCTGGCTTGTGGTCAGTAATTAAACTTCCTGAATTACAAGTTCCAGGTAAAACAGCTTCTGACCTCAAACCAGCCTATTGGATATAACAGCTACAAAGAAAACCAATGAAACCCATTGTCAATTTTGTAATCACTGACTAAGTTTCCTTCACATTCCTCTTGAAAAATATATCATGCTACCATTCTTTTGTCATATATAAACTCATACATGGAATGTAATTTACTCAGTGAAGGTGCTGAGGAATGACAAACTTTGCATCATCTACAGGTAGATGTTTATTAAGAATCTGTACATTAATAAGATTTAATTTATTTAACAGGAGTTAAGCTTTTCCATTTAACCCTCCATTAAGCAGCTGTAAATGTCATTGTTGAGTAATGGTGAACAATTACCTACAACATTTCACTTTCTGCTACAGTCATGAAGGAAAAAAGCAAATTAGCTCAGCTATCAACATGAAGACCTGTCTACCATGCTCTTGGCACATGAAATAGCCCAAAAGTAATTTCCCCACCATTTAAGGCCTATGTAATATTGTCACAGTAGAAAGTTTTTAATATAAGTAAAAATTGAAAGCATTGTCTTTCCATCTGAACAAGAACATGAAAACCAATAAGCAGAAACTGAACTCTGTACTGTCTAAATACTGAATGTGAAGATGCTAAAGCAACTAGCACCATTTCTTGTTCTTTGGTCAGCTGACCCAATCACACTCTTGGGATTTTTCTGAATTGCACACAGGCATAACATCTCACCACCTTATAGCAAAGTCTCTCAGGTATCTCTCCTATTCTTTTGTCCCCTATTTGATGTCTTCATTCAAATTCACATCAGACCCTTCTTCAGTTCTACCACCAGTACTTAATTTTCTAGGTAATCTGCATCTGATCACTTAAAGTTTTAATCAGGCCCATAACATCAAGTGGCTAGCATCCATTTAATATCTCAAATCAAGTTTAAATCAATAATAATGCAGTAAAACTTCTGCATCTGCTTTATGTCAATTCTTATAAACTGGAGAGAAGAAATGTTGACAGAAGTCCTCAAAGCCATAACTTATGAATCCTTCCATTGAATTTAGAGTTGGGAGGCTATCCACATCTTGTGAAATGCTACATTTTCTTTCTGGCATCTAATCTACCCAATCGATTTTGAACTACTACTGCTGAAACTACTCTGTTGTATTGACAAAAGAATTCCCAAAACTAAAACAAACAAAACCACCACAAATAAAACAGCTGGTAGAGGGAACATAGACATGTAATAAATAATATTTTAACTTTTTTACATGTTTCTCACAGCTATTTTTCCTCTATATACTTCTCTGCTCACATATGAAATACATGTCACCATACAGTACCTTTCCCTCCACTTTATAGCAATTTTCAGAATTGCACATTTTGATGTTTTTGCCATCTATTCCCTGGAAGACATACAAAACATCTCTTACAAGATTTGCTTCCGTTATTTCAACAGAACCTAGAAAAGAAAAAACCAAAAACAAAACAAGTATTTAGATTTGTTGAGACAATAAGTTTTGATTACAACTTTGAAGAGCTATTTAGATGCATAGCAAAAAACCCCCCCAAAACTAAAAAAACTCTAAAGCCTGTGCTTATAACCAGTAAACAAATATTTTAGGTCCTTTTAGTCTGACAGGAAAGCCCAAGATTGCCTTTACCTGTGTCTAATGGTACCTGTGGTTCTCTCAGAGCAGTCAGTTTGTAGGGCACAGGGCATGTCCTATTTTAACAAACACATTGGCCAGCTCTTAAAATTGTTATCTCTTCTGATACAACACCAGGGCAAGTGCTGAGGCAAGCACCACAGTAACTTTATCTTTCTCTGAACAAAAGTTCAAGTTGTTAAATAGACTTACAGAATAACCTCTTCTACATTCACCTAGAAAAAGAACAGTTAATCCAGAAGGAAGAACTGCTTTTTTTCACAATGGCTTTCAATTACATATGCCACTGCTCAGTGAGAAGATTGATCAAATCAGACTGCATAACAGCCATGGAGCTAGAAAACATTTAAGTTTAAAGTTTGCTTCTGGTTCTTATCTCTAGTCAGAGGTTAGACTGTGTTAGAGATATAAGATATTTATGAATTTAAAGAAAACATGAGATCAAAAACATGGACTGTGTAGGCCATTGAAACTATCCCCACCTTTTCTGGGCAAACTGTCACCACATGCTTTTGTAAATGCATTTAGGATTTCATAAATTAAACAATTTTAACAACAACTAACTAGAAATTGAGATGCTACAACATGCTTCTCCCAATTAAGACAGTACTCTTACTCTTGTCAGTTTGCCTCCCCAACAATCCACTTTCCCCGAAAAAAAAAAAAAAAAGAAAAAATAAATTCTACTCTTATTTCAGCAAAAGTAGTCTTCACTTTAAGATACCATTTAAAACTCAGTCTCCCCCCATAACAATAAGATGTGCATGACTGTAGGTTGTCCCTCTTAGGAACTTGCAGTGAAATGGTGAAAGATGCAAGTGCACATTTCTTCAATTGATAAATAATACAACGAGTATTAACATCAGCCATACAATGTGCCTTTTTATACTCTGTGTGTGGAAATAACAGTAAGAAAATAAAAACAAGCAACTTTAGGAGAAAAAAATTAATTACAGGAATTTAATATTCATAGAAATGTATCATCTTGACAATAGACTTCTATATTCTGAATGCAGTCCTACTGCTATTTCTAAACCAGCAAGTGACTACATTTAAGACAACTGTCAGTCCTTATACCCATCCCACACAGGAACTAAAGTCACAGCTGCTGGCTGACTCAACAGAAGAAGTATTGCTTTTTATAGCAATCAGTATAATAAATTAAGAGGCATTGCTAGATTTTACATGGTTTTCTATTTCTTTTTCCTATGTTTTTTTCTACTTATTTTTCTACTTTTTTTTAATATATTAAATCTACCACATACATAAAATACATATTTACATTATATAGATATGCACACACACATCTTCCTGCATCTAACAATCTTGTTAATTAGGTTCTAAATGTCAAATGTTGCCCTCAGATACACCAGTACAACTCTCATCTGTAAGCCACTGCTTTGGACACTGCTACACAAAGATGCAGAGGCTGGCAGACAGGATATATTTAGTTCCTTAATATCCACACTTAATTGTATAGAAGTCAAAAACAAACCAAAACAAAACATCACAAACAAAAGCCTGCATCTCTTATCTTTCTCTGCCAGAGAGTAATGGTGCTATGGAATGACATCATCTGCTATCAGCTCACTTATTCAGAACTTACTTACTTCTACAGTAAGAGCTGCCACAGAGATGACCTGTTAAACAATTCCTCCTTAGTTGCACTATTCAGAATAGATCCTCTAGACATCAGCTTCAAGTTTACAGGCACTTAATCATAGACGTAAATTAGCAATATTTGGAATTTAGCAAGAAATTCTTTACTGTGAGGGCTATGGAGGCACTGGAACAGGTTGCCCAGAGAAGCTGTGGATGCCCCATCCCTGGAAGTGTTCAAGGATAGGCTGGATGGCTCTCTGAGCAACCTGGTCTAGTGAAGGTGCCTGTGTCCACAGCAGGAGAGCTGGAATAAGATGATCTTTAAGACACCTTCCAACTCAAACCATTCTGTGATTTCACGAGTCTATATTTTTTATTTTATTGACAATATTTTACTTCACTTCTTCTAAATAAAACCACTGTAAACAGTATGCTAATCTAAAGAAGAAACAGGTTTAAGAGCTCTATATTCCAGTTCACATTTCCAAGTTCTGAAAGACACAGAACCACAAAGAGATGAATATTTCAACAAGTTCTGTTTACTGAGCTCTCTTTCTGACTCTAAAAACAGTAGCATCTTCTGATCATCTAAAGAATGATCACTGCTCACATGTCACAATCATTTAACTAGTGATTGTAAGTCCAGACAAACACTGGAATGAACTCAGTCTTTTAAGAGGACCAGATCACAATCCAGCCAACCAGTGCAAAAAGAAATTAACAACCAGCCAAAGAGATTGTGGCCAAATATACTAGTCTTGCATATTTGCTTCTATCCTTCTACTAAGCACATTCTAGAAAAACACTCTTCAAAAAATCAACATGCTATTATTCCAAAATAATTTAAAAGATAATGGAGGATACAGAAAAGAACCATAAAAAACGTTATCTTTAACAAATACATCTTTGCTCACCACTCGTATCCCCTTCTCGCCTAGACCTTGGCACACCACGAGAGACAGCATTTGAAAAGCCTTTTGAGGTAGTGCTTTGTAAGGAAGGCTGGCTTGCAGTTAAAGTCCATGCAAGACGTGAACCTAGCTGCTGACGGAGGCAATCTCCAACACCCGGAGCTTGATAGGATTGTCTAAAAGGATAAAAGGAAACATCTTTAAAAACCTTCATTCTATACCCATTACATGGTGTGGAGTGATGCAAATTTTGAAAGATGCTCCATATTTTTGCAAATGTTTTGTTGGTGGGGGGAGGGGGGTAGTGGTGGTTTAATAAAGGAACCTTAAAAAAGGGCAGAAAACACAAAACCAATTTATTCTTTCCTGTAAGCCTACACTTTCAAAAAAGCCCCCAACCTGCAGAAAAGGGAAGTGTAAGTTTGACATACATGATTTCATATCAAAGATTAACTTTGATGAAACGTGTAATTATACTGAAATAGGTTAAAAGTGAAGGTACTTAAAAAAAATAAACATAGTCATAGTAGAAAAACCTAAACATTTAAGTTTTGTTATTACCTGAAGCTGTAGTTACATGACAAAGAACTAAAGGAAAATAAAAGAAGAGAAGAAAGTTCACTTTCCAACTACTCTACTCTTTCAGATAGTTTGTATCAAGTGCCTGAAGATTCCCCAAAGAGGGAACACCCAGGCAAATTCCAATTTCACTTCCTTTCAAACTTGTCAATTCTTTTCACAAAGGAAGTCTTAACCATGAAAAAATGTCACATTGCCAAGCTCCAGATGTCCAGGACCTCCCTGGTTAGCCAGGACTGATTAAATGATGGACAGCATCTTGGTGAGCTCCTCCACCAGCTCCCTCACCACTCCTGGACAAATCCCATCCAGTCTCACACACTTGTGAGCATCTAAGTGGGTCCGCAGGTCAGTAATTTCTCCCTCCTATATTAGAGTGGGTCCATTCTGCTCCCTGTCCACATCTACCAGCTCAGGAGGCCACCTATCCTGAGAACAACCAGTCTCAGTGCTGAAGACTGAGCTCTGCTGTGTTTAGCATTAGTAAGGCATCAAAGTACAACACTGAATTTTGGCTGTTCAGAAGAATGTAACTCTAGAAAAAAGAAAAAACAGCTACAAAGAGAAGTTCAGGAGGAATGAAGTTTACAGAAAGCCTTAATTTAAGTTGTTCAGCTCACAGACTACAGGACTAAAGAGCACAGAGAAATTGCAATAAAATGGAACAGTATGAGCAGGTCAGAACAAGAATATGCCAGAAAGAGGGTAGGTTCTGCTGATATTTTTAAGCAAGCAGATATAAGAAATAACCTCACTGACATATCTTTCTATATTGTCTCAGGATTATACAATGATTGAGGCTAGAAGTGACCTCTGGAGATTACCTCCTACAAGCCTTTTGATCAAAGCAGAGCAACTAGAGATTGCTAGCTGGCACATTGCTCAAGCCATGTTTTTAATATTTTCAAGCATGGAGACTACACAACCTTTCTGGGCAACCCATTTCAGTGTTTCACAATATGGCCTTGCCCCCAAACATACATCCCCATCTTAATGCAAAAAGTATTTTTTCCCCTTTTGATTAACTGTGATTCACAACTTAAAAATCTTGCCAGTTACCCCTTGTTCTTTCCCTGACCCAAAACAGTCTAGCTCAGTCTTCTTATGCCCCTTGTCATACCATCACATAGGTAAGATCCCAAGACTTTTCTTCTCCAGACAGAACAACTCCAGGTCTCACTCAGCTTCCCCTCACAGGTCAGATGCTTCAACCCCTTAAACAGTTTTGGGCTTCCTTCTCCAGACTCCTCCTTCCAGCCTGCCAACATCTTTTCTTTGTACTATAACTGGACAGTGTTTCAGATATCTCCTCATCAGTACTGAGCAGTGAGAAGTTTTATTTGCCTCACCCTCCTGGTGATGTCCCTCATAACACAACCCAGGAGGCTCCTAGCCTTCTTCACCACACATTGCACACTCATGCTCAACTTGGTGTCTACCAGGAATCCTAGGACATTTTCTACAAAGCTGCTTTGCAATTAGTCCCCATGCAGTAAGTACTGGTGCATGGAGTTATTCCTTCCCAGATACAAGACTTTGAACTTCAGCAGGCTCCTGTGAGCCTGTTTCTGGAGCCCACTGAGCTCCCTCTGAGAAGCAGGTTAATGACCTCCTTTAACAACCACTCCTCCCAGCTTTGTATCATCTGCAAAGTTGCCGAAGATTCACCCTGTGCCATCAGGTAGGATGAAGGATGCAGCTTCTGGTTAAACCATAAGGGACTGGGTTCCAACTGCACTTTGTGCCACTGATTATAATCCTTTTGAGTCTAGCAGGTTCAGTTCACCTCACTGTCACCTTTCCTAGTCCATGGATGTCACAGGTAGACAGCATTAAAAGTCTTAGTAAGGCTGAAATAAGCAACAATTGCTGCCTTCCCCTTGTTCATCAAGTCAGTCATCTCATCATAGAAGGCTGTTGTCAAGCATGCCTTTCTGAACTCTCTGCTGACTACTCCTAGTCCCCCCCTTCTTGTCCATCACGTGTCTGGACATGCTTTCAAGAGCAACAAAGACTTTCCCAAGGGTCTCAGTGTCCTACACTGACTTTACCACCACAAAGGCAAAGCAAGCACCAAGTACCTCAACTTTTTCCGTATCTGTCACCTAAGTCCATGCTCCTTGAACAGGGGCCCGTGTTTTCTCTAGCTTTCCTTTACTGCTTATGTAGTTGCAGAAATATCTGTTTCCCTTCATGCACCTTGACAGATTAAGCTCTAGGTCAGTTTAGGATTTCATTGCAGTCACTCTGCCCCTGGATGCTCCTTTGCACCTGGCTCTGCTTCCATCTTTTGTACACTTTTTTATATCTGAATTTTGTCAGAAACAACTTTTATCTCCATGCAGGCCTCCTGCCACTTCTAATTCCTCCTTGCTTATTTTTTTCTTAAGCTTGCGGGAGGTGATCCTTGAATATCAACCAGCTCTCTAGTCCATCAATTGAACCAAATGATCATTGTAGGTCCCTTCAAACAGAATTATCCTATACTGTCTGCTCCTTAATCCCTCCTTCCTCCAGGGCAGCCTCTCAGGGAATCTTTCCAAGAAGATCCCAGAAGAGCCCCAAATCTCCTACCCTGAAGTCCAGGGATGAAATACTGCTTTTACCATACTTCCACTTCCAGAATCCCAAACTACATCATCTTATCACTACTGCAGTATTTGTAAAGCCTTCTAGTAACAATTCAATCCAGTTCTGTCAGCACTAATTCCATAATATGAATTTTATAACTCATGTCAAATATACTCAACTAAAAAAAAGTCTTCAACTCAAAAAAAAAAGCTTTGGTCCTTTCTGAAAATGCATCTTGTGATTTCATGTTTGCTACACAACTCTTGGGGGTGGAAAGGAAAATTAGGAGACAAGAAGATAGTGATTAAAAATGGACATGTTTGGACAGCCATTTATGGCTTCATATGGTCACATGCCAGCACCTGATACTCTGAACTGTTCAGCTCGGGAACCCAGTTTCTCTGCACCTAAAGTAGAATTCCCAGTGGCATACAAAAGCAGAGGGTGAAGGAAAGAAAAAAGGCAAGTCTTCTCCAAACCTATCTGTAAGGTGAAATTTACCCTGGAATGAGTGACTGTGGAGTTGGAGTTGGCCCATTTAGGGCATACAGGCTGATGCTGCTGATCCCACTGCTCCCCATGCTGCAGGAACTCTGGGCAGACTGAGCACTGCGGTCTTGGTAATTCAATGGAAGGGTCTGAGGCCTGGCATAGTAATACGGGGTTGAGTGAGCATCCCGTGGCAACGCTTGAGCAAAAAGCGTGGCATAACTTGACACCTAAAAGAAAAGGATTTGAAAAAGCAGAAATAATAAAAAAAAAAGATGTGGGAATTGTTTTAAGTCACATCTTCAGTTAAAAGGAGTGTAATATCAAGAACATAAGAAATATCTGAAGACAATATTTATGCAAAGAAAAATTTGCTGATGCAACTATCATGACAGAAAAGTGCCTTATAGTGAGCAACAGTATTTTAGCAACACAACAACTTTTTGCCTGCAAATTATCATTAGCAATAGCTGCAAAAAGCACTTTGGTGCCAGCAGCACTGCAACTGCATTTTGCTTTCTCTACTCCATTTAAAACTCAATCACATGAGCAGACACCACACCACCAAGCAGAAAGCAAACATCAAAACCAACCATCTAATATACTCACAACTTCAGTTGCATGTGTTGGACAGCTCATATTTTTACATTTATGTAGTGTAAGAAAACTATACCAAATATTACAGATACTTAACAAGTGTTTTGTTCCTTTCAGCCTCACACACAGATATCATGAAAACAACCTTGAGGTATTGGTTAAGTCTGGATAATGATTCTGGAAGACTTCTAAAATAACTGACACACATTTCCTATTTCTCAGAAGCAACAAAAGTCTCCTCACCTACCTTGTTAGACTGTTTACGTGGATCTTCACTAAGGCTAAGCAGGAGGTAGAGTATTGACCATTTGTTTTTCAAAATGCCCTTCAAAGAAAGATGAAGACAAACATAAATAAGTTCAACTCTTGATAAAAACAAAATTCTTTTTCATTATCCAACTTCCTAATACATATGCATATAAATAAACTTTCCAGATAAATAAGACTAACTCAGAGCTATGTTCTTGAATAAACTGGGAATGTGCAGAGCAGCCTCTGTATTGCTAAATTTATTAATTTTTTCCATGGTGCTCAAATAATGAATTCTCACCTGCTCTGAGAGCAGCAAGCAAACTCAATTTAAAATTCATAGCTACTAAGAATGAGGTTTATACAGAGTTGAACTGTTACCAGCATTCCCACACACTCTCACCACTTAAAACATCTCAGATGCAGCCATTAATTTAACCTAAATGTGAAAAAGAAAAACTCAAAGTTTTAAGCAAGGAACTGTCTTTTCTCCTTTTTCCTCTCCACTCTCCTTTCAGGGAAGACTCGAAAGTGAGGGTTTTGATTTCTCTTACTTTAAATGCCACTTAAGAGAGCTATCAAAATTTTAGTAAGTTAAGATAGAGACAGTGTTAATATGAAACTTCAGGAATACATAATATAGTCTTTAGCAAACAGACACATACAGACTTTAAGAATAAGACTGTCTGCAGTTTTACATCTCAGCAGAAAGCTGTCCAACTTCAGCTAAAGCCCAAGCTACAAACGCAACACTTTAAAATGAAGGCAAGTAGCAAGTACTAAAATGATTTATTTTAAATATGCATGTTCCTAGATATGCTACTCCATAGTTCTGTGACACTAACACTTGCACCTGAATTTACCAGGGGATAGAAGCTTATGATGGACATCAAGCGGAGTCAAAGAAACTTATACAAATTCCCTCACAATATCAACCAGCCTACGATCTGCAATACTGAGCAATGTTGAATATAAAGCAAACTTGAGTCATATCAAGATTCAACACAGACTCCATCCCATAAGAGGCAACATAATTTACCAAAGCTCTACATTTTTATACAAAAGGAGACATTCTATATTATTATGTAGAGCACAATTCTATTATCATTTGCTTTGATCTCAAGAACAAGCAAAAAGTAGAGGTACTGCAAGTAACTAATACAGCAACTGATAAACAAGTGGTGAAGAAGGAGTAGCAACTGCTTCTACTGGCCAGGACAGAAAAATCCAAGTGCTCCAAGGAGCGTGGTTTGCTCAACTGGCAGGCTGCCATAAAAATAAGCATTCCTTTCCTGTTTGGAGTAATAGATGAAAGAAGTTAAAACAGATTCACACATGCTTTTTTTTTCCCCTCCCAACTGCTTTCAAGAAAATTGTTGGAATAAGAGCCTCATTGATTCAGAAAACATATATCCCTTTAAGCCCTTCCCTACGCTCATAGGAAAAAGAAATGATTGTACATCTTTAGTAACAAACCTAACAGCAGATTGAATAATAATTTGTTGTGTGAATTTTAAAGAAGCCATTATACCATTTCACACATACAAGATGCTAGCAGAGAAAAAAAAAAGGTTAGAAGAATCTTAAATGTTTGAGGAGGCAGTAAAATATCAGGAGATAGCTTGCATTACATTCAGAATAAGCAAACATAACACAGGCAAGGCATTTTGTTCCAAAGATTAGTCATCATGCTCTGCAGCATTTTGCTTGCCAAATGGCAATGCAGTACATAAGCTACAGAATCATGTTACACAAAGTCTGTATTAAGAGTTGTCTGCAAATCAGTGCTTTGCTGTACAAACCAGTGCAATTAATACACAAACCCACAGGATACCGAAACCAGGACAACTTATTCAGTAACTTGAGCTCCAAACACCAACAATGTGTAACTCAAGTATGGAAGAGGGGAGGAGGAGAACCAAGTTCTGACTAGTCATACTCTCCACAGAATACCTTTCTTGTAATGTAAATCTTAGCATTATCAAGTTAAACTCAGGTTTTCTACACACTAACATCTTTTGTCAGAATATTGGCATGCAGTATTCTTTGATTAACACTGGTATTAGAGCCATCCAAGTCAGCAAACCCTTAACCTTCAACATTAAAAGACCTGGAGCACTTAAAAATTCAGACACATGAGAATATTAGATTAGTAAAATCAATATACTGCAAGGAATTTCTGTAAAATAAACGATGAGAAAATGAATCAGTTTTACATATAAAATGAACCCTTTATTTTTAGAGTTCCTTTCTTCATATGAAGTACCCCATCATATAACTTGAATCACATACTAAAAACATAGCTGGGGTTAAAAGGCATCTATAAAAGCTGATCCAATCCCCCTGTTTAAAGCTGGGTCATCTACAGCAGGCTGCCCATGACTGTGTCCAGCCTGGTTTTGACTTGTTTTTAAGGATGAAGACTCCACAACTTTCCCAGGCAAGCTGTTCAGATATTTAACCATCCTCCCAGAAAAAATATTGTTTATGACCTGAGCACTCTCCAAAAGAACTCTAACATCAGAAGGATGGTTATGAGTGCTTTCAGTTTCTTTACTCTTTACACATTTATTAAACTACCTGTGAACCGAGTTTTCTGTAGAGTTCTGAAAACAAAGCAGCATCTGCTTCCCTTCTTTGTCGTACAACTATTAGGAAAAAAAAAGTAGATTAAAAATTTGAAAGAAGTGTAACAGTCATGTCTTAACATATACATGTGGTAAATTACAAAATGCAACCAAGAAAGCTTCATGATGCTGGACCGTTTTATTGCATTTACTTAAACAATGTTTTCATCTTATCTGCTTTCCAGCCCTGAGAATTCTTGCAATGCATTGTAAGTACCTGCCTTTCTTAACTCAATCAAAATATACATTTTTTAAGTAAATGCATCCTGGTAAAGTCTAGTCTGCCATTCAATAGATTTAGGGACCTAAAGGATTGAAGACACAACTGAAAGCAGATAATCATTAAAGAATGTTATAAAAATTACATGTAATTGCTCCAAAACTAGAGTGTAATTGTTTCTATTTTAGGCAATAAAATAAAGGAAAAAAGTAGTAACGCCATTTGCTGCAAATCAGGCAGTATTCCAAGGTCACACAACTTCTATATATCACAAAAATAATAGTCTCAAATCAATGCCAGTTACAGAAGTACCTTCTCAGGGGAAACACATCTTGCAACTAAGATTTCTTTAAAAGCTGTGTTGCATCAGAAAGAGCCATGTTAAAAGAAAACCAAGGTGATAAAGACATCTGAAGAAACTTCAGTGATAAGAAAAATAGCTATTAAATGTTAGAAATGCTAATTAGTATCAAATGTCACTGGTAAGTACACTTTGCCAAGTAAGTCATTACTTGTGTGGTATCTCCAAAACAAATGTAAAGTTGGAAGGCTATATATCCAGCTGAAGTTGGGGATGAGGATGAGGGAGATAGTCCTCTTCAGAAAACTGGCAACAGGCCCAAAGAATATATGCTGTGCTGTCTGCAAGTAGCCAAAGCATGGCAGCCAGTATACATTGTAGATTTCAGTGTTTTGGAGTTGTAGCTAGACAAATTCTGATGGGCTAATTTGTCTATCAGCAAGTCACGGAAGCTCTGCATTAGCAAAAATACACATGGACCTTAAACCAGTTACAACCACTGACGTCAGTTATCCTAATTCAATCTCTGAATATTCAATGCTCAAATATGAAGCTTTAATTGCATTAGCACAATTCAAGTAATTGTTTCTGGACATGCTACTGTGCAGCAGAATCTGCTGAAAGCAATATTTGGCTTTTCAAGAAGAATTCATCACATCCTCTTTGGATACACACAGGGCAACACGTGACTCAGAGCAGCAGAGAGCACAATGGAATGGAAATGCAACATCCTTTACAAAGTCATGGTCTGTGGTTTAGTTTTTAAGAAGGTGATTGCAGAAAACTTGTAGAGAAACTGAAGGCAAGTCAGGTAAGTCACAAACCATTCCATCAATTCCCAGGATGCTCATTCAGCAAGTTTCACATAGGTGCTCATGAAGTTAATTGTGACAATGTGCAACATTCCTGAAGTACACATCTCAAAAATATCAGTCTTTTACTCTTCTAAGAAGAACTAAGAATTCATAATTTCCAAGTACTATTAAGGTGAATGGAGTGCAGTATTAATTATTCTTTGTCTTCATAGTGGCTAAGCTAAAAGCAGCAGGAAAGTTTAAGCTGAGTACTCAGAAAAATCTATGCTGTGAATACAAATACCAACTCAGGTATATTTACTAGGAAATTAATGGCATTTACATCATGAGATTTTCAGGAAGAAAGCATTAATAATAGATTAGATAACTATCTGTGAGGCAGAGTTGTCCCCTTTTCAAAAAAATAACCTGATTAACTTCAAAAAGAACTTTGTATTTCTAAGAAAGGAACAAGATGCACTTACGTTCTTTCTTGATTTTCTCCGCTACAAGAAATTCATCACGCTCAACAGTGGGAGCAAAATTGCTTCCAATAACTCTCACTGCATACTGAAACTGCTGGGCTGCATCAGCTGAAAGAAAAAGAAAACTCTGTCAGTTAAGTAGAATGCTAAAGTTCTACTAAAACTAATTTTTAAAAAAGTGAGGCATGAGATTACATTGCTATGTCTGAAAGCTGCAAAAACGTACCCGGTTTATATCTGATAACGTTGTGCTGCAATTCTTAGGCACACTTCTAACCAGAGGGCAGTGAAGTCCAGTTTATCCAGTTTAGCATAGTAGTAATGTGATGTTTCAAACACACTCCACAAATAACTGCATCAAAATTTGTGAATAAGCCCTTCCTATTCTGTGCTGAAAGAGACACTTAGGTCTACCCAGTTACTAGAAAGCATTTGCACATTTAACTGGCTCTGCCCACCCCCTGGACAGAAATGCTGAGGAACCTGGCACACAGTCACACAATTCAGCTCACACACCACAGCAATACACTCACACTCACCACCTACCCATGGATCTTCACTCAGATATCCACAACAGTGGTTTTATCAGTTTGCATCTTGGCTTTAGGTTTGTTTTTGTTTAAAACAGGTTGAACAATTTCACCCTTTGGTTCAAAGCCAGCTCAGAGATATCAGCATCACATCCCAATGCATAACGTGTACACTAACACAGAGGTCACAAATCAGTGACCTCCTTCCACTGCTTCTTCCTAATGCAATAATTTTGCTTTTAATCTTGTTGAACAGCACTGTTTTAGTGCAAATATTTTGCTTTCTGGGAAAACTAACACCAAGATAGGGCCAGGTCAGTATTAATGCTTCTACATAGTCATATTTCCATTTATTAACCAGAAAATCAAATAATAAGCCTACACATATGTCAAGTGCCCTTATAAAAGGTCAGACACATTTTTATTCCTTATCTAGAAACAACTGTAATAACACGAGGAAAAATATACATAAGAAAATATCCAAGTTTGCTTACTACATTTGAATCTTTTTACTTCGGGAAAGAAACCCACCTAAGCAATTCTGCATATTGTCCATTCTGTATATAAAATTATGTGTGCAAATGTATCACATCCTCGTGTGTTTTATTTAGCCAGTTGAGCAGTCAGCTCGCAGGGAAAACTGCTGAGTAACGCAGCAAAGGTTCAGCCAAGGATGCTAGTCAGGACAAATATGTACAAAAGGAATGGAAAAATGAAATAAGGTAAAAGACCACTAGAAGAAGACATATTTTAAGCATTTATCATCTCTTAACTAGTTAACTAATATTTGCAATTGGGAAAAAATCGCCTTGGAGATATTAGGAGTCAAATATTGATTAAATGCATTAAAATCTTTAAAAATTTATGGAAAGAAGTTTGAAATTTGAAAATTACAATGTCCTAGATTGTGTTTGAATGCCCTACATTCTTCCTGAATGTCCATTTTATACTGTCTTGTATTATAAATGTCATCCACTGGTGCAACTCCACCAGAATACAACTGTAGAACAGCAAGCATTAGCCAATTCACACAAAGAAATACCTCACACAATCAGGAAAACAGTCTGCCCAGACAAAACCATTAACATTTAACAGTATTTGACAATACTGGCCTACAAAAGGAGCAAGAGTATTGTTCTATTGTCAGAGAAGAAAATGCCACTCTTACTGTAAGATCACAAATCTCCATGACAAATGCCTCCTCTACTGATAAACTAAGCAACCTTTCAGTTGCAATAAGGTTTTGAAATTACAAATATAAAAATTTAATAGTCCAGCTATCGATGAACTAGGTGTGAAGAATTTAAGTATGAAGAAGCATTTCTGTGTAAATCTGAAGTTTATTCACGACATAACAGAACTCAAGATTTTAAAAAGTATTCTGCATGGCCAATTAAAGTCAAATACTGGCACTAAGTTATCCCAAACAGCATATGTTCCATTAATTCCTCAACGGTGTACTTGTCAGCAGATAGGAAAGGGGCAAGCATTTCCTGTAACGGGGAAATTTTAAGGAAACTCTATCATCTCCTGTAACAACCTCCTATTTCAACACTAACCATAGCAAGATTAGTTAAAGCACTGAAACTTAGTATAGCCTTTTCTGTACTGCCCTAACAAGGTGTCTTAGGTTGGAAATGGGTGTGTGTATTGTATTCCTATCTATTAGAGGTGCGGCAGTTATCTTCTGTTAATTGGGCAGTTTTCTTTATCTCTTCCACAAACAATCCTCCCCAATACGGGAGATATCTTCTGTTAATGGGCCATTGAGTCTCACTGCATGACTGATAAAAATTACATCATCCCATTGTGAGAAGCTCCGCCCAGAGGGAGGAGCCAAGCATTCCTACCTGGATATAATCAGAGATTTGAAGACCACAGCCAGCCTTTTCCCACTGGATTCCCAAAGGAGCAGCTTTCTTTTCCACTGGATTCCCAGAGGAAGACCAGGCCCATCTACACCACCACTGGACCTTCAGAGGAAACATACACCCTTCTGCAGGATCACTGCTTCAGCAGAACCACACTTGTCACTGCAGGAGGGCTGCAGCCACCATTTCAACTGGACTGCTACCAACACCCTGACCCACAGGGTGCCAGGTCATATTTGACTCTGGCAGTATTTTTTTTTTTTTGTTTGTACTATTACATTTGTCTTTTTAGTTTTCCTAGTAAAGAGCTGTTATTCTTATTCCCGTATCTTTGCCTGAGAGCCTTTTAATTTCTAAACTATAATATTTAGGAGGGAGGGGGTTTACATTTTCCATTTCAGGGGAGGCTCCTGCCTTCCTTAGCAGACACTTGTCTTTTCAAACCAAGACACAAGGCATCTGAGAAAGATCTCTAGTTGAAAGACTACAATTCCATCCAACAAATCCTGCTTTTTAAACCTGTTGCACTACTGACCCCATGGAAAAAGTTAATCTGTTCTTTATACATTGCTGATTTGCACCAGCAATTCAACAGCTCTGTAGCAAGACTCATTTTCTATTTTATTTAATTCAGATTTTCATGTTTTACTCATATCAAGTCCAGCTTCTCTTTTACAAACAAAATTCCCTGCTGTGGGTGTTTCTTCAGCAGATTATTTCTCATGAATTCATAAAATAACTTCAGTACCTAAAGTGATTAAACATAACTAAATACAGATATGTGTCAGTACAATAAAAATTCACACAGTTTCTAACTAACAGGCACATCTAATTGCTTCCCTCCTCAAAGAATCATTATGACAGCAGACATACTTAAAATATACAGCCATCTATCTATTTGAACATCCTTCATCAGAAGATGATTACAGCATGACTCTGTTACATAACAGCAAGCTCAATATATCTGATGCAGCTGTCTGAAGGCTAAAGGGGTAAAACAACATTGATCATGACTTGATTTTCAGAGGTCTGCTCAGAGCAGAGACTGCAGATAGACAGCCACTTCTCCTCAGACTATATCCCTTAAGTAATACACACACAAAATTAATGACACTGATAAGCAACCACACAGCTGAACAGAGAACTGGCACTTGTAAATTGCAAGAAAAAAAATGAAAATTTAGAAAGTGTCTCCTTTGAACAAAGCAACCCATCAATCCTTCAAAGATCTATACTCCACACAGCCATTCAAACATTCCTACACACAATACAGTATTAGAATTTAACTGCTTCAAAAAACAGATAACAGCACTTTAAAGCTGAAGAAAATACAAGCATAGCACACGAAAAAAAATACATAGAAGGAATGCATAGAAAGACTCTGGTTGTAAAGAAAACAAGGAGAAATAGGACTAAAGATAAAATTTCAAGGAAAAGTTCCTGAGACAAAGATAATTAGCCACTTGCAAGAAGGCAGTATTTCAGGGGATGTGCTGAAATTCAGCAAGACTTTTGCTACAAAGAAGCTTCTAGCTTTACCTATAATTTTAGGAAGTAAAATGAAATTCACTTTATACTCTTACATATTTCTTTAAATAAGATTACTTATTGGTCAATTAAGTTTTCAAAAGCAAGCAATGGGGAAGTCCTGAAAAGCCTAACTAGCAATTGAAACTATTTTTCCAAATCATTGTGAGAAAATTGTTTCCTGTAAAGAAGACGTTTGGTTATTTAAATACGTCTATAAACAATTTCTAAACTATAGGACCATGCAAAAGAAAGTTTAGCTAAACCAGTTTCTTTCTTTCTTGAATGACTTCAAAGATTAGCAAACTCTCCAGTCAGCTGTCCATCATCCCAGACAACTATTTTCCTTAAACACAAACACAAAATTATTGTAAAACAATTACACTCTAAACTACATTCAGTGCTGTATGGTGCTGACCAGGGAAAAATTATTGCTGCAAACTACTTCAGATACAGATGCTTCCAAAAATATGTATTGAAGAAAAAAAAACCCCAAACAACAAACTTCTTTTCTATAACAAGGTGTTTGTTGCAAAATTAAGCCGGGAAGAAAAGCTGTAAAACTTTTCACCTTCTCACATATACCATGAGTACATAGATGTTTGCCAAGACAGTAATGCTGCTGTATCTCCTGTTTTACTGATATCAGATGTGCTAATTTACTATGAAGTATTACCTGGGGAAAAAGGTAATTGCATTAACATGGCACATAATGATGAACTAGAAGACTAATCTCAAATGTCATTAGCACTACTATTTTGTTCTTGAAGAGAATTTAGTGCATTGTGAGCAAAACTGCTTGTTCCTGTAGAAAACACTGGGTTTGAAACGTTCAATTCTAGGCCCAGCCTGGTTATGACATGCAAGGTGCTGCATTGCGTTGAAGCAATGCCAGACACAACTGCAGACTGGAAGAACCCATTGAGAGCAGTCCTGCAGAGAAGGACTTGGGATTTCTCATGGATGAAAAGCTGGACATGAGGCAGCAACGTGTGCTCGTAGCCCAAAAGGCCTGAAATGCATCTTGGGTTGCATCAAAAGAAAGGTGGCCAGGAGGTCAAGGGTGGTGATTCTCTCCTTAACTGTGGCCTCATGAGATCCCACCTGCAGTGCTGCATCCAGCTCTGGGGTCCCCAGCACAAAAAGACTTGGACCTGTTAAGAACAGGTCCACAGGAGGCCATGAAGAAGGTCAAAGGGCTGGAGCACCTCTCCTGTGAAGCCAGGCTGAGAGAGGTGGCGTTGTTCAGCCTGGAGAAGAGAAAGCTCTGTGCAGAAACCTTATTGTGGCCTTCCAGTACTTAAAGGGGGTTATAAAAACGAGGGAGACCAACTTCTTACATAGGCAGATAGTTAGAGGACAAGGAAAAATGATTTTAAAATAAAACAGGAGACATTTAGATACCATGCTAGGAAGAAATTCTTTACAGTGAGGATGGTGAGAAACTACAGCAGATTGCCAAGAGGAGCTGTGGATGTCCTGTCCTGGAAGTGTTTAAAGCTACATTGGATGGATTTTGAGCAACCTAGTATAGTGGAAGGTGTCCCATCCCATGGCAGCAGGGTTGGAACTAGATGACCTTTAGGGTACCTTCCAAGTGAAGCTTTTCTTTGACTCTAAGAAGTATTCCTGAAAAAATTTAATTTTACATCAGTCTTCTGATTTAGTCAACTATGTGAAACTTCTGTTGATGGAAGTTTTTAGTTGAAGTATTTTAAATTTATTGTTAATTAACTGTTTTTCTAGTCTCCTGACTCCTTTCCCACAAAGAAAAATCAACACAAGCACAAAATAAAGCCCAAGTCACAAGCACTCCTATATCTTTCTATACTTAGAAGTTGTCCACAAACTTTGATACACAGCACAGGAAATATAACTTTTTTTTTAAATTCCGTTAATATGGCTGGCTTTTGTTGCATTGTTAGTAAACAGATTTATTTGAGGACTGTCCCACTGGACTATCAACAACTCTGTCATAATCTTTTCAGAACTTCCCCTCACTGTGAATTTTTGCCTCTTTTGTCAAATCCCATCTGCTCTGTTATTCACATAGGCAAAACTCCCTCCATATCACCTTTTGAATTAACTCTACGCTTTTCCCCCCCGACATGAAATTTTAACATCTATTCCAATAGCCCAGAGTTTAAAACACCAAAATCAAACAGCAATAACAAAACTGCCACTGACATTCTGGAGAATAAACTGAGGCCACAGTACGGACTTCAAGTAGCAAACTGCTCCCCAAAGACTGAAATACTACTTTACTTTCTATTGCATGCATACCTCCAATAGTACTTTGGCATACAAAAATCTTTTTAGGTTTCAAACTCAAATAGATTTAGTTTGAATATTTACAGCAATACAATTTGTTTCCATTGGAGGCACTAAGAGTTCTTTGAATTTTAAGATTACCAGGAGGTTTGTGAAAGACAGCTAAGAACAAGAAGTTCTTCGTCAGAAGAACTAAAATCACTGCCCGAAGAGAGTCGTGCAACCCTGTATAACTGCTGGAGCCTATTAACATGGGGAGGGGAAAGAAAATTACAGAAATTCCTGCACAGGAAAGCAAGCTCCCTGCAAGGTCAGGTATAAGTATAAAAGTAAGTGGATAGCCTGGAAAAACACAGAAGATAATATAAAGACAGTACAGTAATTCTTAGACACTATGAAAACATGTGGAAGAGAGAGGTCAGCAACAGCTCCAACTGCAGGGGCAGAGACCCCAAACTAATCACAGTGGCTGACTGCAGACACAGCACCCTGCAAAGCTTTATGCCCCTCCTTGAGCACTGGCTAGAGCACAGCAACAAAAAGCTTTCAAACACTACTTTTAGGTAGATAATTTAAAAAAAAACCAAACAAACAACTGAACAGTTCTTCTACATAACTCAGTAGACCTTGTAATGAATTTCTCAGAGGCAGAGCTCTTTTGCAAAAAAGTAAATCCCAGTAACTAGGCCTATGCAGCTGACTGGTTCTGGAAACAAAGGAAACAAAGCAAGCCCTCTACTTAGGGGATGATCCCAAAAGGGGGAAGAGCGAGAAGATGGCTCCACCACTGAGAGCCTGAAGTCACTGTCCATCAAACCACACATTCACTTAAACATAAATCTTTAACAAGCAGAGAAGGTGGAAGCCTTCTAAGGCCATCACAGGAAGAAGCAAAAAATTTCTTGATGACGGTTTAAGGAAGACTTCAGGCAGGGGATTGCACAATGTAGACTTGGAAGGAGAGCAATCCCACCTTAGCCTTAAGCGAACAATTATCACCACAGACATTATATAAACAGAACCCTTCAGCTCCTCCTGAAGCTGTAGATTCTTCACAAACATAACAACACACAAGTGTTGAGAAGGAAGAAAGAGAGAACAAAAATTCTCAAATAGAAACTCAGGGAATGCACAGGCAGGAGCAACCATCAAATCATCGAATATCAATTCCTTTATTATTTACCAATTAAATTTCACTCAATTTCATCAGTACCTTGTACTTCACATTCACAGGAGGTTAACTACACAAATGATTTAAGATGGATGTTTTCAGCTTCTTGTTTTGAATTGTTAGTAGAGATTTCTCTACTAAATTTAAAGATCTCTTAAGTGCCTAAGATTTTTGCCCCTAAATTCTGTAGGAGTTCTTGAACACCATAAATTACTTTTCAAAGACTAAACTGATAGCACTTGCAAAGTTTGCTTCCAAGAAGAGAATGTGTATACACAAAGCAGACTGACTTCACCATACACAAGAGCAGAGAAGCTGCACACAGACCACTAACCACACTAATACCTTACTTCAAACTTATCCTGTGCTGAAAGGAACAAGAATTACAAGCCTGAAAAACAGCAAGATGCTAAATAGCTTGTCCAGTAGGTTCCTTACCACCTTCAGATACATGCATCTTCCTCAACACAGAGGATGCTAGTGCTAACTCAATTCTTTCATTGTCTTTTATGTATTCCTTGGACAGATATCAGGGGATGGGGGAAAAAACCACCACACACACCTTTCATGACTGAGACTCTCACAGAACTTTTGATTTATCAGTCTCTATGCATTTGAAGTCTATAGCTGAGCTAACACATGTACTACTGTTGACTGCTTCAAGGGAAATCCTGCCTCAGAAGGCTGAGGTTTCAGGGCTAGCATCCCTCCTAACATAGGAATAAAGCGCAGGGTAAGAACAGGCTTCCCATCTGTCACATGCATAAAAACATGGGTGATAAATGTGGCAGACAACACACTTTTTTTTAGCTGTCACTTCAAAGAAGTCCTCAGATAATCCTCAAGTGCACAGACAAGCAGGCTACAGTTTGCATGCAGAAACTTATTGTGATTTTGGCCAAAATTTCCACTTTCATTAGTCAAACACAGAGAGGATTTTAGTTATATTATCAGAATCCAAACACACAGGAACAGGTTCGACATTTTAAAAGAAAGAATAATATCCAGATCTTTTGCATGTTTTTGCACATACTGCTTGTAAATAAAATTATTATTCCAGTCAGGAGATACAGAAAGGTATCGACACTATGACTTCAAAAAAAAGCTAGATCCTAAGTTGCTAGAAGTGAGCCATCTCACCTCAATACTCATATTTCAGTTGATAATCAGAGGTTTCCATTTCTGTTCTTATGCTCTGTTTAACTTTTTTAAGTATCACAGACCTAGATAACACTAAGAAACAAGCTTCGATTGAGTTTAGATTAGACTCCAAGTCTAAGAAAAAAGAGTCATGAAGAAAACAGGACTAGACATTATAGAAATAATGTCCTTGAAAAGGCATCTGCTAAACCAATATAATCTATTTTCCTATTTTTTTTTTAATGTGGTTTTGGAAATAGAACTAGTAACTAGCACAATATTTTGAGATTTCTGGTAGCAAATGTTTGAAATACTCTTAAAAAAGAACATATATCAATTGCATCAGAAAAAAGTTTCCAAAGAATGTTAAAGGCAAGAAAGCTTTTAAAAGAGAGCTAGAAGAAGAGCACCTTAGAATTGTAGTCTGATGTGAAATACCTTTTAAAATACAGTTAAAATACTTGCCAAAAGAAATGTGGTTACAGAAAAACACAAGAGGCATTAAACAGTTTAGAAACTACTGCTAATTTGGTGGAGATAATGGAAGAGTAGAAATTTACCAGATCCTGATAAAATCTTACAACAGCAATTCCTGATACAGAAATACCACAGATTCTGGAAAAAAAATACTGCCTTCTAGATGACTTACAACTGCAATGGAGAAGGAAAAGATTTTGAAAAACAAAACACAGCAATCGACAGCTATTGATCATAGAATTGTTTGGGTTGAAAAAGACCCTTAGTACCTTAGAGTTACATGGAACTCTTAGTGTTTTCTGTGGAGTCCCTACTCAAACAGTTCAGTGAAGACAAAGATTCCAATTTCCGAACAACTGTACCAAGGTTCTCAGATGAATCACAGGATCACAAAATGGTTTGGGCTGGATGGGACCTTCAAAGACCATCTAGTCCACTTCTCCTGACGTGGGCAGGGACATCTTTCACTTGATCAGGTTGCTCAAAGCCCCATTCAGTCTGGTCTTGAACACTTCCAGGGATGGGGTTCACAACTCCTCCAGGCAACCAGTTCCAGTGCCTCACAAGCCCAACTGTAAAAACCTTCTTCTCTGTGTCCAATGTAAACATACCCTATAAGTGTTTAAAGCTATTACCCCTTGTTCTGTCAGTTTAGGCCTTGGTAAAACATGTCTTTCTTATAAGCCCTCTCTAAGCACCGAAAGGCCACAATGAGATATCCGAGCAGAGCCTTCTCTAGGTTCAACAACCCCAACTCTCTCAGACCTGCTTTGTAGGAGAGGTGCTCCATTCCTCTCACCATTTCCATGGCCCTCCTCTGGACCTGCTCTAACACATCCACATCCTTTCAGAACTGGGGGCCCCAGAGCTGAATACAGTACTGCAGATGGGGTCTCACAAAAGCAGTGCAGTGAGGGGAGAATCACAGAATCACTGCTCTCTACCTGCTGTCCATACTTCTTTTTAAGGAGCTCAGAATATGCTGACTTTCTGGGATGCACATTACTGCCTCATGTCCAATTTTTGATCCACTCTCCACGTCCTTCCCTGCAGGACTGCCCTCAATCCATTCATCCCCCCACTTTCTACAGATACTGGGGATTGTCCCGACCCAGGTGCAGAACCCTGAGGTTCACACAGATGTGCTCCTCAAGCCTGTCAAGGTCTCTCTGCATGGCACTCCCTTCCCTCAGCACATCACCTGCACTGCTCAGCTTGGTGTCATCTGCAAGCCTTCCAAAGGCACACTCAAGCCCACTGTCTACGTTACTGATAAAGACACTGATCATCATCATCAATCCCAATACAGACCTCTGAGGGACACCACTTGCTACTGATCTTCATTTTGACATTAAGACAGTGACTACAACTCTGTGGATATGGCCATGCTGCCAGTTTCAGTTCCTCATTCCCTAAACAGTTCATCCATTAAACCCCTATCTCTCCAACTGGGAGACAAAGATGGGGTGTGAGACCATGACAGCATGGAAACAGATGGAAACAAAGCCCGAGATACAGACAACATATGTATCTGTACCTTGTTACACACTTTCTAGATTTTTAAAATAGCAATAATCTACACTTAGGCCACATCCTAGTAATTTTTTACAACAGTTAATGCTCAAAAGCCTTAGTTACTGTCCTGGGAATATCTAAAGGGACTTGTCACAAGAAAAGGGCATGGAGAGAGAAAAGAATAAGGGACTTGACAGCCATTACTACTAAGGGAGAAAGTAATGCCTCATACAAGAAAAAAGATGCAATAAAAGCTTCTGCATGAGTTTCTCTAGTGAGCCATGCCGATAAACAGAGCAACTTAAAAAGGAGACTCAGCAGATGCACGCCTTCTTTTCCACCCCTCCACCTGCTTACTAAAAACAGTCTTCGCCTTGACTGCAAGGGAGAAACTTACGCAAACAGACAAGAGATTCATTCCCCTGCTGGAGACTCACAGCACCATCAGGACACCCAGGACCTGTAGCGGACCTGGCGCACGTCAATGGCTCCACTCGAGCAGGCACCGGCGGGGGTTCCTCAACCCGTACACGGAGCCCCCTTTCGCCCAAACACCCGGCACCGGTGCCCCGCTCCCCGAAGAGGAGAGCGCCTTCACGAGCCGGCCAAACGCTCCGGGGGAGCCGGGGGAGGAGGGCACGGAGCCGTCTCCAGCCGCCTCCCGCCGCAGGGCTCCGGCTCGCAGGGCCGCTGCCGTGCCCGGCGGGCAGCACAGCACTGCCCGGGCTGTCAGCCCGGGGCCGGGAGGCCTCCA
>WBNO01032159.1:36017-74195 GCA_013400575.1 Peucedramus taeniatus | reverse complement strand
CGCCCCGCGCGCGGGCAGGCCCGGGGCGGGAACCGAACCGAACCGGACCGGACCGCACCGCGAACAGGAGCGGCCGCGGCGCCTCCCCGTGCCTGGAAACGCTTCTCGCCCGCCCCAAAGGCTCTGAAGCCACATTCCATCAAAGCACACATTCTCCGCAACACAGCTCTTCCGAGTGCGGGAGGTGGAGGCCTTCTTCGGCCATCGCGGGCAGGAATGGAAAAGTCCTCGATGGAGCGCTAACAGAGGACTTCAGACGTGGGGTTGCAGAATGTTGACACGGATGAAGAGTAATCCTCTTGCCAAAATAGATTCTTTCACCCGGTGTGCAAGAGGCCAATACACACTCAGAGTTGAGATATTTGATTTATTTACAGTTCTGCACTGAAAGGGTGCGGGGTGGCTGATTCACCAAGCCAGCATCCAAACTATCAAAACTGTTTACTATTTATACATTTTAGTAAGCAAAGGAATTAGTGTTTATTGGCTACAAGTTACATCGTTCTTTTCTTAATTAGTATTCTATCTTCTAATAATGATTCCATTGCTTCTCATCCTTGTTAGTCCACATTCTCAGTCTTTCTCTTGAGTCGGTGGTTGTGAGTCCGGACACAGTCTCGTCCTGCCGGAATTACCTTTTACCCAGTCGGAGCTGATTTCAGCACAGTTGCTAAGTTGGCTTTATTATTTACTTCTTGATCTTGGAAGTTCTGCTAGATGTCCTTGCAGCCCTAAATTCTGCATTCGTTGTGTCCACCATCAGTGGTATATCCTTCTTCCTAAGTTTTGTTAGCCTCCTTTTGTTAGTCTGAGGTCATTGAAACATATTGAGCTCTAAAGCTTAACAAAGCAATTCTTCCAACAACTAATTTGTCTTTCTAACACCTGGACATCACTTACAGCTTTTTAGCTGCTTTCTGTTTCACAGATTAAATATCCTTTTCTTGTTGTTTACGCTTGCAAGTATACAAAGATCAAACATCAGAGAACACACTTTTTTCAGAAATATACATATTCCACATTTTGCAGCAATCCCACGATAGCCATAAGTGCTACGTACAGACAGCCTCACAAACATAACATACAAATGCTGAAAAGGAACACAGACAGGGAGAACAAAAATTCTGAAGTACAAACTGAGGGAATGTACAGGCAGGAACAACCATTAAGATTGTTGAGACTCAATTATTTTTTGCTATTTACCCATTAAATTTTGCCCAATTACATCACTCCCTTATATTTTATATTCAAAGCAGGCTAACTACACAAATGGTTTAAGATGAAAATTTTCACCTTCTTGTTAGAAATTTTTACTAGAAATTTCCTGACTATATTTTAAGATCTCACAGGTTTAAGGTTTTTGCCCTCAAACTCTAAAGAAGTAATTGAACACTGTGAATTACTTATGGGAGCTCAGGTTCGCTTACTCCCCCCGAGAAGAACAGGCCGTGGGGTGGCTGCACTGCTGTGATTTGCTGCCTTGGGGATCAAGGCTCATTTGTGGCTTTTCCACACAAAGTAATTACAAAGCAGGGGGGAGTCTGTAAAAATGTGTGAGGATCCCGGCCCCAGGTGTCCCTGTCCTGCTGTGCCGTGCAGCTGGCTGTGCTCAGTCCCTGCGGAGGGCCTGGGCTCTGGCTGCCGGGCACCAGGGACCGCGCGCTCACGGCTGGTCTGTGCTGCTCCTCAGGCTTGTCACCCCTAGCACAGACACTGATGTTACCAGGTGTCTGAGCTCCATCTCTTCAGTAAGTTCATGCTTATGTCCAGCCATACTTAGGAGGTGGTTATTGTGCTGCTGGAGTCCTGCTTAGCCTGGAAGGGGTGATTGGAAATCACCAGCAGCCAGGTGGGCTTGGTGCACTGCTGGCTGTGAACAAGTGCATTGCTGCAGTGCAACACCTGGCTCTCTGACAGCCCCTGTTGGCTTCATTGTCTCCACAGCCACAATTTTGTGTGTGTGCTTTCTACAGGCACGTACACAGGACCTTTCATCATGGGAACATTACAGATGTAAACATAGGCTCATTGCTAGCATTACTGCTAGAAACAAATCACAGTGGCAAGCTGAAGCACATTGAGGATATATGTCAGTTCATTGCTTGGAATATTCTAGTAGAAACCTTCATAGTTTCATCACACTATAACTCTTCAGTTCTTCATGATACATTCTTTAGATTCTTTTTTTTTTTTTTTTTGAGAAGTAAAATAGGACCCAAAACTAATAAAGTTACCAGAACTTTATCGTATGTAAATATGGGTTGTAAGCCTCATTTTCAATAATTCTGAAGTAAAGACTTCAAAGATGGTGTGAGTTGTTTTTTTGTTTTTTTTTTTTTTTTTTTTTTTTTTTTTTTTTTTTTTTTTTTTTTTTTTGTACTGAACAGCAGAAGAATCTCTGTTCCATTTTTCTGTCTAAAGCAAACACAGTTGTGCTACAAAGGGCTGGTGACTCATTACTGCTGCTAGTCACTTCAGATTTAGATTGCACCATGGAAGGTGTTAATCTAGCAAGCAGAAAATATGGTTCTCACATGAGGCAAAAAAATAACTTGGGCAATTATATCTGGAAGTGGTGTTCCTTTATAAAACCTTAACATTCCAAGGGAATCCAGTCACTCACAAATATCCTGTTAGTGCTTTTAAGTGGATATTACTTTCTGGTCACACTAGTTCCTTTTAAATAAGGCAGTTGTGTCAGTGGTCTGAAATCAGAACACATTACAGAGCAGCACGATGAGAACATGCCATTGAAATGGGTGCACTCGGGCCTCCTGCAAGCAGCAGGACAAACACAAACCTAAGCTTTTCAACTTCAGCACAACCACATGCTGTTATGCTTCTGAAGTAGTGTGATAGCCAACCATTCTGTTACATTACTGAGAATGTATTCTCTCATTTCTAGCCTCTTTTTCCCAAGGAAATGAGGCTTAATGCATTTATTCTGTATGTCAGTGCCTCCTCGTAACTGCTGGATCTCATCACCAATTTTAAACAAATTCAGCCAAGGGATAGAGTTCTTAAGGATATTAGTAAAATTTAATGGAATTCAGCAGCTGAGAGTACTAAGGCCTAAGTCAGTCCCCCCTTGAAAAGAAAGGTAAAGAGAACTTACATCTCCCTAATGTCTTTGCCCTTAGCAAAGCAGCTGATTGGTGTGCACACCCTGGACAGGTAGACACACATCCTTGATCTGAGCCACCTACAGTACCAGCTCTTCTTGCCCAGCCTGATGGATGTATGATTTAAGAACTGAAGGTGGAAGAGACAGAGAACTCTGGAAATAGTGTGGAAAGTAGTCAGAAAGAGACAAGAGGGATGGAAAATAGTGGGAAACTAAGCTTCATTAGTGTCACTCCTTACAGACCTCCTTGCTTTTTTTGTAATGGAAAGAATGAATCCTAAAATCCTGTTTAGAAATGCTAATTCTGATAAAGCAGGTTGTTAGCACATGCAGCTTATTGTGGTTTTACCAACTCCAGTACAGCTATGATTGCTTAAATCAGCTTTAAAAATTACCAGTGAGAAAGAAAAAATATAAACTATTTTCTTACTGTATAGCTATAAGCTTAGTTCACCTTGCTGCTTGGTCTCTCGGTATTGGACAATAAAAAAATGTTATTGCTGCTCAGGTTTTTCACAGTACAGAAAGTTCATCAGTTAGCAGAGTTAAATGTGTGGTTTTAAAATTATGACAGTGTCTTACAAGGAAATCAGCTCATCTTTAGAAGGTTAAAGGGACTTGTGTTTCAGATCTGCTGCTTAAAGATCACATTTCTGATAGTAAATAGCTTTTTAATGAAAGAACATGCAATGAGATCCAGCAGGAGGTGGAAGCTGAAGCTTGCCAAAGTAAGGCTAGAAAGAAATGACAGTTTTAATTCAATAAAGATATTCACTCACTAGAGATAGATGTTTAAAAGCATGGCCCTTTATTCATATCTGAAACATTTTAAATCACCCTTCTGGCGCAGGCCTATTGACCAGATATGAACGGACATGGGAGCTACTGAGTTGCGTTTGCATTCTGCACAAGGTCAGTCTGCAGGGTATCACTGTCCATTTTAATCTTAAATCATCTAAATCTAATCAATAGTACTAAGCAAAAAAAAATCTTCTCCTTACAAAAAACTAAGGGTTAATTGTGCTGGTTTTGTGAACTCTTCTTTGCTTATGCCTACAGGGCACAATACCTTAGACAGCTCTTGCTGTTCATGAGGCACACCAAAAGCAGCAGGGTCTTGCTTAACACCTCCAGCATTTCACTGTGCTGGACAGACTTTTTTATGTGTCATGTAGCCAATGTTAAGAATTACAGTGGTTGGAAATAGGGATGGATACTGTCTGTTCCTTTAGCATATGGCAGCCCTGGAAGTACAGCAGCTGGGCCTCTTCTGGCTCCAGCACCATGTGGCTTCTGCCCCTAAGCATATATTTTCCACATAGGCAATCTCATAATGGCCTAGAGCCCTGCTATGCTGAGTCTGCAGCATTAAAAGAGTATTAAACAGATCTAATTTTTGAAAGGCCATATGTTTTAGGATGATGTTCTGTGACTCAGTTTCAGATAGATGTCCCTGTGCACAAGTGGGGCTCAGATGAAGAGAGCATTTAATCCAGTTTAACCCTCCTACTCCTGTCAGTTCTGCATTGCAGCCTATTTGTTTTGACTTTCGTAATATTACTACCACCTCTCCATTTTCAAACTCTTCACTTCAGCTGTTCCCCTGTTGACTATGGAGCCTGAAGTACATTCCATAATGCCATATACTTACAGAAATTCTCCTGAGTTGTTGTTAGTGTATCAAAAAAGAAACTTGTGTTTCCCTATACTTAAAGAGAGGCCAGGAACTATGATTTAAGCTATATAAGAGCAAAACAAATGACTATTTTTTTTTTTTAATTTGGGATTTTTAGTCAATAGTTACAATAAAATAACAGTTTTAGATCACAGAGTCATAGAATGGGTCAGGGTGGAAGTGACCATAGCCAGGTCACCCGGTCCAATCTCCCTGCTCAAGCAGGGTCATCCTAGAGCACAGGGCATGGGACTGTGTGCAGATAATTCTTCAGTATCTCCAGTGAGGGAGACTCCACACCCTCTCTGAGCCACCTGTTCCAGTGCATGGTCACTGCACAGTAAGGAAGTTCTTCCTCATGTTCAGGTGGAACTTCCTGTGCCTCAGTTTCTGCCCATTGCCTCTTGTCCCACTGCTTGGCACCGCCGAGCAGATCCTGGCTCCATCCTCTGACACCTCCCTTCAGATACTGACAGACATTGACACAGTCCCCTCTCAGTTGTCTCCTCTCAAGGCTAAACAGCCCCAACTCCCACAGCCTTTCCTCCTAAGAGAGATACTCCAGTCCCTTGACCATCTCTGTAGCCCTTCACTGGACCTGCTCCAGGAGCTCCACGTCTCTCTAGTTCTGAGGAGGCCAGAACTGGACACAGCACTCCAGATGTGCCTCACTAGGGCTGAGCAGAGGGGCAGGACCTAGATGAATAACATAAACTATCTCGATGAATAATACTAGCTCTCCTATAAACTGGAAGTAGTGCTGATGTTTTGCATCTCAGGACAGTTGTCTTTCTTCTGCTGGTGCCTTGGCTATCTGAGAAGTTTCGGGTTTTTTTCCAGTACTCTTTAGTTATAAACAGAATTCCTTTCCAACAGGAAGATACACAGACAGATGCACATTGAAGCCCACTCCATATTAAATGCTATTGATCCCATAGGGGTAGACATTATTATAAATCTTTCTAAAGAACAGTGTAGCTGCAGCCAGCAAACAGATTCCAGCAAGCTCAGTAAAACTACCTGACATTTTCTTAGTCCTGTGCTGTCTGTCATATCACAGTCATGTTACATATATGGAGTTTCAGTAAAAAAATCACATCAAATCATCTTCTGCCAGCAAGTGATTCCATAAAAATATTTTGCAAGAACACTTCTATTTTGTCAAAACTCCCTAAAATACTGTCAAAATATTTTTGAAAGTTAAAGCAATTTTGTGACAACTATTTAATTTTAAAAATCAGATCAATAATTTTGGAAGGGAGCCTGGAATGAAGCCCTGTAATAAAACTGAGTTAATATTTCTAAATATATATGCTTCATTTTGAACAGATCAGCTTTTCAATAGGAGTTTGACCATATCTGTCTTCAGTATTTTAGAGCAAAGATTTTTGATCTTTATCAGCCCTAGAAAAAGGGGTGTGTGTGGGGAAACTATCAAAATAAGACACGGAATTTAAAAATGGCATGTAGCAAACCAGTTAAAAAAGATGTGCTAATGTATTTTTAAGGAAATTATCTCTATAAATGTGATAATATCACTAGGCCAACATAACTCATTAAATACAGCATAAGTCAATAATAAAGCTCTACAAAGCATTGCAATACTATGCAGGCAGGAATGACAAAATAATTGGTGCTTTCTGGTTTTTTTTGTTTTTTTTTTTTTATGGCTGTTTTATCTTATTTCACTTTAAAGCAATGAAGCCAGGTTTGGGGGTTTTGTGGTATTATTTTATTTTAAGAACCTTACTTTGTTTACTCATTTCCCCAGGCACATATTTCTCATTCCTGTAGCAACTTTTCTTGACTATATGAGCTGAAAGCCTCAAGGTCAAGGTGTGGGTTTTTCCTTACATCTCAAGGAAGAAGAGAAGGTAACCAGTTGGCAAAGGAGGAACCAACTGGAGGAACTAACCACGTGCTTTTGTTTTAAATGTCAGAAATATTCATGAACTGATAAGCAAATGTCATCTTGTGATTGTACATGAGCTAGCTGTATTTAGGCAGTTTTCTGACAGTGTACTCTTTAAGGGGTCAGTCTGAACATTTCACTCTGTAATGCTTTTTAGAGTGTTTATTGATTTTTCTGCTCTGCTCTCAGTGTTTGGAGAGTTTATCCTCATGCTCATTTTTTTTTCCTTTCCAATGAGCTAGTCAAGAAAATTATGTACTAGCTGTGTCCCTAGCTGTATTAAATATATAGGATAAACAGTTTTAAAAATAGAAGGAAACATTTTAATTTTCTTTCCTGCAGTACGGCAATTAGTCACCTTGTAACAATGTGTACCATACTTCCAGACAAAAATGTCTGTCAAGGTAACAATATCCCCTGCAGAATACATCCTGAGCTTCATCTTCCTACAAACGTTGGAAGAAAAATTGCTACTCACTTTAGTGAACTCTTTGTATTTATGAAGCTGATTATCCATCTCCTAAAGTCCACTTCATACCAGCCTGAGCTTTTTCCATTACAGTTCTTGAAGATTACTGACTTCATTCACACTGTTGGGAGGAGTCTGTATATGACTATATATATTTGTAAGGAAAAACAAACAAACTTCAGTCCATAGCCTTCTTAAGAAAATAAGAACAATTCCTAGTGTTCCTGCCTGCCACACTCTAGCCTGATGGTTATTATCCCATGTATCTATATTTGTGGATATGGCATTTTTCTCTGTTTCCTGCATTAAACTATTGAATCATTTTTGTATGCCTGGTTTAAAAAATGATGATGTTTTATTGGGTTAAGAAGCAATAAATAGGCCCAGCCAAGTGACTTTTAAGGCTTGAATTTATAAAGGCATGTAGGAATACATGCTCCTATTGCTGTTAAAGCACTGGTGGGTTTCAGGCTTGTAAATGTCTGTGAACCCAAGCCTACATTACCTGCTCCCAGATGCTCAGATTAGAGGAAGCTGTAGAATTTCCAAGTGCAGCTTACTACTACCAGTGTTGAACTGCTAGCAGTTGAGGGACAAAAGGAGCAGCACTGGAGCTGCTAAGATTTGCCAGTTCTTTGCCAGGTGTGTGCTTTAGCAGGGGAACCACATTTGGTTCCTACGTGCAGGAGTGTTTCATTGTCCTGAGGCAGGGTAGTTTTCCTGTAGGTAACTTCTTATGCATTATACTGTTCAAAGATTTCTTAAATATAATATCTAGTGGGTTAGAAACTAATCTCAACACTTCCTCCCTCCTGAAGATCTGTAGCAGTTAAAAGCATATTCAAGGAGAATCAGGCTCCCAGAGACAGAAATAAATACACAGGAGCGATACAATCAGGTAGTAACTGGAGCCTTTGAGAATGAGGTTTGTTGACTCTATTTCTTGGGTTTCCTCTGTGTGATTAGATCAGTTCTAAACTGAGAGCCTGTGTATATCCTGTGTTTCCATTTATAATGTCAGATAACACCTTCTATCTCAGGATGTTTGTCCCCACACATATATTTATAGTATTCTCTGAGGCAGAAAAGGGTTATAATCCCCATTTTATACAGAATAAAATATGGAAATGTAGACAGGCAGAGGTGAAGTATTTTGCCCAAGGTTATAAGGAAAAAATCTGCCCAGTTCAGGAATGTAATGCAGATATTCTCGTTTTCTTTATACTTTAGCTACAGAACTATTTTTCCTTCCTACTTAGAATGCTCTCAGTGTTTTTAAATGCTGCAATTATCCTTTGACTGCTTTCTACTTAAAGACAGTGATATACACTCAGCACTTCTCTCAAAGGCACTATAGCAGCATATATTTGTTAACAGATAGTTCAGGTTTCTCAAACCTTCTGAAGAAAGAAGTCATTATTAGCTTTCTAGGGCCAATATGGAGTTAAAACTCAGAAAACCCTCTAATCCTCAATATAAGAAACAATAGTGAACACTGTATTCCAGATAATTCAGAAAGAATAGTTTTTCTCATGAAAATTGGAATTCACTGGGTTATGATTACAGTTATCACTATTGCTTTATGAGGGAGAGAGTATAATAACAGCAGCATAATCTTTGTGTAAAAGTCTTCTAATAATCTTGTTTAGTAATATCTTTTTTCCAAAATGAGCTGCTGGCAATCTGAAGAAATGAAACTTCCATTGTTTCTGATTTCTTAGAGAACTGCATGGTGAGCACTATTGTCCTGCTTTATAGGGACACTATGAGACAACTCAGTATGTGATCAAATAAGCAAACAAAGCAGAGTCCAGTCCAGGAAACTGTGCAGGTTCATTTTATTTCCCAGTCACTTCCTCTGCTGGACAGAAACACAACACAAACCAGACAGAGCTGTTTATCAAACCATTAAGATGGAAAACATCACACTGAGTCATTCCAACACAGTCTGCTTCATTGAATAAAGAATTTCAACAACAAACCTTATACAAGCTAATCCTTGAAAAATCAGTGTTAGATGAAAATCATAGGTTTTTCTCAATTGTCTAATATAATGTGAGGCATCTAAATTCAGTTATGGGCACCTTAGTATTATTGCCTAGTTACATTTGCCTAATCTTATTTGCCTAAGGGAAAAGTAATCATGTTTATTGTGAGAGGACTTCACAATTTTTACTGTTTACTTGGGGGTACAGCATTGCCCACAGGTGGGCCCCACATGTTGCCTACCTCTACATGGAAAGAGGGGCATAAGGAGGAGGCTGTTGCCCAAGGCTTGGTAAAGTATGGGGTTGGGAATCTTGGAGGCTTATGCTTGTCAGAAGTGACTCTGGGTGTTGTATGTCAATGTAGTTCTAATTCCAGATGACAGACTCCACATATCTTCATGTAAAATTAATGTAATAAGGGAACTATCTCTGTTAATAAGTACTGGCTCAGCTAATACATTGTGTGCATCTGGTAATCATAAATTTTCTGTATTTTCAATCCTCTATTCCATTTTAAGGATAAATTACTTATTGTCTGGAAATGGGCAAAGTTGTCTAGAGAAAGTTAACATGTTTAAAACTAAAGCTCTCAGCTGAAAATTATGGAAAGAGCAAATAATCAGCAAACTCTGCTCAGCCAAGTTGTCTTCTACAATGTAATTTAATTTTTAAAATTAGGTCATTTGGCTGCATGATAAGAACAAGTTATAGACTGTTGGAGAGATCTCCCCCGGTGAGTTCTCCAGGTTATATTTCTATCCGTGGTAGCTTCAGAAGATGCAGCTGAACAACTGCAACCTGAGAACACAAGAGTACCACAGCAGAAATGAGACAAGTAAAACAAATGCTGAGACATGACATTTAGTAAAACAAGCACCAGAGTCTGAATCTAATATTCTGCTACTATGAAGAGCAGAACAACACTAAAACAAGTCAGAGCTCAAGTCTGATCTCACAGAACCCTTTTCTCTGCTTAACGCAGCATCTTATCGGTAAGCTGTGCTATAAACCTGCTTCTGCTGCTTGTCAGCATGGAACAGTAAACTTGGTAGAGTTGCTATTAGTTTTGTAATTAGGAGAATGGCACACGAGCATGAAAGCAGGTTTATTTGGAATATCCAACTGAGGTTATCAGTCCGGAGGCCGTTCTTTTGTGTCTTCAGAAGACTCACACGCAGATCGGAGCGCTTTGCGAAGGGGAGGGTTTGCGATCCGCCGCCGTGGCCGGCGCGGGCGGCAGTGTCCCTGCAGAGGGCACAGCGAGCTCAGCCACTGCTGCAAAGCCGCGCTCGCCCTGAGAGCGCCCTGCCGGGCTCCGCTGGCCACGGGCTCGGTGACTCTGCCCCGCGGCCGCCGCCATCAGCTGCCTACGGCTGAGTGCAGTGATAACCGCGCATCGGCAGAAACGGGGAGCACGGACCCCCCAGTTAATAGAGGGCCTCTCTGGTATCCTTGTTTGAGGGTAGACTGCAGCTCTCACTTGGGAGAAGAGGGCTGTTCAGTTCTGCCTTGCTGTCCCAGGATGCATTCATTGTTCAACACATATTCCTGCTTTCTGCCCGCTGTCTGAGACCGGTGGTGTTTGTGCACACTCTAGAGACAGTCCAGGCTTGCCCAGAAACCAAACTCACTTCCCTATGCTCACCCCAGGGCATGGGCTCTTCCCAAAGCTTTTCCACTTCTGCTGAGGCAAAAGCCACAGCAGCAGTTCAGTTCTGCAGGTTCACACTTAATCATTTCAGCTGTTAAAAAAAAGTGTGATGCAGCAGACAGATGCCTTTCTTTCCTTTCTACAATTGTTCATCTAAGGGAAGAATACATGTCATCCTCTCATGGCTAAGTCCCGTTCTTCTCTCACAGCCAGCAAAGCTAGCCAGATGGAGCAGAGTGAGGTCCAGGGGAAGTTCAGTGAGACTGCTCCGAAGCTTGGAAAGGAGTGTATTGGAAGAGGGAAAGATCTTCCACCTCTACGGCTTGCTCAGGGTTCTGCATTACCCAGTCCCACCAGCCAAAGCACTGCTTTTAAGGCAAAAGACAGATTTTGTGGTGATCACTAAGCAATACAACACCACCTGGGGATAAGGGATATATGAACATAATAAAGCTGGTCATTATACAAGGTGTGCTACTCTCAGTGTCTCTGTAAATGAGCACAGAGATCACATGAGGTACAACTTCTAAGATTCAGAACAGCTAGGATCTAGTTTTTGTAGTTAGTGCCCTCCACACTATCATCTCCCAGAGAAATAGGTGATTGTATCCCTCTTCACATCTTCTCATCCAAAACTTCCCCAGCCTTCTGAGCAAAATCTCTGACTTACAAAATATCAGATTGAAGGCTTCATACATTTATACGAGAATAGTAAGTTTTCCTGCACCAGAGGAGTGTGGTTTGAGCTGTTCTGTCTCTGTGACTCTCACTCTTGGGGCACTAGCTTCCCACATTTCTCAGGGTTTGCCCTGACAGACTGCTGTTGGACCACACATGTGCTCTGCATGCCCTTGTGTTCTTCTCCCTGAAGGCATTAAATATGGAGCAGCCCATCTGCCGTTCCGTTCTTCTGCCATGTATACTCCAGAATAACAGGACTCTCTAGCAGTGGGGGAGGAGAACAGGTTGTGAAAAGACAACAAACACAAAAAAAAAAATTTATAGAATTAAAATTTGTTCAGAATCCAACAAATTGGCAGGTATATGAGATTTCAGCTCGGAGTATCAATGCTGGTCAGGAGAGACAACAACATTCAGAATTTAAGTAGCAAGAGGATGTTCAGCTTCAGACACTGAAAAAGGGATTGCAGAAGTTGGATCTAACTACAGAGAACACAGAACTGTACACCTACATCTCTTTTCTTAGATTCCTGATAAAATGACTTGCTGCTTAGACTGGGTTGATCCCTTGAGTCCATCAGCATATCATGTCCTAGTCCTTCGGGGAGCCACAGAGGAGCTACAGATCATCGATTTTTTTTTCTCCTAGATGAACAAATTCCACGAGTGCATGAGAGGACATGACACTGTCAAGCACGCCAGAGGAACCAAGTCAAATCAAAAAGGCACAATGTCACTCTTGGGAGAGCAAGAGGAGGTGTGCAGGACACCTGCTTTCACTGCTGTGGTGCACGAGACCCTGAGGTTGAGGCGATGACCTTCGAGACACCCTGCAAGATTCAGCTGCTTACCCAGCTCTTCTCTGCAGGTGTGAGGAAGGGTCATATGAGTTATTGCATATGTTTTGTTGGAGTTGGTGATTTTTAGGTATGTATAGTTCACTCTTTGCTTTCAGATTATAAGTTTCATCTTGTCATTTATAGCATTTTTTTTATCCTAAAGATAAAAACCAGAAGTGCATTTTATAACTTTTGGGCTGTTATTAAAAAATTTCTTTCTGTCTCATGTCTTTTTGTACATACTTCTTAGAAACATGAATAAACTTGTAGAAAAATCTTGATAATATATTGGCATATAATTTGTAAAATCATAATTAAATTAATATATTTATATTTTTACTAATAAGAGAAGTGATTTTAAATTAAAAAATAGAGGATTCAGTTGTCTGCTATGACTTACACTAATCCATAAGTATTCAAAAGTGGCCATAAATTAAAGAAAAATCACAAAGCTTAATGAAAATAAAGACATTAATACAAGTAATCTAACATAAAAATACATTACTTGCTATACACTATATTTTTCCTGTTTTAAAAGCATATCATCCAGTCAAGAAGCAAAGTACATAGTTTAGATGATAAGTTACGTACACCAGAGAATGAATATCAAGATAGAGAGTAAAAGAATATTCATATACTGAACATTGTTTGGTAGAGAAAACAAAACAAAAATACTAAACAATGTCTTTGATATTACAGCAAGCTGATCAGGAGCTTCCAGAGCTCATTACAAGAATGCACTAAACAACAGTTAGCTTAATTTACTCAACAATACAGAAAACTGACATTAATTTTGGAAAGATATTTTTCACTTATTCACTTTCATTATTCACTCAACCAGATCATGCATTTTTGAAGGCACAAGCAGATTTAACTTGAACATTTCAAACAGAATTAAATGTAGATGTCACTTAAAGAGTCCTTAAAACATCTTACGTCAGTGTAACCGAGATCAATTTTAGGTACAGCTGTCAGCTAAATAAAGGAAACAAAATTATTGACAGAGTTTACTTTGTAGTTCAAGTTAATTTTCTGTTTTGTTGTCATCTGTGCATGATTGCTGCTTCTCTTTTCCAGAATAATACTGTTCTGTTCCAACGTCTTTTGTGCTCTAAGATGCCAGCGTAGAGCTTCAGTATTTGTTCCAGTAAACAGATTCCTCCAGCTCAATAACACTTCTCTTGGTTTGTTTGATGAGGCCGAGGTCAGGAAACAAAAGGATTTTGTTCTCCGGATACTGGATATTGCATTGCTAGAGTTGCTTTCAGCAGTCTATCGTGTTCTCCTATTTCAAACTCAGATGAAATAAAAACACTCCCACTGCTGTTCACAGTCACGTTCTCCTCACTTGTACTCTATAGCACTTTTCCCCATAAAACATATTCTTCCCCCATATCACTTTCCAGAAGTTCAGTATGAGTTTAATAATATTTGAAATAGGATCTATCTGGCTTGTACCAGAGGGGGGAACAAAGGTTGTGCACAACTCCAGACCTCGTTTGGTTTTCAGTTGCTTCCTCCCTTTTGTCTAGTGACACACATTTCACAAAGGAATACAAGACACCTCAGACACCTTCTCCACCTGCAGCCCATGAAATTTTAAAGGCACTTTTAGGCTCTTTACTTCCCCTTATCTTGGAAATACAAGCCCTCAGGAAAAAAGTAGAATAGACATATAGGGGGAGAAAGTATTTAACTATCTTACTACAAATCTGCCCACATCCAGTGGTATCTGAACTCAGAGCTCCACAGTATTGGCACATGCTTCCAATACTGCCCAGACCACACCATGGAGAGGCCCCAGTATGTATTTGTTATCTAACTCTTCGTGATGTCTGGTTTGCCAAGCACTTTTAATAAAGTATATATCCAGAAGCAATTATTCTAATACCCTGAGTCTTTACCAAAAAACTGTTAGGATAGATAGAACCACACTTTCACTGCAGTGATGGACAAAATTAAATCAATAATAATTTTAAACTATATTTTAATGATTTTTCCTCTACTTAAAAGACATAGCTTAACGCTAACTGAAAAGACCACAAAAACACAAAGGCAACACCACCAACCAAAGCATTTGTACTTTAATTTTTTAAACATTTGACAATAAAGAACCATCACAATTTAATGCATAGCTTCTCTTCACAAATACCATCTTCTTTTCCCATTACAGTTCCACAATAAATTACTTGTCTGCTGCAAATAATCATTTATTGCATTCTCATATCAGCTGATTGCAAGCAAAACCTTCCTTAAAATTCTTGACAGGAATTCTGTCCAAAGAAGCCTTTGTGGCAATAATGTCAGGTAGCTTAGCTCTGTGCTAAGAGTTGCATGCTCTGTGCATGCACTGAGAAAGAGCTAGGTGCACAGCAGTAGAGTTCTCAGAGAGGTGTGGCTGCCCTGTCTCTGGACAGCACAGGAGTTATCCCAGGGAGCTCCAGCAGCAACCCTCCCCCTTTCCACAGGCTGAGCACTGCTCACATCCCGAACTGTCGACAGAGCTGAGGACTCTGGACTCAGAGCAAACTTCCTTTATATTTAACAAGCCTGCTATATATTTGGACAATCTACTGTGTGTATGATTCTACTGCAATGTTCTGTTGTTCATGATGTGATCATGACAAAAAAAAAATTAAATGGATAGTTACAATAATCCATTACCATTTATTTTCAGAAATTTTAGCAAATGCATGTTTTTTTGCATAGGCTGTTCATAACAAATTATATTCCCCTTCAGGCAAAGACTTTCTGGCTGAAAAACATCTCTGGCTTCCAATTGGAGAAGCAGGCAGAAAGGAGAGGAACATTTTCATTTTCTTTTGTAAAATACTGTGTCCTTGTCTTAGTCTTGAGATCTGCAAGGTACGTGGGGAATATGTCCTTTTAGACATTCATCAGCTTCTCTATCACAAGATTTATGGTCTCTCTTCTTAATCTCTACAATTGTGGTATGCTAATCTTTTACATACATCAGTATATAAAAGTGTAGATTGATTAATAATTTAATTTCTCCGAAATCAAAAAGCACAACAGCCTTTTGTCTTTCCCAGACCTTTCTTTTGTCATGCATGCTAACCCATAGTATAATTGTGTCAGCATTGCACATCACTAGAAATGTACTTCTTCTCATGTGAATTTTCAGACTGTTGTGCTGAATAACATTGGTGAAATGTTATTTTAAGGTCTGAGATTTTCATGTTCTGAACAGCCATTGTGTGCATGCAGGAGAAAAAGCAAAAAGAAATGACCAGTAAAAATACGAATGCAGGTAAAAGTTCAGGAAGGAATTATTTCTTTAGATTCTTCTTGTAAAAAAAAGAATACAGTTTCTGGATATGTATTACTCTATTATTTTAACTATTTGTATATATTTGTTATGTTTCACTAATAGGAAAACTAGGCAAGAATATGGACAAAGAATTAAAATTAAAGGTCATGGACAGACCAGTTTTGATGACTCAGACACAAGATGTGCAAGCTTATTTACTGCTTGGAAGAGCTTCTCATCTGATTCACATAGTCAAGAGCCATCTTTATGTAATAAAGTCCTTGGCCATTTTCCTGGGAATGTACAACTGCTGCCACAGAGACTCTAGCTACATACCACACAAGTTGATTTTAACATTTTATGGCACTGGGACTCTACCTCATGTTGTTTCACAGTCTACATTTAATCCTGAATCCGCTCCATGTGCTTCAGCATAGTTTTTATCCCTTATGCACAGGATGGATATGGGACATTTTGTTTAATTAAAATTCTGCTGTGACGTAGTCCTCCTGAAAGGAATACATCTTAAGATAGACAAGTGTCCTGGAGTCTCCACTTGCATTCCTGTCCTTACAAATGTTTGTCTTCAGTAGCTTGGCCCTTGCTGCTCACTGACAGCCCTGATTAGGGGCTGGTAGAACAATACCACAGTTGCTCCAAGGACAGCAAAAATGCTTGCAAAACTGATTGTTAATTATATGCTTGCATTTGCAGGGAATTCTTTAGAAAATAACCTTGGAGCAAGACATCCCGCATAGTGAAAACAACAACACACAATGCCAACCACATATAAATGTATTTCTGGGATTCCTACAAACTGGTTAGCTGGTAAACTATGGTCATGCTTTTGTCTTTTCAGAGCTAAGACAAGATTGGGTTAAGTACCACTAGGTTTTAATTGAAAAGGAAAAATATTTGAGTAAATCAAGGCATTGCCACAGATAGGCTTTCACTGTCATGAGATGTTGTACAGGCAGTTTTTTTCCATCATCATGATAAAGGCTGATGGTACTAATGGGGTAGGCTATGAGAAGAAAAGATTTAAAAGTCCTGTAGCCCATCCCAATAAATCTACCTCTGACAGATATGAACAGACAACCTCTAACTTAAAGAATTAATAAAGCATGCTGTAAAAATGCATGTGTATTTATAACATGCCTGTTTGCATCTGCAAACTGACTAAAGTCAAATAATGATTCAAACTGCCAACAGAAGAACCTTTGCTTAAGTCTCATTTTGAAATAAATCTGAAAACAGTCAGTACCAGTTAGGCTTTCTTAACTGCCAGGGGTGACAGATATTTATTATTGATGGAAAAGATGAGCTGTGGCAGAGCCATCTCTTAATATGGAAACACTGATCCACATTCCATTTAGAATGAGAATTGCTCATACAAAATGAAAATGTCCTGCTCCAGCTTCTATAAGCTTGAACCCAATAGAAAGATACTGCATTAAATTAATTTTGAACACCTTCATATGACTATTATGATAGGTTTTTGAAAGAACATATACCTATCCTATGTATTTTAGAAGACAACATATTAAATTCTCTTCTGAACTATGTATTCCTTCCTGTCTTGGCCACATGAACACACACACCCACACTACTCTAGGGTAGTTACATTACTCAGAAATACTTACCTCAGTCTAAAAATAATCACAACAAGCCTATCAGTGAGAATATTATTTTTATTATTAGATCCTAGAGGAAAATATAATACATTTTACACAGCTCTTCTAATCTACCAGTGATTTTAGTTTTCTGTCTTAAAAAGTAAGCTAACAACAATTCTTAAATTTGCAATATTTTAATATTGTAATTCATCAAGGTTAACTCAGCTTGACACCAGTACAATTCCACTTTCTGAATGACCTTATTTAACGTCACTGTAAATGTGGTGAAAGAAGTTGTCAACTCAGCACAGATTACTTGTAAGACAAGGTGGAAATTCCTCAAAGGACCAGGTTGTTCTTTTTCACTAAAGGAAAAATTCTGTCATGGGAGTCATTACCTGCAGGAGTTTCCCCAGGTTAAATACTTTATACATTTTTCTGAGGGAATAGCAGAACTGCAGGTTCTAGCTCTCAGCTTCCAGAGGAGCCTGTGGAACCCCAGTAAGATTTTATAAGAGCTGGATGTTATCTTGTTGCTCATCTACTCCTACCTAGAAACACAGTTAAAAGTACCAGCTGTCCACCATAGATATCTGTATAACTGCACACCTTTAAAATCTTCTCAGTGTAGAAAATATTTCAAAGGAAAAAAAAAATACATCATGTGTCAATTTTATGGACCACTGTCTATTCTGTACCACGAACAAGGTAAAACACATTATATTTTTCCTCTAAAACCTTATTCTAATGATAAAAATTTAGCCAAATACAGAATAATTCAAGGAAATAATTTGGACTTTGAAAAACTACATTTAATCACTTGAGCAAATCTTGTCCAGCTGGCCTATCATAGTATCTTGAGATTCAGTTCTTTATCTAGGATCTAACTGTCAATATATGAGCAGCAAAGCATCCATGTTTCAAAAAAGAAAATCCACATATTCATTTTACAGGATTGTTTGATAGTCCTACAATTCTATATCAGCAAACTGAATGCACATCACTGAATTTATTGAACTGAAATGAAGGTGACTATAAGTGTTATTATGGTAATTCTTGCACCTAAAAGTTCTAACAAAGAGGAGAAAACCCCTTCTGGCCCTGTTGCCATAGAAAGTCAACATTTCTTGCACAGGGCTTCTGATCCTGAAAAGTGCTATTTGAGCGCTCAAATTATGTTAGTCAGATTTATTCATGTACTAAACAGAGAAAATGTGTAAGAGGGGAAAAGAGAACCATATTATGTGAATATAAAATAATTAACAAGATTAGTGGTGGCTGTCATTAGTAGCAGGTGTTAAATGGTTTCAAGCAGAGCTATGTCTTGAACTTTTAATTTAATTCCTCCTTGACATTATATTTATGATTTCCTATTCACCTTCACACAAAGGCATTGCAAAAGTCATTAGAGATGCTTCTGTGACATGAGGTGTATGGAACAGGTATGCTATTATAACTCCAGCATGATTTGTGTTCAACTTTAAATCAAACTTGCAGTCACTTGCTCTTAAAGGACATGCAGATATGGTGCTTAGGTACATGGTTTAGTCATGAACTTGGCAGTGCTGAGCTAGTGGTTGAAATCTATGAACTTTTCAAAATGCCTTTTCCAACCTAAAAGATTCTATGATTCTGTGACTTGATTGCAGCTAGCAGCATTCCAGAGTAGAACAGTCTTACATCTAAGAGGTGCAAGGAGTTACAGAAATTTTCTTGGATTGTGTTAGGGTTTAAGATGATCAAGATCAGAGGAGTTTCTCAGTGCAAGGAAATAAAAGTTGCCCTGGGATGCCATGAAGGTGCACTAACTCATAGCATACATAGAATGCCCTAAATCAGGGAGTAACTTGAAGTGATGTAAACCAACTTTATGTATTTGACATACAAATATCTAGATCATAAACCTGTATGATTGTATGCAGCTCAATACACAACACATACCTGTATGATACACAGCTGAGCAAAATTTATATTAGGAAAAAAGCTAAAGTGGTAAATATCAGCTAAAATGGGCGAAACACTGACATTTAGCATAATTTAAAATGCAAGATGAAAAAAATCTCCTTAAAAGACAGTTAAAGCAGAGCAAATATTTGAAGTTCTGTTCTATACAGTAGTCTCCTTTAAAGGCTTAAGTGGATATTCATATGAATTAGTAGTAAAAATGAGTACTTAGTTAAAATGCACAGTCAAACTATCAGTTGTCATTGCATCGTTATATAAAGAGAACTAGCGGGCTCCAGAAGCTTCCCCATTTTGGCATAGCTTTCATAATTCCTGGATTTTTTTAAACTGACACAGATGTCTATAGAATATTATTTATGCTAGGCAGCAGTGTATGAGCTGTAGTGGACAGAATAAAAAACTTAATTTTATTAAAGTAAATTTTTGCATTAAAGTATTATTTTTCTATTAAAGCATTCTTTTTGTTGCCTTTGCCATTGTGTTGTCTTTTCAATGAGTATGACAAATTCTAAAAAATATATCCTAGAAAAGAAAAATTTTCTTGTGGATGAGAAATTCAATCTTTTTATCTTACTAAAAACAATATTCCAAATAACCATGTTTATTTGTCCTTAAAAACCCCACCATTCTCTCAAATGTCAGCATATATTTGATAGTACAGGACTGATCTGACTTTATTGAATAATTGTATTTGATATTAGATACAAAACTAGTTGACATTACGTAACAATAGATGTGATTATTTCTACTCTATTACATATAACATTATATATTTTCAAATGTAATAATTTTCAAATATTAGGAAAATAACCTTATCCATCTGAAATATATTTGGTTTCAGCCTGTATAATGGCCCAGATTACACATTCCTATAGCAACAATATAAATATTCTCTATTTTAAAAAATCATAGTTAATATAGAAGATAAAATCAAGATGCCTTAGTCTAAGTCTCTTTGGCAATTCCCTGTTATGAATATTATAGAGCTTCTATCACATGAAACTGATTTTAAATACAATCTTCAGTGATCTAAATATCTATTGACTTCGTAAGTAAGTAGAAAAATCAGCGCCAACAGCGTGAAGTTACTTTGAAAACTACTTTAACCTATACTTACCCTGGAGGTTTGTACCCATTTGGGATTCAACTTCTTCTGAAGTAATGCCAGGAATGCAAATATGATAGACTTGGTCTTCTAATATCAGCCAAGCAAACAACCTAGGGAATAAAAGATTTTACATATTCCATAAATACATCTCTTCCATAACTGAAGACAGAGAACTCCATGTTCCTAGTGTTAAGTGAAAACAGTTTTTTCTCCTGTACCAAAATCTGTTAGACTTGATTGCAAGAGCAGGGATGCATTTATGTAAAGGTGCAGGAGGAAAAAAAAAAAAATTATGAGAGGTTTAAAAGCAATATTTTTCACTCTCAATAATTATGGCATCAATAACATTAATATCAACATCATCAACTGCATTGTGATCAAGGAATGCTTGTGGCATCCACATTCTCTGAACGTGATTCCTTTGCTCAGGATTTTTATCCTGGGAAGCTGAAAAGGCAGAGAGATGCCCCAGAGATGGGAAAACAATTTCTATCTCATTTGCTTCTCCTGTGCTCGTGCCATGTGGAATGTTTTAGGAATTTGTTTACCTGAAGTGATGAGCCTTGATTGGACTCCGGTGTGAGTTGTTTTGGCTCACTGGCCAATGGGGGCCAAACCTGTGTCGGGAGTCTGGAAAGAATCATGAGTTTTCATTATTATCTCTTTAGCATTCTGTAAGTATCTTTTCTCTATTCTTTAGTATAGTTTAGTATCGTTTTCTTTAACATATTATAGTATTATAAAATAATAAAATAGCCTTCTGATCACATGGAGCCAGATGCATCGTCCTTCCCTGCCACGGAGGGCACTGATTTTACAATGGAACGTTGGCCTGACCAAGGTTACATTTGCTGCACAGTGGATGCTGAGACAGGGTCACCCGCACAAAGTGCTGCTGTCGGGGCAATTACTCACAGCTGGTGGCATACAGTATTTCTCATGTTGTGTTTCTTTTTGGGAAGAGGAGAGAGGAGGAAAAAGAGGAATAAAAAAAGCCAACTGAGAAGAGGAGGGACGGCAGATGACCCGATGAGCACCCTCACTGCCGCCATCCCGCTTTCCCGGCGGGGATGCCCCGAGTGGCCTGGGCACCTGCCCCAGGCCCTGTCGCATTTGTTGTTTCTGTGACAATGTCAGCGCTGATTAGGGCGTGCAGGGAGTGCTCTGTGCTGACTGCTCTGTGCCCTCCCTCGTGGGGCTCCTCGGGTCAGCAGACACCACCGCAGAGGGAAGGGTCAGTCTGGGCCACTCCTCAGGAGAACACCGCCACAGCCCTGTGCCCGCTGGGTGAGGCTGTGGGAGAAACAGCGTGAGAAAACCGTGAGGGGCCAGCAAGGGAAAGGCCTGAGGCTGTGGGACAGCCGGGACAGGGGCACCCAGCCGGGAGGAAAGGGCCAACAGAAGACCCTTAGCACTGTGCTCCCACAGTGGTGCTGTGCAACACTGGGGAACACAGATTATATAAAATAAGTCTACCTACACATTGCTGCACATTCTAAAGCTTTTTTTTACATCCGCCTTACATGATATGACATATATAAACTAAACTTCATAAAACACCCGTGTCATCCTTGACTGCACTGAATTCCCCCATTCCATCACAGTCACCCTTCCACCCCCTCCCAGCCTAAGTCAGAGGCATACCCTCTTTCTGTCTACCTGTGCTAAAACCAGCATACAATATGTTGCCTGTTTTTCCTGGACTGAGCAAATTTAGCATTTTTCCTCAGAGGCACAAAGTACATGTAACACCACTCTGTCTTTTCTTTTGTGACATGTCAGTGCTCCTCAATAAAATGGCAGAATTCAGTGATTTCTGGTTCAATGAAAACAGATGTAAAGAGTTAACAGCCACTTCAAATTGATTTATATATCTCACAGAAGTGTTTTAAATTAATGTACTTCAGAAATATAAAAAATAATCATGAGACACTTCAAGATGGATTCTTTAGGTGTAAAACATAGCCTAAGATTTGGCATGCCACAGTTTGTTTATATTCTGCCTCAAGGACTTCTTCTATAACCTGTAATAATTCATGTGGAGACAAAATCCCAAAGGAGTTCAGTGCCTGACTCCCATGGGATCTGGTCTGAATTATACTGTTTATATCTGTATTATCCCATAGGACAGAAGGTGGGATAACAGCCAGAATATTTCCTGACAGAGTTTTGTTCCCTATCTGCCTCACTCAGTAGCTGGTCTGTGACCACCTTGATCAAAGATGAGGCTGCATGGGCTCCAGAGAGCTGCAGACCCCAGCTGTCCGTGCCACATGGGATATAGGGCCACTGCAACCTCCACACCAGTCTCACCCTCCTTGGCTGAAATGTCCATTCTCCATCAGGCTCAGGGCACACCCTGTGAGAAGGGCTGCTGCTGAGTATTGTCATGGACTCAGCCAGGATGCAGAGGTATCAGCATATCCAGCTGCACTTGGGTTATGTAGCACCTGGGGTTCCTCCCAGTAGGTGTCTACAGTGGAAATGTCTGCAGATAGACATGTGTCTACAGGGAAACACATCTGGTGGTCTGAAAACCTCCCTGAGCTCCCTGCCTGCAGTGGTTAGGTCTTCACTGATTACAGCAAGAGTTCTCTTTGTTCAGGTGAAAATTCTTACAGTGCAGACACTGAAAAGTAAGTCAAATTGCACTCCTAGATTTTATGCCATGGTGTATACTTGCATTTGGAAAATCTGAACTAAAATCAAGACATAAAACAGCACACAAAATGCACCACAGATGTGTGTTCTCAGTTCCCTTTGGCAAGCGAGGAGAAAGTACTTCTGCCTCACAGTGCTGTTTTACGATATAAAAAGACAAAATATATTAGAGGCAATGGTACAAAAATAAGTGAACTGTTAAACTTCCTCTTTAGAGATAGAAGGGACAAATATTTTAGGAAGGTATTGAAATTTCTAGTATATTTTCTTAGTCCTTGCATGTTACGTAAAAATTTATATAATGCAGATTTGGATGAAAACTATTGGTTAGTTACCATTTATTGATTTTTCCAGTAAAAGCCTATTCTTAGGCAGCTACAGTAGAGCCTGATATTACAGAATCCCAGAGTCACAGAATGGGTCTGGTTAGAAGGGATCACAGTGGTCATCTGCTCCAACCTCCCTGCTCCAGCAGGATCATCCCAGAGCACAGGATTGCATCCAGGCAGTTCTTGAATATTTCCAGTGAGGGAGACTCCACAGCCTCTCTGGGCAACCTGTTCCAGGGCATGGTCACCAGCACAGTAAAGAAGTTCTTCCTCATGATCAGGTGAACTTCCTGTGCCTCAGTTTCTGCCATTGCCTCTTGTCCCATTGCTTGGTAGAAGAGAAGAGCCTGGTTCATCCTCTTGGCACCCATGCTTCAGATACTGACAGAGATTGACAAAGTCCCCTCTCAGTCACCTCTTCTCAAGGCTGAACAGTTCTGATGCTCTTGCTGACACTGCTAAGAGAGAAAAAGCTAAGCAGGCTCACCAATTTCAATGCATTCTTGATGGTATTTTTAGTATGATATCATGTGTTAATGCTGGTTAAACCTTTAATTACATCCTTTGGCCCATGTGCTTGTAACAAGATACTGAAGAGAGAGCACTTTTTTGTCTGTTGCTTTCTTGTTTAACACACACTGGAAGACACCAAGGTTTAGCATCTAAGGTTTTAGGATTTAATGTTTTAAGGTCTTACCCTGTTAGAAATTTAGTGCTGTTTCACTCCTGAAACTGTTCTACTTGTAAATCCAAAATCCAAGAGTGTGATACAAGTTTTTTGCTCGAGACAATGTTTATTAAAAGACTCCAAATCTTGTTAGTTTAGAGGAAACAGTAAGCAAAACACATCTATTCTGAGCTCCGTATCACTGGAGGAGATGGTTAAAAAATTGAATATTCTATTACACAGAAATATTTATCTTACTTCTCTGAGTCTTTCTCTTGATGGGCTATCAGTTTCAGAAATCAGTCTTTAAGGGAACTTTCAGACTTAGTATTCAGATTCCCTAGGATTTCTTGTCTCGACCAAAGGAAAAAGCCTATGGCCTATAGTATTCAAAGGCCCTTTTATCCCAGTCCTTTATACTCTGAATAATTTTGAAGATGAATTGTAAGAGACCTCATCACCATATCAAAGATGTCAATCAGAGATTCTTCAGAATTTCACTAATGCAATGTTGACCCAGAGATATCATTTGGGTGAGGAAAAAGATGTTTGTATTTTTTTAATCACTGTCTTTTGCAGTTTTGCCCATGTCTCTACTTAGGGTCCTCTCTGCCCTTCTGTAAGCTCCAGATAAATTCCCCATTTTCCCTTCAATAAATTCAAAGGTTTTAGGGGTCCCTTTGATCTTGCTAGCACCTGGCTGAGCATAAAAGAATGAATGCTTTGGATCCTAATTTGCATGTCAGCTATTCTGGTTTGACATACCAGGTAGTATCAAGCTCACTCTGCCTTTGAAGCAACAGTGTTTGATTTTCTTTCAGTTTAACTAGATATGAACTGACAGATTAAACTTAGCCACAGAAGGGCAATGGTTAGGATAGAAATCCTTTAGACCTCCTCTGCTTGGTGGAGTGTCTGGTTGATTTGCTTTAAACATTTCTTCAAGTGGTACTTGAATTAGTGTGCAGAGGTGTGTCTGGTTTCTTTCTGTGTTATTGTTGGGACTTTGCAGGAAATAGCAGATCCTGGTCCTGCTTGTTCAGGCAATCATTTACAGAATTACTTCTTCTGAATTGTCTGTAAGGGAACAGATAAAGAAAAGGATAGATTCTGGCACTCACAGGTACTAGGTTAAATACAACTCTGACCTCCCCTGAGTACATGTAGCCTTCACTGGCTACAGTCCATGATTCTCCCTCTCTCTGTAGGCTTCAGGCTGCTGTACCCATGCTCAGTCTCAGTGACTTCAGCCTCTCATTCCTCCAAGTTCCCTTTTCTTTGGATGATAACACAGCAGTGCACACCACCTTCAGCATTTATAAGTAATAGAGCATGGTGGGCAAGGAAGTATGTGAGACAGACAGAACTTAAACTAATGAAGATTTTGCACGGGTCATAGGTATTTTCCTGTGAGGGGATCCTTCTGGTCTACATATTTTCTACCTCTTTCAGACCATCCTCCTGCTCTGTCTGGGAAACATAATCAGCTTTCTTAGCACATAAACCAATTACCTCCCTGTCAATGGAAACCAACAAGGCACTGGAAGAGCATTCACCCACAATGAGGCTAGTAATTTCATTAATAGGTTTTTTTGATTTATTTTTTTAAACCAAGCATATTTAGTTATGAATATCTGTATATTCATAATTCATATATAGTAAAGAATATTTGTTAAATTGTTACTTGTTTAGGCCAAACTGCAAAGAGACATATAAATCTCACAAAATTCCAGGCAGGGATTTTTAGCCTGACTTTCTTGAAGACTTTCTGTCCTGTATGACATCAATGGAAAACTGGTAAACATATAAAATCATACCCAACTGAGACATGAATTATGTCGAAAAGTCACAGAAGTTTAAATTATAGGAAAAAAAAAAAGGAAAACCTCAGTAGTATGCAGAACAGTGAAGATACCCTCATTTTGATGGTACTACAAGCATATTTTTAAATTGGTTTCATGAAACTGTAGTTTGGGTGAACAGGCAGAAATTTCTGAACTGAATTCAATGATCTAATTTTAGTCAAATATAGCTGAAATGATATTCATGGAGCACAACCAAAACTTGTGAGTTTGGAACATCTGGACTTATGGACTCAACATAAAACACTACAAAATGTTACCTTGATGAAAACAGTCCCTTAATAATCATAGAATCATAGAGTCATTTAGGTGGGAAAATACCTTTAAGATCATTGAGTCCAACCATTAATCCAGCACTGCCAACGTCACCACTAAGCTGTGTCCCAAGTGCCACATCTGTACATCTTTTAAACACCCTGGGCAGCCTGTTCCAATGCTTGACAACCCTTTCAGTGAAGTAAATTTTTCTTATATGCAATCTAAACCTCCCCTGGTGCAACTTGAGGGCATTTCCTCTTGTCCTATCACTGGTTGCCTTGGAGGAGAGGGTGATCCTCACCTGGCTACAGCCTCATTTCAGGTTGTTGTAGAGAGTGAGAAGGTCCCCCCTGAGCCTCCTTTTCTCCAGGCTAAACAACCCCAGTTTCCTCAGATGTTCCTCATCAGCCTTGTGGACCCTTCCCCAGCTCCACGGCCCTTCTCTGGACACTCTCCAGCCCCTCAGTGTCTTTCTTGCAGTGAGGGCCCAGAACTGAGCACAGGATTTGAGGTGTGGCCTCAGTAGTGCTGAGTACAGGGGGACAATCCCTGCCCTGGTCCTGCTGGCCACACTATTGCTGATCCAGGCCAGGATGCCATTGGCTTCTTGGCCACCTGGGCACTGCTGGCTCATGTTCAGCTGCTGTCACCAGCACCCCCAGGTCCTTTTCCACTGGGCAGCTTTCCAGCCAGGATCTTTCTGCACTGGCAACACCATGCAGGATTAATAAAATTCCATCAGTATTCCTAGAATATTATCATAGAGCTGACTCTTTCATTTTTTATTGTCCCCAATATATAGATTCATTTTAGCCTCTTCCTTTCACATGAGAATCTTCATAACTTTAGTATCAGATTTTCCAGCATAATCAATCATGACAGCATCCTATAAATCATATTAACACAAAGAATGATTTTTCCAGGGACTGAAGTGCCTACTAGGTGCCAGAAAACTGTTCTTCCCTTCTTACTGTTTCCTTTCATCAGAGATTTACATTTGGTAAGTGATTCTGTAGATCTGGCCAAAAGTTTCATTGAGCTTGCATTCCTGGCTCTGTAATGCTTCTAAGGTCTGTGATCTCAAACTAAGAGCATCCTAGAAAGTCACTCCATTCCTCTGTCTACTGGGGAGACAGATTTTTGTTTATAGTCCTTTTCCACCAACAGGACCAAAAGGGTGTTTTGAGGCATTTCTGGGGTCTCCCTTCTTGTTACTTAACATTCCAGATTATTTTGCTGATACAAAAGTTGACTTTTACTGGACAGATTTAGAGAAAACAAGCCATTCTGACATATCTGATTGCCCCTAACTTCACCTCCCCCTCCCATTTCAGTTTACCTCCCATTTCAGTTGTAGTTTAGGACAGTCTGAAAATGTCTTCACCTGTTGAACAGAAGCTAAAAAATAATTAGCATAGTATTTGGTATATTCTGCAGCTGCTACAACTGGAGTCCCCAGCCTCACCCTTGTCAGGTTAGTGCTGAATCCTGCCCTGGAGCAGATCACAACAAAAGTAATGAGTGTGACAGACATCAAATTATGATATTGTTGATACCTACCTATCACAACAAACACATGATCAGGGTTCTAAATATAAGTGGAAAAGAGCACTATTATGCTGCTTTACAGCTACTTGCCCCTTACCATTAAACTAATGCTGAGTAGCTGAAGTCTGCAGGGATACACCTCCTGTTTGCAATGTGCTGTGTAGTTCCAGGCTGGTTTGATTTTTAAGATATAAATGTCAAGGGCACAAAAAGCTCAAGCATGATAAATTGATTGCCACATATATGCCTGCATCAGAGGTATGAACAATCCACTCAGGTCTGAGGGGAAAACATGCCAAATTTTCCAGTTTTTAGTAAAAGCCTTGGCAGCCTATCAGCATAGGAAGAGTAACATTTAAGCTTACTGAAAAAGGAAAGGATGTTTCATCAGATAGCACTTTTTTAACCTTAGTCATGGCGGAAAGTTCATTGTCTTCTCCTTTTCCTGACCAACATAAAAGGCTACATAAAAAAGAGACATGTTAGGTTTTGTCAGCAGCCACTGAAACACCTGGAAACCCTGTACAGTGCAGGACATTATGCAGAACCATATCATTATATCACAAAAGGAAAATTGCTGGGCAAAAAGGAAGCACAATTATGTTCTTCTCAGCAAGAATAATACTTGAGTAAAAGCTGCAATAAGTAGTATCTATTTCAAGTAATGTTTGTGTATTGGAATAAGAGCATCTTTGAATGTGTAATGGAAGTGGGGGGGGTCTCACTATCTGTTCTTTCATATTTTTCCACCAATTTTCCAATTTTTAATATTAAATAAACATCCAGGCTTCTAGACAAGGCTTTCTAGTGCATTTCTAAAACATTATATGCATATGCAGCACCTCAGGAGTTCTTTAGGTCTTTGAAGATGAGTTTTAGTAATAAATGTTCTTTTCTTGCATTATTTAGTAAAGTTGTTTTATAGCATTTTGTTTATGTGATGAACACAATAATAAACCACGTCAACACTCATATTTCAAGCAGTTTCCAATTTCATGCAGTAAAAAATGCCCAACCATGCTTTCACTGTAAAAGAAAGTTTCTTAAAAAATTCCCATCAATGATTCTCATTGAAGTCCAATTACCTGTTTATTTTCTGTATAAACACAGCTAAATATATCCTGATGCCAGCAGATGCACAATTGTGAGATAAAATGTTGTTTGTTTGCTTTTAAAATTTTTCTGAGTGTAACACAGTATTCCCACAGCCTTCTTTTGCTCACTGGGTATGAGACTGAATAGAAAGTCTATGACTTTACAAATGCTTTTATTATCCAGGGTTTCAGTGCCATTAAGAGCTTTTCTAAAAACTACAGAGCTGTAATGGGGCCATCCAAATTCTCTTTAGGCTCACTAGCATAAAGCATACTGGCAGCAGTCTACTCATGGAACTCAGACAACATATGCTGCTTCTTGACTAAAATTAGCTTTTATGTCCCATAACTGTAACACTTAAGGGATATGTAATACACTGTAGTAATACAGTTTCAGCTTCTGTATTCCAATTCTTTTTTAGCAGCAAGTTAACCTCTACAAATAGTGTAATTCATATGCATCTGCATTGCATCATCCTGTATATGTGCTATATATACAAATATGTAATGCATCAGCCACCGGGCTATGCATTATTAGAAAGGTGCCATGATTTTCTCTTACTCTATGTGTGTGTGTGTGTGTATACAGTGACTGGTACTAAAGGGCCTCACATGTAATCATGCTGTAAAACAGAAAAAAAGGAATTTGTATGCATGTGGCCATGTACACATTTGTAAATAATTATGCCAGGAATTAATTGATAAGAGCTACCCACCTTTGGTCTCTCTACTCCCTTCTCCTCATCTCTCTTCTCTCTGGCTAGCAGTTGCCCAAGACTTGGTCAAATGTTTTCATAAGACTTGGTTTCTGTCTTCACTGTCATCACCCCTCAAGCTCAAAGCAGCTCTACAGAAATGCAAGAAGCCATTCAGATTGATTCAGTGTGATGGTCATTAGGAGCAAATTCATCTGTCACCCATGTGCCAGCCCACCAACGTTAATGGGACTGCACAGTAGCAAGCAAAGATAGGAAGGCAGTCTAAGGGCTAAGTATTTCAAGGAAGGAATCCCTGACTCATGACCTTAAAGCATGGAAGCCTTAATAAGTCTCTTATCCCTTTACTGGGTTCTTAATATCTTGCCTTTGATGATTAACCTGAGCCTCCTTCTCTTTCCAAAGGTGGAGGAAGGGCATAGCAGGGAAGAGTGGAAAAACTGACATTTCCCTTACTCCCCTCTCTAAGCAATATGGAAAACTAAAGCAAAAATTTGAAATTCCTCTTTGCTCATGTGCTTCTCAGTATAGAGCAGGCAAAGTACTTGCTAATTGTAGAACTCAATTCCAACAGCTCTATGAAAGCATGAACAAACCCTCCCATATCCAGCTATAAATCAATACCCATTATAGGACTCATTCTAGAAATGTCACACAGGCACATGCACTCCCCAGTTCAGATGCATCAGGGCAGGCCTGTACCACTCAGGACAGAACTCCTACTTTACGTGGCTTTGAATCACAGCTCCATCTCCATGTATAGGAAAATGCAGCCACATTGATCTTTCTGCAGTAACACTGAAGATCATTTGTAATGGTGCCCTAATTTTAGGCAGTAAACTGCCAGTAAGCAATTATTTTAGGAAGCAAAGGAAAGAGGCATACTCAAAAAGTCAGATAGTTTTTATTCTCTCCTTTCACCTGGGGATGTTAAAGCACTAGTTGTAGAAGATACCAACCATGCACTTGTCACAGCTTGGCCCTTCCTTTCCAGCACCAGCCAGCTTTGTGTAGCATCAAAATGGGGCAAAGCAACAGCAGCCTTAACTGTCTTAAAGTCAGTCAGCACTGAATGGCTGCTGCAGGACTGCCCTAGTAGACATGTCTGTTTACAGAGAACCAAATAGTGTTGGTAGCACTTACTCATAGTACTTAGTTTAGTACCAATACATCCCTCTTCAATGGTTTCTGGTCACATTATCCATCTCCACTGTAAGTTCACTACTACTAAACATCAGTTCCCCTGGATTAATTCCCAGCTAAGGATATCTTTTTCTGTCCCACATTTCTGGACACTAGAAAGTCAAACCCCCTGTTAGCAGCTTCTGCCTGGGTCCAGCAGAGGCTTTCACCTGTTGACAAGGTGGTAACAGATGTCCCTTGTCAGGACAGCCTACTCCAGCAAACAGGCTTTTCAGGTTAGAACACAAAGCCAAGAAGAGCTTTGGTTTGCCTGACCAGAACTTAGGACCAGTTACATGGAACATGAGCTTCCTCAGAACAAGCCACATCAGTCTGCACAGATTCAGGAAAGACTGCTGCTTTGCAAACTACAGCCTCCTGATAAAACCTTTCCCTCACCAGCCTTTTCACCCTGTGTAGATGTTGATTCCCTTTCCTTCCTACTCTGCTGTAAGTCAGGGGGGCTTGCTTTCAGAACTGACAGCTTTGGGAAGCATCTGACAAGGCATTGATGCCATCACTACTGTTTATTACTCCTTTTCTACTTAGCACACAATCCTTATGCCCATTACATGAAATAAAGGAAGACAGAAAAAAAAACAAAGTTGCAGTACAGCAAAAGCACACACAGTGTCAGTGGGCAAGCTACTGTCACAGTCACAAAAATCTACCTCCACACTCTCAGCAAGCTACACAAATTTTGTCATGCTCACAAAACTTAGGCAGACCAGAGCTAGATTTGCCAATTTCTACACCTGTCCACAGAGAATACCAGCCTCTATAAAAGTCTGGCTCCCTTTCCTGCTCCCCTCTAAAGGATTTAAATGTGTGGAATGTTAAAGGAGAATATAGAGTTGAAACTTCTGTAATTATATATAATATAGAGATATTTTACAAGATAATAGGCTATGCTCTGGAGAGGAAAAGATAAGACAATGAAAATGATAATATAATTTTTATTTTTGCCCTTTTATGCAACTAATTTATATCTTTATGAGCCCTTTTGTAAAGATGTAAAGGTTTGTGATAATACATCTATGTTGGGAGGAAACATTCTTCCTGGAATTACTGCCTACTTAACTAAAGCAATTTTTCTTAATATACAAATGTCAATTGGAACAAACTTGTAACAGCAACTATATTAAAATTACAGGCAAAATCTTACATGAAAAAAAAGAGCAATGGCTGTGACCATTACACATTTCCCAGCAAGTGACATGACGGAATTGAATGTTGTCATGGTTGAAAGCTTCGGGGATCTCACACACTTCATTGAATCCATCTACAAAATGCTAAGTCTCACTACATTCCCTCACAGCAAGATTCCCAGTCCACAAAATGCTCATCATGCCCAGCCTCTGCAGTACTCAAGGAGATGAGACAGACAGAGCTGCAGTAAGGGGAAACATAGCAGTGTCCTCAAGAACTACTTCTCAATTGAATAAGCTGTCACCATTAAAGCACTTTGATACTTGCTACAGGCAAATGAAAAAAACATGCATGGGCTATTAATATTGAACACATGGCCAAAAATTACTTCAAAAATATATATTGGATTTTTTTTTTTTTTTTTTTGCTAATCTGAGAGAAAATGACAATGCTTTTTGGACAATGGAAATGAAAGAGGTGCAGTCTGTGTCACTGTCACCTGGGATTTACCTACAGGAAAAGTAATGGACTGCAGCCATCCCATTTCCATCCCTACTGTCTGTGGGGGGTCATCAGGAGGCATGAAGGGGTGAAGAAAGGACCCTATTTTGGACATTCTCCTTCCATCACCACTCCACTACAGGGTCCACTCCCAGCCCTTGAGCATGCAGCTTCCAAGGACAACGAAGAGGGAAGGGAAGAGAGAACAATGCAAAGATACACGGGCAGTGGGACAAATCAGAATGCCCCAGGCTGCAGTGCTGTGTCCCTTTCTTAGGAATTTGTCCTCCAGCTAGCAGGAACTTTCAAACTGGAAAATCTGATGACTGTATGACTGCATCATTATTATCTAAGTGAAAGGCTCGTTTTTGTAGTGTTTAATATTTCTGGTACTTTATGTATTGATTTGTAGTTACTCATGCTTCCTAAATAAACAGTTATAAAACAAATTGAACGCAGTCAGAAAAAGCAGATATTCTTGAGAAACCTGAACCACAGCTTTTTTTGAAGCCCAGAATGCTGATATTGCTATATTTAGTGCCTTATTTGGTGGGAAAGAGCAAACCACTAAACGATTTCTTCCAGCTTCGATTGAATGCTACATCAAAACAAAAGTAATTTTACAGATGACATTAAAGTAGCCAGAAAGTGATATCCTTATTATTTACTACCCTTTTGGAGGATCAGCTGCTTGCTTTTATGGCTATAAAGTATTGTCAAAAAGTATTTCCTAACCTGGAAGTGCGTTATGATAAATACTAGTTGTACTAACTAGTCCATCTGGTAATTATCTTGTAAAATGACATAAATTTGCACACTTTTAAAAAAGGTATCTCTTTTTTCTTGATACTTGGGGGGGGGGGGGCGAAGTAGCCTCAAGACATGCAATTTATTTGCAATTTGACAGTTTCATAGTGTAAGACTACTATACAGTTAGACTGTCTGATCAGAAATGTGCAAAAGGTGAAAAAAAATGTATGTAAAGGTGGGAACAAGACCTGTGAAGTGCTACCAAAATAAAATAGCAAAATAATGTTCTTGTCCCTTTAAGATACCAAAAATAAACCACACTATTTTGCTCATCTAAATCCTGATGCTGCACTCAGCTCTACAGTCACAGGAGTCTGACTGTGGGGAGTTCTCTCTGCTGGATCGAAGCACTGAGGTGTAAAATAGAGACATAAGGCAACGCTAACATTAATGCAAATCCAAAGTGAAGAGAACACAAAGTTCACAAAGCAGCAAGGACAGACTATTATTCACAATACCCATGGATTCCAGCACTTTCCTTTCTTCTGTTTATTTGCTGATCATTTGTATCTTTTTTCTGTTTGATTGTGCATGGTTGCCACTAATGAGGTTTGTCACTATTCCAACAACAAATATCTCTGGAGGTACTTGTGCGTGGTGTTTGAATGAGAAAGCAGGTGAGTGAACAAGGAAGTAAATGGAAAATCACATTAGTAACCATAGCAGCCAACTGCATTTCATCCCAGGAGAAGCTTCCTCTGGTGGAGGCTGGGCTTCCTCCTAATGAGTTTCATACACTGTTTCACAGTGATGGGGCAAGTCTTCCAAACGGCCCATGTGACTGTTCTGTGTCCGTAGTAAGACCTTCCTGACTCCTGTGTCTTTCCTGATGAAGAGGATTACTCTGCAGCAGCCAGGGACTGGATCTCTTGCATCAGGTAAAGCAGATGAACAAATCTTGGTTGTAATTGCAGTTGACTGCCTGAGCTGGCAGAAGATGGCAGACAAATTATTTTAACTGATGTGCATTTGTTTGATTGCATCTGTTTAGAAGCCTCTGTTCTTTTAGAGGATTTTGTTAAGAAAATATTTAACAAAGGTCACCTTTGTTAGCTAGGATGTGGGAATTATATGTTGTCACAATGACAGTGCATTTAGCTTTTGACTATAAGAGAAGTTATGCATTAATGCCAGAGGTTAGAAACAGATAGGTCAAAGAGCCAGAAATGTGTCTCTTTTTCACATATGTGTTCTCTGGAAAAATAAAACCCAGACGGATCTAGACAAAGAAAGTCAAGCAAGAGTGAAGTGATCTTCAATGTCCAGTGCTTTTTTGAGTCTCCCTCTGTCCTTTGGGCTACTCTACTTCTACTAAAATCATCACTAGAGCAGTTTGATGCTGGTCATTTTACTTGCTTTGTCTTCACCTTTAATTTGCTCTCTGTCCTGGGCAGGTAAGTTGTCAGAGTACCACCATAACTGTTAATTATATTCTTCTTCAAATGAAGTACATCTGTCACACACTCCAGGCAGTGAAATGTTTTTAACATAAAGCATATTTCAGAATTATTGTTGGTATCTCTTTTCACAAACAATATTCAGAGGGATCTGAAAAAATACTATTTCAATAGATCAAAACACAAACATCTGTTCACTGAGGGAATAATTTCTCTTTTCAGTACCAAGTAACTAGTTTAAATGTATGGTGACTGAAGAATGAAAAGAAGTTGTTCTTTTCCTTAACTTTTCAGAAATATAATAGATGGAGTGACACAATTAAGAAGTGATGCAGGGGAAAAGCCAGGAACACTGCAGGATAAACAATTCCACTCAGAGCACATACCAGTTTCTCAAGCAGATAAGTGCATACAATTAACAGCTTTTCAGTCTCTGCCATTGCCCATTCCTCACACCATTCTCACACATGCCCAAGTCAACTCCTATCACCTACATACATTTTTTCCAAGAAGTATTTAGTAACTTTGGCCAGAAGTACTAGAGGTAAATAGTCACTATTATAATAGGAAGCAGGAACCTAAACAGATGTTAAGCTAAAATCTAGAACAAAAATCCTGACATCTACTATGTTATCCATTTATATTGTATCACCAGCATGCCTGTGAGAACTGTGGCACGTTATTGGAGCCCAGCTTTAAATCCTGCCTTCCAAAGTCAAGGTGGAATAACCTCAAAATATCTTACTGCCTCAGGAACAGAATCCAGCATGTAGTGAGCTGCTGCCCTTGGACCAGTTTCAACATTTTTCACTGCAATAATGAAATAGAGTGACTTAATAAGGGTTGAAAAGTAACAGAAAATACATCTGTACATAAGAAAAGTACATCTTTTGCACACTGACATATTCACCTTGATTTCTAATGCTATTATAGAATGAGTGTGATGTTTCAAGCAGAGCTGTACTGACACAATAAGTAAATCAGAAGGGGTGTGAGAGTCTGTGGTAAGTAGTAAGATCTAGAATGTGGTAATTCAGCTGGGCAGGTAGGAGTATCCTGAAAGGCCAGTAATGGATCACAAGGAATCAATCAGAAGAATAGGAAGGAGAAACAGAGAGCAGCGGAACAGGAGGTCAAATCTGCAGTCAGAAAAGACACAAGAAATTTAGAAAATACAGCATACAGGTAGTTTTAGGAATTTTTAAAATGAGAAATGAGGAGTGAAATAAATGTGATGGCATATTCAAAGACAAAGATGATTAGTTTAATGAATTGCTTAAAAGTGAAACATTGCATAATAGGCAGAACAGATCCATGACCAATAAGATCAAGGCTCCTCATTTGGCTTGAGTATTAAGTCACAACGTGACCTTCAGCAGGTCACTTTAGGATAGATCCAATAAAGGACTCAGGCACCTTAAGCCTGACTTAGGCAGATTTGAATGCACCTAAGTCTGAAAGTGTGACCTCAACACCCTCCTCAGTTGCACACTGACTCTGGAAAAGCTTGTCACTCCAAAAGTCAAATGTATGTGCTGTGCAGTCCTCCCTGCACAAACACAGCTCAGTTGGCAAGGTCCTGTGCTAACTTTCAGTGTCCTACCAGTACTGATTTATGGGTTTCACAATTAGGTGCCCTTTTTGTGGAAATATGGACACAAAGGACTAATGTAGGATGGGATTTCACCTCAGCATGTGCCCAGAATCCAGCTGTGCTCCTTTTCTCTTCTTCCTGGCAGTGTAGGGAAGGGCAGAAAAATGGCTCAGCTTTGCTTGAGCAGTAGCCTGGAAATGGCTGTATCTGTGTCTCCTCTGCCCTGGACTGGAAGAGTCAGTGAGGACAGGAGCATTGGTCCCCTTTTCACCTCAGGGAATGCAGCCAACCTGCACCTGTGAGTCGCTCTCAGGCTCTGGATCTGAGGAAAATGCTTCTTGCATCCCCACCTTGGTTACCTAAGCTGAGGAGACAGCAAGGAGCTCAGAAATATCTCCATGATGGTCATGCTCAGAACAGAACCATTAACTGCTCCCAGCTCAGCAGGTGAACTTCCTTCCCTTCAGAGATGCTCCCTGAGGTGCACTAAGTAATGTGGGCATCGCACACAGGGACACTTAATGAAGTGGAAAAACCAGATTGTGACACTTGGATGAAACTACTGAAAGTATTAAAAGAAAAAAAAAAAACTTTAGAAAGCAACTTTCTGCATAATTTGAAAATTTGTTTTCACTCCAAACCCAGGTAAGAGGCAATGTCATTAAAAAGACTGGACTGATTAAATGGTAGTTTGAATAAAAGCGGAATAACTTGAAAAAATATTACAAAAGATGAATATTCCTTAAGTTCTTTGAAATTGGAATAGCCAGACAGAGAAGTATTCTAATAAACAATGAAAACAATTTCCTGTTAGAGCTTTGCAATCTGTTTTGAAATTATCACTTTATGTTCATGAAGTTCTTCTGTAGTTTTTTCTTGATAATAAACTAGTTTCCTGAAGACTGATGACATGCACATATAATATTATTTTAATATGTAACTGTTCTTGTAAATAAACAGAAAATAAAGTAGTTTTAACTCATGCAGGATTGCTAATTTTGAGAAAAACTCCTGTTGTTTCATGGATCTTTTTTTTATTTTCACCTTTCAATTTCAGTGATGATTTCTTGAAGCTGAAATGCAAGTACAGAAACCTATGTCACAGAAGTGTTAGGTCTGTAAATAGGAGCATGGAAATGGGAGGTGCTGCAAAACTAATATAAATTATTAGTTGTAACCAAGATGAAAATTTGGGTTTAGACCAATATCCCTTAAGAGTTTGAACAGCAACATTAGCTTGACCACAGTGCACTTAGTGTACATTAAATTATACATTTTGCAATCTAACCAGCAATAAAAACTGCTGAATTTATAAAATGCACCTACATTAAAGGTGACCTGTAAAGAAAGTCATATGTTCTTTCTCTTAGTATTTATGTAATTATCTCAAATAGTTCAATTTCTATTTTTTCTACGTGTCTGTTGTACTAGAAATTTGTGCCTTCTTTGTAGCAGAATATTTGATGGTGTCCAGAGAACTACGTAATTGTGACAAAACAAAAGCCAAAATAAGCAAAAACTTCATTGTTTTAGCCATGAACCAGACAATAAGGGACAGCTTATGTGATTGCTGCCAAAGAAGGAAATGGATTTTCTTAAGCATACAATTCTGATTTTGTTAAAATTGACTTTTTTTAGTAAAAGATTGGATTTTATAAAATTAGTAAGTTTAAATTAATTTTTGAGAATGTATTTGGTTTAGAGCCTTCATTTTCTATGACGTTGTAATCTGAGACTACGTACAAGATTCCTGCAAACTTGAGCGGTACGAATGGCATGAAAAAACAACAGCTGCAGAAAACAAAGGTCTAAACACCTAAAAGGTGTTGTCTTAGGCATCTACGGGAAAAAAAAAGATGAATAACGATACGCTTCTACTTCTCCTTCGTGCGCAGTTTTTGCCGAGTTCTGCTTATCCCTTCACCTACCACGAAGTAATTTCTACTGTTAGCGGGCTTAGCAGGGCTGAGATCTTGGGGCTTGTCACCGCACGGAGGTTTCTGAAGCTGCTCCTGCCGCGCTCTACAAGCGGGGTCGGTCCCGCCTGTCCGCGCCCAGCGCTGCCGCTCCCCGGCCGGAGCGGGGCTCGCCTCCAGCACAGCTCGGACCCG
>WBNO01032159.1:284-34751 GCA_013400575.1 Peucedramus taeniatus | reverse complement strand
GGGTGCCGCGGGGCCGCCGCACGTGATGCCCGGTGCCAGCGGGGATGCAGCAGCGGCGGCACCGGGTGCCGAGCGCTCCCCGCAGCCCGCCCGCCCCACGGACTGTCCTTCGCTGAACCTCAGCGGCTTGACCCGCGTTCAGAGCGCTGGAATTCAGTGTACTGCCATACCTAGTTAGCCGGGCAGATAAAACCTCCAGCTCTCCAGCTTTTCTGTTTTTTAAATATGTTTGCTTTTAGTTTGCTTATTCCCTTTCTCTTCCCCATACTGTTTCAGTCAAACTACTTTTTTTTGGTGGAATTATCCAATTTAGGTATAATGACGAGTGGTCGGAACGGTCCCAAGTTTTTGTAGGTATGCGTAGTAAGATTCAAACACGCCGGACTTGAGAGCGCTCCGGGGAAAGAGGGCTGATGTGGCTTGTTGGTCAGCGTGTGAAAACCCATCCTCATGGCCCGAGAGAGCAACTCGGCAGCGCATTACAGTGGGGTCCAAGTGTAGGCTGAGGTGCGTCAGTGAGTGCAGCTCGAGTTCCACGGAACCCCTAATAAATGCTCAGGATAATGGTTTAAGTAGATTAGCAGGATGCCTGTGAGTGTGGGATTGGCATGGGGACCACTAATATTAGGAAATGGCAAATTTCTGCTTTTGGGTATTGAAGTAATTTTTAAAAGATAGAGAGGGATAATAGGAATTTTCAAATACAAATAGCTTTTCTTCCTACGTAGGAAGTATTTTTGCCTTGGTCAGAGCACTCAAGTTTTCTCACTTACAGTAAATACACTTAGTTTTGTGTGTGCCAAGAGCTGTGTCCACCTCATACAGCCTAAAGTCTGTCTTTTTGAAGTATAAATGAAGCAAAGTAGCAGAGATGGAGATTTATACTCTTTTTTTCTTCTGGTTTACAAAAGGATATATGTGGGATGAGGTGAGTATTAAAAGCAGCTGTGAGTGTATCGTTCTTTAGAAAGTGGTCCTAAGAAAAGGAAGAGAATACTCCAAATAATGTGTAGCAACAATTATAAGAGAAGCAATGGTCTCTGTGGATGTAAAGACCAGGTGAGTTGTGCTGAGGTCTCTTTGGAAAGAGGTAGCATCACTTAGGGTGTAGAGATCTGTCAGTGCTGATCTAACTGTTGGATTTAGTTTAAGATTTCTTCCTTTATCTTTGCTCACATCTGGAGCCTGTAAAAATGCCGTGTTGATTTTGCACAGAGCAAGCACACTGTTAAATCTCTTGTGCATAACATTGTTGCTGATCTCTTCCAAGGTAGGCTTAAGCATCAAATATGAAGTGGGCTTGAGAGCAGCTGCAGTAAAGACACATGAGAAGACAGTATGTTGAAAGTAAGGGGCTTGAGCTCTTGAGTTCTTGACTGTCACCACCCTCCTGCACTGATGAGGAGACTAAGGCAGCAGTCTAAAAGATAAATGAAACATTATTGTATCCCATGTGAAGAAGGCTTCCTATTGCCTAGGTCACACTACCTTCTGTATTGTGTGTATGCCAACAGGCTTTGCCTAGGTAATTGCCTAGGATGGTCCATGCTGCCTTGTATATTTTGATCTGTTGCTTCTTGATATTTTGCATTTGCTCGGTGTCTTTGAAACCTTTTTTCCACAGAAAGGTAATTTAAGGAAAAGGTGCTGTAAGTAAATTTGTATTCATTTCAAAAAGAACGTTGACGTCTGGCAGCCTCATGTTGGTGTTGTGTGGTTTTTCTTGTCTTTTTCTCTTTTGTGTCTCCATGGCTCAACTACTTTTGTACATCTACAGCGGTGAAAATGAAAAATACTAGTTTGACTGCTGGGCCTAAAACTGACTGCTCTGCATGAGTAGCAGATGTACATGTCAGGTGCATCACTCCAGAGTTCACTGTATGCACCAGCCAGGCACACAGATGTAGATGTGCTTGCCACTTTTCAAACTGCTTTTAATAAGGGAGACAAGGCAGTGACTCTTCTGTGAGAGAGCTGGAATGCACAGTTACATCTCGTGTTTATTCCAAAGTAAGCTCAAGCTTGGGTTTGGTTGAAGTCAATACAAAAACTTTTTCATTATCAGGTTCTTAGAACTAGGAATTTTTGTTCTGCAAGTCTCCTGGACTTGTTCAGCTGCAGGTCCTTCCTAGAGAGAGACTGGTCTCTGGATTATGCTGAGAAAGACTGGTCTCTGGATTGTGCATTGGCTGATGCACCTGGAGATACTGAGTTAGCTGGGAGCTCTAATGGTACAATCCTGGGAAAACAAACAGTTGGGACGTGAAATACTAGTGGAGATTTCTAATAGGAGGGTTTCTAACAGTTCTGTGTTATTACTTTTCTTTCTCAGTCCTGTTTGTTGTAGGACATAAAGGCATAAGTTAAATACTGGGGGATTTGTTGTGATTGGGAAGATCCCTCCCATTTTTCTTTTCTTTGCTGGACAGTTTCTGTCCTGAAGCAGTGCAAAATCAGTGCACAGATTTCCAGGGCCTTGTGGAAGAATAGCAATGACTGGGTGCTGTCAGCTCCCTGGTTAGCATTTTTAAATATTTACTCTTTTACCTGCATTGAGTGTCCTTTTAAACTCTTCAATGCCTCGAAGACTTAAGTGATGTGAGTTGAATAAAATGTATGTTCAGCATGCTAGTCATACTGTACTTCATATCTCTTCACCAAGAGATGTTGTAGTCTCTTAGAAGGACAGAGAGAATTGTCTTTATCTTATTAAATTTTTAAATTGACATTCTTTTGTTCTCCCTCTTTAGTCATCCTGCAAATTTTGGGTTCTTTTCACTTCACCTCTTGCTTCCTCTAACCATTACAGCAGCCTGATGGTGAAAAATAACTTTTTTATAGAAAAGGTGTTTGTTTCACTGCAGTACAGCTGACATGAAATTCAGTTTTCCAAATCCTGTGGAAGCTGATAAACAGCATTGTGATTTTCTTATTTGTGTCTATTGAGGTTTATCTGTATATTTTACTGCTTTAGAATGTGTATGATCTATATTAGAGGCATCTTTAAGTAACAAAATAGAAGCACCCTAATATTCAGCTTTGCTTCTACATGGTGTCATAGGAACTGAGTAAGTCTTCTACATGAAGATAAATAAGATAAATTTTGACACAAAAAATTATTTCCCAAATAATGGAAATAATGGCTGTGTGTGGGTAGTATGAGCATTACTAGGTGAGACATACTTTTTGTCACATACTCTATAAAAATAGAACCTTTTTTATAGATGTTGCTTTTGCATCAAAGTGCTTCTCTGTCTTCTCCTTGGGTTCCCCAGAGGATATGTGCTACCCTAGGGAGGGCAGCTGCACAGCCAGAGAATACAGAATTAGCATGGGGTATCCTGTAAGTGTCATGCAGAACCTGCTTAGTAACAAGAGAAACTTGTTAGCTTAATATTAAGCAGTGCAGTATTTAGGGGAAAAAGCAAGTATACGATGGCAATTAGCTTCTGTTCTGTAGTTAAATTATTTGGGACACTGGATATCATTAGGTGATCTGTTCTGTCTGTGTTAATGCAGCTGCTTTAGTTTTCTCTGATCACTTATTTTTTGCTGGTGACAGGAGTACTGAAGTGTGTCCTCATCACATATTGGTTAATAATATTTAAACATGTTTTGGTGACATATTTGACAAAATGAACACTTTCCTTAATAAAACATGGGCATATGTCTTTTGTGGCTGAACATGGATTTGGATATTCCTGAATATTGTTGACTTGACTATATCTGGGCAATCTGGGAAGATGTTGCTCTTCAGCATATGCCTGTTTGGACATGAAATAGTTGCTGAATGTCTTGCAGCCTATGGTGACAGTCTGTTCTGTATTTGTAAGACAGCTGGCCCTGGTCACTAAAAGCTCCTGCCCAGGTTGATGGCTTTAGGTTGTACAGTAAATGCTACTGGGTCAGAGGTCTGTATTACTGACAAGTTTTGCCTGTGTTACGTAGTATATTTAGAGATCTTGCTACTTTACTGCTTCTCCTCTTTCAGGTTCTGTTACTTTAGGATTACAAATCTGGATCTTAAGTATTTGTTACCTGTGTAAGTATCTCTAAATGAAGGTAGTAGCAGGTAAGATGTGTTTCCAGAAGGAGCAGTGATTTACTACATCTTTGGTCTCTGGGGAGCTGCTGGCCTATAAGTTGTGCAGGTATTTCTGAAAAATCTCTTTTTTGGGAGGCTGGAATAAATTGAGTTTACAAATGGATGCTCTATTTTTCACTTTTGTAGAAGTGGGTCAACTTTAATCGTAGTTTGAAAAGACATTTGACTAGCCTAACTAGGAAGTTGTGGTAGGGATTTTTAGCAAGTTCTTAACTAAGTTTCATGACAGCCTGTGACTTTTTGTCATTGACTTGGATGATTTTGTTGCTTTTGATTGGTATTATAATTCTAAAACTGTTTTCTAATTAGATTTCCTAAGTATTTTACTTGTGCATGTAGTCTTAATAGACATAAATTAATACTGAACTTGAGTCTCTTTATTTATCTAACTTTGATGCAGTAGAGGTTGATAACTGCTTTGACCTGAAAGTTGGTGAAATTGTAAGCCTTGGTGCTTTATAGTAATTTGTGTCTTAAAGGACAGTCCATTTGTCAAGTGTTTCAGATGATCTATTGTTTTTAATCTAAATTTGGTTAAGTCATTTGAGGCTGTTTGGTTCTTTCTTTTGCTTCTGAATTTATTCAGCCTCCTTTGCAGTCTTGCAGATGAATATTAAACTGGTACTGTCTGTTTCTTAGTCAAGATTCCTGTTAAACAGTTTTCTTCCTAGGCAAGTAAGTCAAAAGCATTGTGTTATGTTTTGTTTCTAAGTTCAGAAGTATAATTTGACAAAATCTGAAGCTGTTTTAAGCTGTATATAAACACACTTATATGACAAACTTTGCTGGCTGTGTTGAGTGTACAAAAGACGCTCTCTTTAGGTTCTATGTATGTATTCATGGGTCAACAATTAGTAACTTGCAGTTCTTAAGGGTTTGTCTCTATTCCCAGTATGTAATCCATTTTTATCTCTTTTGCAAGTCTGTGTGTCACAATGTTTTTTTGAAACTTGAGATGCTTCCCATCTCTCAGCTCTGCTTCACTGCAGGTACCAGTTCTTCCTGCTGTGGAAGGTTCAACAGAGGGCATCAAACAGCAAGAGTAACTTTTGAATTCCTGTTTTCCCAAGCACCATTGCTTTGTTATTTGCCTAATTGCCTTTTTCTCTTATTTTTTGGGGGGTGGTTATTTGTATGGAGTGCTTCCTGCTGACTTTTGAGCAAGTTGTTTTAAAAAAACAAAGTTTCGCTGCTCTACTTAGAAGTTAATTCTGTTGAATGTGGCTGACAGAATTTGGCACTCCTGCAAATTTAGCTCTTCATACTGGTAGTGAGTCTTGTGTTCATTCTAGTTTGTAATGTACTCTAAAGATATTTCAGTATTATCCGATGCTCAAAAAGCACCCGGATATTCTCCCTTCCCTCCCTTCCCCCATCAGTTATTTATTGCTGAAGGGCAATAAACATGGAGAATTGCATGAGCTTTGTTTTTTCCCCTTCCCCCAACTCCATCAATTAACTAATTTACACAAGAAAAGCATAATTTCCTTTTTCTTTTGTGAATAAACAAATGAAAATGGTACATTGCATATGTAAAATAGTTAACTTAGAGGAAGTCAGTGTATATATTGCATACTGACTACAAAATATTACTCATCTGCACTCATCAGATGTTCTGTGATAGTAGAAAACATTGCTTTTGGAGCATCTAAATTGTAGAACTATTTCAGTGACTTAAAATAGATCAAGAAGTTTTGATCTTTTTTTAGCATCAAAAATCCTGAGATGAGAACTGTATAGTCCTTTTGTCTCTTGATAACGTGTTTGATTTTAAAAAAGTTTATATTGTTCTGCTTTTATGCATTTTCTCAAGCACCACTGAGTATCAGTTCTGCAGGCAGGAAGCCTTTTGAAAATTATTTTTGGGAATGAGGAAGAGGACAGAGTACCACATAGCATGTTTATAGCTGAACATCTCTGATCACCATTTCTCATTGGTTCTTTTGCTTCTGTCATGCAGTAGTGGTTGAAACAAGGAACGTGACAAGATGGAATGGGATTTTCTAATGAGTCTGCTTTTTAAACCCCCAGCATTTGGAAAACAGTGACTGGGCTGATAAGTAAAGTATTCCACAAATACCATGGCTGGCTACTGCTTGTGGTGTTGAGATGGGCATAATAAAACTTAGTCCATCTAACTAGGTTTAAGTGTGACTAGAAACCCACTGTGGTTTCTGAGGTGCTGCAGGCAGGATTTACTGTGGGATACCACCTGCATGCCATGTGCAGGTGTGTCAGGGAGCAGAAAAAAGAGAAAACTGTCACAGAGAATACAGAGCAGATGTTTTAGAACCTGTTATGCAGCTGGATTCAACTTTACTGGATTTTTTCCCTTTGGTTTTTTGTTGGGCTCTTTTTTTTTGTTGTTGTTGTTTGAGCAGAATAGCATACCTCTGCTCCTAGAAGTCTTTCAGACAGATGATATTTTTTCCAGAATAATTCTGCTTATTCTGGTGGCTTACCATTATGCAGGATAATGTATTATTTTTATAATTGTTGAGGAACATTTCAGCAGAAGTTCATCCTGAACTGTGAAGCAAAATGACACTGGAATGCTATTATCTTCTCTGCTATAATTACCATGGCAACAGCTGCAGGTAGACAAGGCAAACCAGGGATTCTTATTCTATATCATATGTACACAAGCTGTTTTTCTTCCCTCTCTGTAATTACTCTGAGAAGCCTGTAGCACAGACTCTTGAGTTGTCATTAAAAGTGTTTTATTTGGGTATTTTTTACATTAACTTTGATTTTAATTTTGAAAGTATTGGGTATTTGTGATACTATATTAAAAAATGCACTCTTTTTAGGAAAAAACTGGCAGCCTACCTTGAATTGTTCCAGGAGACTGAGGAGATGGGCTAGTGGCCCAGTAGTTTTTTTGTTTAGAAGATCACAGGCTCATAAATCACCTAGATATCTTTGCGGTTCTGGATGTTAATTTCTGTGTGCGTGCATCTTTTCTTGGGACAGGGATGAGAGTATTGTCCACCTTTCCCATAGCAAGAAGTTGTAAGGGTTCTTTAATACTTCTAGGTAACAAAATTACTGTGTCACAGGAAGAAAACTGGGTGTGAACACAAGCCTGTAATGACTGTGTAATGACTGTGTTTTGGGGTTGTTTTTTTTTCTTGTTACCTAAGTGTTCTGCATTGCTTCTCCTGATACCACCTATTTCCCTCTTTATTTCTCCATCTGCATTTATATGCATTCATGTGCAGATGGATGTACATGTGCTTCCTTAAATCATGTGCTATTCATTTAGCAATGTCAAAAATTATGCCAAGATTTACCAGGGACACAGATGTGTATTGGTATTTAAAAAAAAAAGGGGGAGGTCTTCATATGAGCGCTCTCCTGGTTACTGAGGCATACTGGGAAAGTGTGTTTTGGTGTGCTTCTTATTTACATCATCCTTGTCGTTACTACTAGCATGGAAGCTTAAAAATTTGGAGATTTCATAGAAACATTTTTCCTTTTTTCTTTTTTTGCTCTTCCCTGTAGACTAATTTTCCTTTTTGAAATAGGAGAATCTGTTTCCTTCATTAATCATTAAGCTCATCTAGATACAGGCCACGGTGAGGGGGGAATAATGTTTCTTTTTCCTGGTGACACTCGCTAATCTCTTTGCTTCAGTCCAAAGAGGATTTCATCTAACCTATTTTGAATAGAGGATTAAGGACAATTAGGCTCTTCCTCTGCTTCACCATTAAGATGGGATGTTGTGAAATCCTCTGAAAAGAACATCTGCTGATGTGCCATTAAAGTTTTGCAAAATTAATGTTAATAATCAAAATAGTTGTATGCAGGAAACAAACCTTGTGTATGAAGTACTTGTCTGGAGATAATTGTATGGATGGACTGGGGAGAGGGAATGAATACTGAACTGGTTGCCCAGTAGTCTTTTGGTCTCTAATGCTTTGAATTTACACTGTAGAGTAGACATGCAGATGAACCAAAATTGATTTTTTGTTATCTGAATTGCATTAGTCATTTGCAGTTCATGCTTAGCATTTAACATAGTTCTTCACTTCTTTTCCAAGTCCTATTAATGAGCTGTTTGCACAAATTATTTATGCTAGTTATTTTCATTTTAAGTAGCATCTCTTGAGATGAATCTGAATCAGCAGTGGCATTTGATGGCTAACATGAAACTTCTATATTTGTCAAGAGGCCATTAGAAAATAAAACTGGAAAATGCTACTGTTACTGGAATGTATATGATATGCATATGACAGTATAAGGATTAATGTGAAGGAGAAATGGCTGTGTGTATTTTTGAGGAGTTTGGCTTACAATTTTATACTGTAAATGATAGAACTGGTTGCCTTCCATGAAGCATGGATAGTATCCTGTGAAGCTATAGAGAAGGTAGTTGAGTGACACTTGCCTCTGAGAAATCGCACTTGAAGTCTTAATTTCATCAACAGCAGTTGTAGGTAGGTTACTGGAACTCAGTTTCTTTAGGTTTATTTCCTGCAGAACACTAGAGAGTCAGATCTAATCCTGTTTTTGGGATGGTAATATATCTGAAGAAGGGTTGTCGAGAAAAAGCTGAAGTCTGTTTACTTGGTCTTATTCTTGAGGTGACTGTGAGTCAAATAAATTGTAATTTCCCAGGCTGGCATTATCCACGGTTCAGGAATGAGAGGAGTGTTTGGCTCTGGGATCCCAAAGCTCACTTCAAGGAGAATTGGGTTTTGTTGAAATGTATCTGGTGTCTTTGCCTTTGGCTTGGGCTTGAGGCTATAGTAAACAGAGGGCATGCCAGTTGCTGGATGAGTTTTGGGAATGTGCAGGAAACATTGGGGAATTTGACATCTACTTATTCAGTGATTACTTTTTCAGAGGGGGAAGAGATAATTTAAAATTTAATTGCATGGAAGTTCTTAAAAACCAGGCTGCCATTTAATCTTACTATGAAATTGTGCCTGTGTGGATATACACTTTTTTATTATGTGAAATACAATATGTATGAAAGAGGTTACTGTAAATGTAGGCTTAAAACAGTTTATTGGCTTGAGTTATGGCTAAAAAAGTAAAGTTTTATGCTGATATTTGCAGAAGTGTAATGTTAGTAAGTTCAGGCTAGAGGTTTTGCTTTGGTTGAAAAGATTCGTTACACTCTAAAGCAGTTTTTGATAGATTAATGTTAGTCCTCCTTTAGTTTAATACTCAACACTTTTTCTGTAAACCTAGAATATACTGACAGGCTGCTGTTATTTATTGGTGTGCAGTGTGTGTGTTATTGAACAGCTGTAAACTTCTTTCTATTAAATTGTGTAGCTCCTTTTTCTTTTTTTTTCTTCCAGTGGAATTACACTAACAGTAACCATGATGTTTAGAGTTACCTTAATCTTTCATATTCCAGTCTCCTCACCATCAGTATGAACTTCGGAAAGCTTAACTCTGATAAATCAAACTTTTTGCTCACTTAGACCAAGAAGAAAAATTAAAAATCAAAGGTTTCTCAGGTAACCTTGAGCATTAAAAGCATTATCAAGTTAATTTAATGTTTAAAATTCAGTGTGTAGATTTTAAAATGTCTTATACTGTTTATTTTTCAAGAATATTTAGTGGTTTTATCTTTTTTAACCAGAAATTTTTATCAAATTTTTAATTCCTGACTACCTTAAGCAATTTTCAGGGTTCTAAACAAATCCCCTTTAGTTTTGACTTTAAGCTCTTTCTATATTGTTGGTACAACAGATACCTAGCTAGCTGAATAGACGGTTGGTTGTTAACATCATAGTGGGGAGGATGGGGGCAGCTGGGCTAAAGCTAGGCTAAGAAATTTGTTCAGTGACAATTGAGCACAACTCTTGGGATTCCCCTGATTAGGACGCTCCCAAGAGTCCTTTTCACAGCCAGGTGATCGAAGAAAGAGTCAGAGTCGCTTTGCCTTCGTTCTCAAGGTTGTTTATTATTTCTTATCTATGCCATGTTCTCCCTGACCAGCTGAGATGCTCTCAGCAGGTCAGTCCAAGGCTCACTGCCCACCCCTGGGTCTGTGTTGTCTTTTTATGCTATAAACTACGTAGACATTATTTACAGTTAATTTCCAATACCTATCACCTATCTTAGACAGTCAGTTTCTACTCTAAACCAATCCAAAAGTGCCACCATCACCAAGAAGATGGTGGAAGAAGGAAGGAGGGCAGTACACACCCAAATTCCTCCATCTTGACCCCCCTGTACCCTTATCATATAAATCTTAACATTCTATTTTTCCACTCAGTGATAAGCTAATCATTCTGTTCTACTTTTCCTGGATTGTAACTCTTCACATAAAGTTGGTAATTTTTTCCATGGCTCAAGATCGAAGGCAAAAGGGTCTTGGGCTTCATGCCAAGCTCCCTTGAGCCCCCTGTCCAGGGCTCAGCCCATCCAAAGCAACAAGAGAGATATCTTGGTTTCCTACACAAAACGACACAATTCTTTCACTTTCTAAGATTTAAAAAAACCCCACAAAACTAACCCATAGGGTTATTGTAACTTCTCCTGCAAATGCTGTGATATTGTTAATCTGAACAATGCTAACTGACTGCTTGCTATTTACAGCTGTCAAGTGACCAGGTGGCCTAATTTGGTAGGAGGTGCCTGTGTATTGGCACTAAGAGGGAAGAAAGGAAGAGAAAAATGGGAAAAAGCTCTCTGCTTAGCCCAGAATGGCATGATTGCTTTAAGCTGATTCATGAATATGAATATGTTGACTTCTCGATGCTGTAAGCTTTTCTCTGACATAAGGAGGTTATGTTTCCATGCTCGTTGGCTGTAATGACACAGAAGCAATAGGAAAGCTTCCCATGCTTTTGTGAAGCAGTGCACAGTGAGCATGGGCAGGTATAAAGACATGTTTATAAAGAGCAGTCTGGATTGTGGTTTTACATCTCCTGCTTCTTTGAGCCCAGGAGGTCTCAAATTCAAAAGGCTTATCTTTTTTTTTTTTCTCAAAGGAAGGTTCTTAAGCCTCTGACTTTCTTCCTAAGAAGTGAAGAGGTTACCTTGAGCATTTTTACTCTGTTAGTGATATTTGCTGTAACTTGTTTAAAGACCTTTTATGGCAGCATATATATAAAAGAAGTTTTTTTTTAAAAATTACTTGAGGCTAGATTTCTGCTTGGCATATAGAATTAAAATATCAGTATTCCTTTGCTATTTTCTTGCAAACTCTAAGGTATTTAAGATGAAAATAATAATGCTTTTACGCAGGCATTTGCTTTTATAAATGTTAAAAATGGTGACAAAAGCAAAACAAAGTTTGCTTGAGTTGTGGTAATAGTTGAGTCATTGAGAGAACTGCAGGTACTTGCAGAGCTTTAAGGCTAGTGAGGCAGTGGCATTGGCTTTTCATACTTTCTCCCTCTGCCCGCAGTCAGCACTTAATTCTGCTTATAATGACTATTTCTTGCTGCAGAATAGCAGCTACTTGGTTATGTGGCTTGTAGCTGATCTTTGACAGCATATGATAAAGGGAAAAAGTGCTACTGCACTATCAAATTCATAGTTATGTCTTGGAGATGTGGAGTGGAAGAGGAGGAATGTGGTCTTTCCAGCCCTGTGGGCTGGAGCACAGGGAGCTTCCCACCTGGCACTGGGCACTTAGGTCAGTACAGGAGTGCAAAAGCGTGTTTGTGGGGCTGCTGTGTGCAGGGAGCTGCATCTTGCACTTCTTCCTTAAACTGATTGAAGGTGTGATCTGGACTTCCCTTCAGTTTCCTGCAGTATGTGGAAAAGACCAAAGCAGAAGCATTAAGCAAGCTGAGGCAGTGGTGTATAGCTCCTGGAGCCTTGCAGAGCTGTCAGAAGGGGCTCTGGCTGCACAGACAGGTTTGTGCTTTTTTTTCCCTCTTGGGATGTGCTGTTGGCTCGTTCATAGAGACATCTGTTTCACTTTGCTGAGTGACAAACCTCTGGGTGCATTCTGTGTGGGTGCATTCCTGGAGAGGCAGCTCCGTTCTGCTGGGCTTGAAGCTGAAATGGGTGAAGCAGTAGCAAGTTTTGCTGGGAGGGAAGGAGTGCTGCCAAGTGCCAGAGTTCTAGTAATGCTTCTGACTGGGTGACATCCCTGAGTGCTGACTGATGAGTCAGGGGCTGATTTGGCAAGATGCTGACATCCATGGAACACTGCCTTGTTTTGTGAGTAGCAGCTGGCATCAGAAAAGAAGTAATTGAGAGAGGGGTGGGAGTTAACAGTTTGTGTAAATGTCAAGAAGCTTAATGACTTATAGAATGAGGAGAAGTATGTGGGGGACTACATACTGGAGGGAATGTTACTGAAAATTAAACCAACCAGGAAAGAACTGCACCTTTTTCTCCCTTTAACTCTCTGATGTGCATGCTCTTGCAGCACTTGTGTCATATGGCTTGACCTTTTTTAAGTTCTATGTGTAGTCAAAACATAATGATGTGTGGGGGAAATGGAACAGCCCTTAAATGCCTAATGTTTCCTCCTGTGTTTATGAGAACATGTTTTATAGAAATAAAGATGCCAGTGCAGGAGTACTTCAAGTTTGTGAGTCTATAGCACAGGCAGCTGTGGGAGACTGGTATCTTTGGTTTAATGTGAAGACCAGTGTCAAATGCTTAAAAATCAAGGTTTTCTTTGCATGGAGACAAGGTGTACACGATCTATTTCACGAATGATATTTGGAAGGAATTAATTCTGAAAATAATTACTTGAACTTAGCATTTCTAAAACAAGCAACAAAAAAAATGTTAATATCAGGCTAGTCTGAAAAAGCTTCATGCTTTTTACCTCTCTTTCAATAAAAAGTGACAAGATGGTCTGGAGAGATCCCTTCTAACCTGCATGGTCTAATTCTAAAGAGCTAGTGACTTCTGTGTAATTTAAAGGAGAAAATACTCTTGCCTCTTTTGCATCCATCTTGGTTTTAATCTCTGAGCCTATGGTAGGAATAAGACACCCTAAAGTTTAAAACAGGCTTTGTGGATCAAGCTGTATAACACCCTTAAGTGATAACCCAGAGGCTCCACAGCAGTAATTAGACTGTGTGGTGCATTTGTTCATTTGTGCTTTAAGATCACTACGACAGAGGTTCACAACAACTTCCCTGTGTTTATCTGCTCAGTGAAAACTACTGTAGGTGGAGCTGAGGCTTTCATAGCTGTGCACCTGACTAGGCTGAAGTATTTCTCCTGTTTCCTGTTCCTCTAGTTAAAGCAAAATTACTGCAGTCAGCCTGTACATGGTTATTGTCATCCTTCCCTACTCTCTTTAGCTCATGTGCCATTACAAACCCTTTTTCCTTCAAAAATGGATTTTTCTCAAAGTAGTAAGTGTTAAGCTGTCTGATTCATATACCTTAATTCAGATGTTCATAGTATCTAAGGAAGTCCTAGCCTGAAAAAGGATGGTAGTGAGTAGCTAGGTGGAAAGGGAGCTGTGGATGGGAAACTCTTTCAGAGCTATATGCCTATAACTTAATTTGGAAGCTGCTGTTGTGCAAGTGTGACCTGAGAGGCTGGAAAAGAAAAGCTACTAGACTTTAATTAGTAACAAATAGTGTGAAAACGCTTGTGCCCTTGAGACTTAAGCTGGCCTTATCCAGCTTTCACGAAGAGATCAAAGAGATCGTTGTCACCATGGAGCACTGATGGGTGCATGTGCTCTGAGGAGTTACTCTGGAGCTCCATTTAGGTGCTGAAACTACATGTATTTAATTTGGGGGGTGTGGGAATGGTAGAAAGAAGATGGAAAGTAGCATCAACTCTAGACCTTGTTATAGAGTTACTTATGCAATGCCATTAATATAGAAAAAGTACTGGATCATGGTAATGGATATGTAACAGTAAGCTGTTCTTGAAAGACTTCTTACTGGGTTAAGAAATTACAAGTTTTGGAAAGGATCTCAGGCTTTAAGTTGAGGAAAAGGTGGTGAAGAGTATTTGAGTGTTAGGAAGGAAAATATGAAAGTAAAACCTCCTTGATCTCACTGCAGTTGACATGTTCTCTTAAAATAATTTGGGGTAATGCAATGGGTTTCTATGTCTGTTTTAAAATATCAAAGAGAAAAGAATGGTGAAAAAATATTCCATAGAAGAGTGGGAGTCCTTGGCTGAAAGAGAAACTTAAGTACTTGATGTCATGTGCTTGAAGTCATGTGTTGCAATGTGTCCTTCTGTGGTTTCTGAGCTGGTGGCTGACGGAGAGCAGGCTATAAATACTTCTCTGTTCGCCACTTCTGTGGTCAGTTGAAGCTTGATCGAACTTTTATTTAGAACTTGACCACTAAATTGGCAAATTAAGCCAGCTTTCTTGCTTCTGAGTTTACTCTTTAAAAAAAAAAAAAAAAGCAAAGTGAATCTACCTGCTCCTGCTAAGTGTTTTAAATTGGGATGTAGTCTTAAGAGGCTTGTTCTAAAAGAGGATCTGAAAGTTTTGGTAGCCTATTCCAGTAAGAAGATTTTTCTTTCTCTCTTTGGGCTAGACTTTTGGAGAATTAATGGTATTCCTTTGGAAAGGCTGAACCCAGTACAATCCATTTACATAAAACAGTCTTTGCTAAAAATGTTTGTTTTTACTAGCAAATGTGTTAAAACATCGGGTCTTGTTTTGCACTGATCATGGATGTTTCCATTGGCCTTTAAAATACTGGAGACATTCCTGAAAAGGATTAATTCTGAGCCTAAGCTTAGAATAGATCCCAGAAAGTATACAGCCCTTGCTCTGGAGGGCATAGAACAGCCTCATTTGGCTTGCTATAGCTCTGTCTGTCCAGCTCTTGCGTCCTCTGCAGATGGTTCAGGATGCTCTGTTTCTCCATGCACTGTGTCAGAATAATGAATTAATCTTTGTCCAGATGCATCTTAGTCCAGTGCCTCAATTTCCCTTAAGTGCTGCTTCAGGTAACCTTACTATGGTCCCTGTTTCTTCCATAAAGGCTTTCTTAAAGGTCTTTTTCTGCTCTGATTTCCTGGTTCATTGTTCCACAGTTAGTGTTCTCCTTGAGCCCAGGTTGTGCCAGGAGGGTTTCCCTGCAGTTCTTTGCCCACCTTGTCTGTCTCCTTGTATGCATCCCTATTGAGAAGCTTCAGGAGGGAACACAGTGAACTCCAGAGGAGTTCTCATGGCCTAACACAAACATGGGCTCCCCCCTTCCCGCAGTCTGCTCTGGCTCATCTGATCCCCAGCTGACCAGATCAGCTGCTGCATTGTGGGGCCTTAGGCAGGAAGGATAAATTGATCCTTGCTTCCTTTGAAGATCCCACTGCTTTGGGTGTTTGGAAAAGTACTGCAAACAAAGCCTGCTTTTGTTATCTCCCTCAAACTGAGCTCAAGTGTATGACTGAAAGGATTATGCCACACTAGGTTACTAAATATATTTTTGCATGACACTCTTACACTAGAAAGAAAAACACAATGGTAGCTATCTCCAGTAATGACAGGAGTACCTTCTTTTAGTGGACATCAGTGCCAGAACTTTATTTTAGTACCTTCGAAGTCATTAGTACAGAAAACAGTGCTGCAGCTGTCTTGGCAGGCTGTGCTGGGAAGAAGTGCAGTTCCTAATTTAGTGTGGATCTGATTGATGCATTTGAAAGTGGCAATTCAGCCTGGCAGAAAAAGAGGATTGAAAGCTGGTGCTGAGCACAGTAGGGTTTAGCTTATGGTAGCTCAGGGCTACTTTATTATGTACAAAGAGGAAATGTTAGGGTGTTCACCATGTGCCCTCAGAGAAATGGATTGCAGGATGGTCAGTGTTGCAGCCTGGCTGCTTGTTGCTAGAAGGAGTTGGAAAATAAAGGTATATTTTGAAATAGGTGCCTTGCTGTCTTGAGGCTTTGGAACTTTGACTGGCCTACTAGCTGTGAAGCAAGTTCTGTACCTGGGAGAGCCACCTGAAAACATTCCCAACCAGCATTATTTCAGTCTGTCCAGGTCTGGTTTAGATTTTCTGTTATCTAAATAATCTGATGCTTAGGCTGGGAAGCTTTAGTGAGGGCACTGGTTGCTATTGGGTCACTTCAAATAAAATCTGGAAGCTTGTTCTTATAAGCACATGTTTTGCAGGGGCAGTGATACATAAAGCTGTCTGGTAGCAGTTTTACAGAGACAGCAAGAGCCTGAGGGAAGCATGTTCCTTTGGCCTCCTACTAGAGACTCACAGGGAAAAAGGGTTGCATTGCAGTGTGTGCTGAGACCTGCCAAACCCCAGGAATTGTGGTTATTGCTGCAGTGCAAGATGCATCTCCTTGATTGCAATAAATCTGGAAGTTGCAGTGGGATTGCTGAGTCTGATTATTGTTCTGTGTGCCTTGACACGTGGCTATATGACTATGACCAAGACAGCTGTGTAAACAGCTTGGTGAAAAAACAGATTTAGTATAAGCTGAAACTTTCCTTGGGTGACAGGGGATGGGCTGTTGAGGAAAGTGTGTTATGTTAAGGCTCCTGCATTCTTCATCTCAGGGCTTTTTTTGTAGATGTAACACACCTAGTTCAGTTTGTTAGGTTTGCTGTTCTGAAGATAGTACTGGTGCTGGCAGAGGAGGATAGATACACTTCCATTGCATGCATGGAGTTGGTAAACACTTGTGACCTTTCTAGATTTGTAACATACACCAATGGAAAGCTTGGAAAAGCATTGGCTGTCTTTTTGCTTCACTAGAAATGTTTTCTTCATTTTTTTTTTTTTTCAGATAGTGACAAATGTCCATTTTGTGGAAAACTGCTTTAAGGTCAACAATGCATGCTGACCTTAAAGCAAAGAGTTAAGCTGTCTCACGAGGCTGCTTTTTGTCCTGGAAAGAATCAGCAGTGCAAGTTAGGCTGTCAGCTTTGTTTGCATTTCCCAGCTATTGTGCACTTGCCAGCATCTTTTAAATGTTTTAAATGTAGCTTTTGTATTTTTCTAATGCATAACTTTTGTATGCAGTGGTTTTTGTGATGATGCCAGAACAGCCATATAGTAAATATTTAATAAGAATAGTAAAGATTTCTTGTTCTCAGTGGGCTAAGTTCTGATCTAAAGGAAGTGAAATTGCCATTTTAAATTATTTATGAAATGCTGCACATAAGGAGTTGTGGTTTGTTTGCTTTATTATACGTAGATGGCAGGAATAAAGGTCTCAGGTTAGTTAAGACATAAATGATGTGGGTGGGTTTTAGGCATGATAAAAACCTAAGTAATTCTACTTTTATGGCTGTGAGGGATATATCCTCATCCAAGATGGTAGCTGTACTACAGGTTGTATGATGGAAATTCTCCTGTTACTCCATACTTCAGCTAACCCAATTTTTGGATACCTTGCGTTGTAATCCTTTATCTGAAAAGCATGAACTGTTTGCTTGAAAGTCTTAATAATGGAACTGTCACTTGTGCTAAAAAATTATTTTTTAAGATGGCAGACATGTCTGTCAACTCTCATGAGAACATGAATTTCCCTTGTGCATTACTAGTATTACAAGAGAAATTGTTATTGGTAAATCTGTAACTTCAGTGTAAGAGGAAAGAAAGTTAAACAGGTGTGGTTGATGCTTTGAGCACCTAAGGAAACATGCCAAAGAAGTATTCTTTCCTCTTTGTTCAAATGCAAAAGTGACTAGGGAAGAAGTGAACAGAAGTAGTGAGGTGTTGAAGGTAAAGGTGACTGAAGTTGTTACAGAAGAAAAAAAAAAAAAAGAAACCAGTGTGGGTATCCTTCTGTGCTGAGACATAAAGCTTCAAGTGCAAGTCTTCGGGTGTTGTCAGTTGAGACACCCTGTATCTGTCCTTTCTCCCCTCCCTCTATCACTGTTTGATTTCTGATGTGTGGAATGAGGAGTGTTAAAATGGAGGAGAAATGTGAAAATGTCTGAAGATTCTGAAGTAGGGGCTTACTGGGTTGTCACAGTGAGGGTGCACTATTTGAGGAGTTAGCTCTCTGGAAGGAGTGGGCTTTCTTTCAGCATTACCATTTCCACATGTGTTTGGTTTCATTGTGAGTGTTTGGTTGTTGGGTTTTTGTTTGTTTGTTTTCCCTGGGGACCACAGCTCTTTTCAGGGATAATAAATATTTATTTCAAAACTGAGTCTGTGCTAATGATGGGAGACATGTACTGAGATGGCCTTTACCCAGCTCACTGTAGACATTTAAATGTAATGCTGGTCTGGTGAGAAGCTCCTGTAGTTTTTAGAGCATTAAAAAAAAAAGAATAACAAGATTGCCTGGCAAACAAATAAGGGCTGTACGTGAGAGGAATAATATTTCTTTAAAGTGAAAAGCTTAAATGTGTTTTTTAACATACCTCAACTTTGCAGTTTACTTTTGATGTTGGGATTTTCTTTTACTTCATAGTATTAATTTTCTTTTATGTTTATTATGCTCCAAACAAGAATCTAAGTTATGCTTTATAAGGTTGAGTGTATCTGGAGTGAAAATGCTTGTTATATTTAAAAACACTTGAGTATGTTCTGCAACTTTTAATATAAATTATCCAAACTCACCTTGGAAATGAGGAAGGAGATTCAAAGTAGAACCCATGGAAGTTAAGGTCCATTAAAAAAAGCAAGTTCCTGCTTTTATATTGCATCTCTGTGGATTTGCAGTTTTCTCTTCCTCTGTTTTCTGTTAAACCCATTCTGAAGCCCTTAGTGTGTGCTTGTATCTGGCTAGCTGTTTTCTACTTCTGTGCAATGTGAGCTTTCAAAATAGTAGTTCAAGGCACAAACATTATATTTGTGTTCAGATAATGACACCTCTGAAAATGCTGATGATTACTCTGTTTTATGAGCATGTTATGGTTTTGGTTTGGGCAAGATAGAGTAAATCCTTGCAATTGAGAGATTGTTTTAATTTTAGCGTATAAGGCGGTTTTTATAAATAGACATGAATATTATCAAATACGCGATTGCAGCATTAAAATGTTTTAATGATTGGGATTTTTAAAATCAGTAGGTTTGGCTTAAATCTACTGTGGTTTGCTTTAAAATGTCTTGATATCTTTGGGGGGATTGAAATAGAGCCTGTGACTTAACTTTCTGCAGTTGTTGTGCATGTTGTTTCTTTAATGAATTAAATGCTAGTAGATGTGTGCATGTTAATACTAGTGGACCTGGAGAGAGTTAATAGACTTTTTGTGTTCTAAAACATTCTATGAATTAGACTTGACAATTTATTTTAAGCTGTTTCCTATTGGGGCAATAAAAATGTAATTGTATACTCTGAGTCCATGTATGTGTACACAAACATATAAAACTTTTTGTGGAAGCAAATTGCATGTTGAAGATACCAAGGATGTAGGTGTTCAGAGGAGAAAATGAAATGTGAGAGCTCTCACTGTTTAAAGTCTGCATATTCCTCTTCTAAGTAGCCTTTTCCATTTCTCTTATTTGAATTCATCAGTTTTGCTTCTGAAATAATTTCTCCATTTCCCAAATGCTAAAATGTTTCTGTTCTGCATGCATTTTTTAATGCTGCTTCCCATGTCTACTGCAGAAAAAGCAAATGGCTTTAACAAAAGAAACAGCCAATTTCTCACTCATGTCTGGTTGAATCCACCTTTGGGTTTTTCTGCTTCTGTGTCTGTGCTTCTGAGGAACCTGTTTCTTTCCTGGGTTTCATGCTCAAGAGTTTTTTATAGGGAAATGTTTGCAGTTCTCTGCTGTCCTTGTCTGAATTTTGAGACCTCTTCCTGGCTTTTAGCCTACTCCATTAGTTTGGTGCTTTTGTAGGAAGGCTCGCTGTTTCCTCCAGTTTGGAGGAAAAGCCTGTCTCTCATGTAGGAGCCTTTCTGTTCAGGACTGCCTCAAAGCCTATTTGTCACCTGGTAAACTAACAGCAGAAATTATCTGACTTAAGGTTTTACATATGCTTGTGATTCTTCAAAGTGCCAAAATGGGTTTGCTTGTAGAGAATGAAGTCTTGAAACACTCATGATACTGAGCCATACATGAATCCCAATAGTTTTTCTACTTATATGTAGAATAACTTCAGAATATGCACTTCTTCAGTGGAACCTTTGGGGGTTTTTTCTTGGGTGTTTGTTGGTTTTTCATTTGATTGTATATTTGTGTTTTTTGTTAGCATAGGTTTTTCTGTGTTTTCTCTTTTTGTGTAAGGTGATGGTAAGAAAGGAACACTGAAATAAAGTCCTGTTCTTGCTAGGTTTCCCCTCTTCTTATCTCAAGGAGTTAAAGTTACTGGCTTAGATACCTTTCTGATTGAAAGAGTATCCCAGAGAAAGGATAATAAAGTAGATTGGTCCGAAATAGTTAACAATCAGCAAGCCATGCTTTCAAGCTATAAACAGTATTGTCCATTTCTTGAATTCTTGAAAGAAAATGCTTTTCTTGTATGTATTTGAACTCTTGAATATTTTGGTTTGACTAGTTGCAGGTGCGTGCAGACTTGTGTTGTCCCTGAGAGCTCTACATGCTTTCTGTGTTCTACTGTGGGTCATGCATTTACCAGCTCTGATATAATAAAAACAGTTGTCATGGAAAAGAAGTAGGTAAGTGAAGACTTACACTTGGGTATGGAAGGGAAGCAGGGAGGGAGCAAAACCTTAAAAATGGTGCAAAAGAGTTGTTTATCAGAGCATATTATGTTGTGGACTTGGACTTCAATTTCATACTTAACCTATTTAAAATGTAGTAAGAATTAAATACTTGGCGCAGTGTTAATCAGCTTAAGTGGACATTTAAAAATTAAAACCCAAGAGAATGCTTAGACCCAGTTCCATAGGTTGTTTGTTAAAACCCTTACTAAGAGGTGCTGTCCCCTGCATGATGAGAACTTTTTCTGAAACCGAGGAGTCTGGAGAGTATTGGGGCGTCAGGAAGTGTGAGAACCTCAGAGAAGTAAGGATTGTTTTTCTGGTTGTTTCTGCAGAAGTCCCTGAAGGCTCCTGTTGCAGCACAGTTAGTTTGAAGGATGCCTCCCTGACGTAAAGTGTGTTTTGTTCTCTTGATTAGCAATATTGCAATTTACAGCAGTGCTGACATTAGACTCCTCTACTACTACAGCGATATGTGATAAAAGCCCAGTCAGTAGAAGCAAGTGCTCAGATAGTAATGACTCCTTCCTACAGTGCCATATTTATAACATTGATGACCTGGAGTAATGTGACTCTTGGACTGATATTGCTGCAGTAGAGATGGATATAACTAAGGAAGGAAGGAAGAAAGGGTTGCCTGCATAAAGAAAATATTTTCTAAAATCAATACAAAGTTTCCACTCCTTTGTATTTTCCGAATCTGGCAGCATTGTGAACTACCATGTCATTTACTAGGAGGTATGAAGTTGCTCAAATATGGTTAAGTAAATTATTTGAGCTTAGAATGGTGCTTTGGTAATTTTCTTTGCAGTTACTGGCCTTTATTGCACTTATGAAAAAGCCCTTGTGTTTTAATCTTATAGGATAAATCCCTCAAAATGTATTGTGATGGTATATATAGATGTTACCCTACTTCTGTGTATTCAGAAAGAAAAAAAATCCCTTTTTACTCTCAAGATTTCGGGATATGCATCTGATGTAATGTCTGTTTCTTGTGTGTGCATGTTTGAAGCTTTCATATTGTAATGCATTTGTATGCTGCTGTTATGCATTGTGGAAAGCAGCTTCTCTCTCTGCATTACTGAGACAGCTTTCTAATGTCCTATGGAATGGCCTTGCCTTTGTGTTCTCCAGCAGCGATGCTGTTTGTCCTTCCTTTTAACTGGTGTTAGACACTAGCTGAGTCTGCTTCAAGGGAAAAGTGTTGCTCCCATTTCTCCAGTCATCAGGCCTGTTACTGAGAAAGTGGAGCTTGACAAGTGTCTCCCAGTGACAAGTAAACATTTGTTCATTGAAATTTTTGAGTCTGTATCTGAGTTGTTCTTAAATTTTGTTGGTGTTTTTTTTTGTCTAAGACAAATCTAAGACACCAGGAATGAAGTAAGGATATTCAATGGAGTCTAGCATGCAGGTTATACTTCTCAAGAACAAGTTTATACTGGTTTAAATTTTGAGAGTAAATGGGAAAAGCAAAGATTGAGTTATTATATCAGGTCATCTGGGCATCTTAGAGCTGAAAATGGCATGCAACTAATAGCTTTACTTTCCCAGGAGACCTTGAAGAATAGAGTAACTAAAAGAATAAAATTGTTAAATATTTAGTAATTGTAATTTTGTTACAGAACAAGATTATTAATCTTTATTTTGGTGTTCTGTGTCAAAGTTCATAGTCTAAATTGCAAGAAGGCAGCTATTCAGCTATTCATGCTGGGTTCGTAGGGAGATCAGCCATTATGTATACATTTGATATCAGATGAATTAAAGCTTTGTAGAAACAGATGTGTGGTGCCCCACCCCAGTTCAATATGTAAATAATTTAATATGTTCAAGCCTTCTGGTAATTGTGACCTTGGGAGATTAGCTAGGTCAGTACTGGGTGTGCTTGACAACTTACAAGGAAGTAAATGCTAGTGAACTGCTGTCTCTGTTTCCAGATCTGGTTGAGCTGGAGGATTTTTTTCATATGCAATGTGAACAGAGTCCTAGACAGTATAAACAACTTGGGTCCCTCAAACCTAGTGGTGACAGTGAAAACTAGAATTTGTCTAGTGAATGCTCTCAGTAAGACTAGGTTCTCTGATAGAACTGATAACCTAAAAGGGAGGTTTTAATCTTTGAGCACCATCTGTTGTGCAGGGCAGCAGCAGGTGGTCTGTCTGTGGAGGGGCCTGGCAGAAGTGGCTGGGTGTGCTGCAGGGTGGGGGGAGCTCTGCTGGCAGTGAGAGCACTGTGCAGTTATTTGCCAGCTACTGCTTTCTCCCTGCCTCATCTCCATTCAGCCATTATCCAGATGTTGGCTTTGAGAAGTCTGTACTTAGAAGACAAGTTAAGAAAAGACATATCTTTGCTTAATGTTGTAAAATTACTTCATGTGCTCGGGCTGAGATTTCGGATTCGCTGCAAGTATCCTCATTTCTCATGTTTACTACTGTCACTTGCTTTCAAAGGCTCAGGCACCTAACACAGCTTAAGCATAGAATGTCTAGCTTTGACTCCCAAGGTTTGCAAAGGTTAGTGGCATGATACTCTAATTGCTTATTGCACTTGCATTAATGTATCAAAGTTATTACACCATTCTAATCTCACACATTATTTGTCTGTCTTATTCAACTGTACTCAGAGACCTGCATGTGATACCTCTTGTGGTTGGTGAGAAGGTAATGCACAGCTCGATTGTAACATGTGGAAAAAAAAAATGGTAAAAACAGAGAATGCTTGTATGGAAAATAACTAAGTTTTCCCTTCTCCAAAATCAAGTAGTTGATTTTAACTAAGAAATGAAAACAAGTTCAAACTACTATTTTATGGCTATTTTTATTTGGGGGATCAGCATATCTTTGGGCTTCTGCAATTCCTTAAGGTACCTCCCTGCTAGGTGAGCACCTGAGGGTCATCCAATTTGTTTTTTTAATTGTAGTGCCTACAGTAAAGGAGTCTGCAGTGGATGGGGGAGCAGTCCTTTGCTTCTTCTGTGTGGGTACTGTGCAGGGCTGATAAACAGTGTCTGGCTTTACTCACCTTTTAAGTAGTGCTTTTCAGATTTCACCTTTTTTTTCTTGTGACTGTTCATGATTTTGTTGGCTCAAATGCAGGTTTTACATGTTGTGGCATGCTGAAGTGTGTATATCACCAGCTATGCTTACAAAGGTCTTTTTTCCATAGAGGAGGGGAGGGAAGACATTGCTTTGAGCAAAGCAGAAATGGGCAGGGTTGAGCAGAATAGCAGAAACGCCTCTAATTTTGAGACTGAGGTTCTGTTTGATTGCTTTCTATACCTTTAGATACTCTAGTATTTCTTCTAATCACAAGAGAGTTGAAATAGAACAAAAATGAAAAGCTGTGGGTAAAAATTTTAATTCTGTTTAACAGCATTTTTATTAAAGGTGGTTTGCTAGTCATGATAGTTTTGAAAACAAGAAAACCAAGAAGCCTCCAAACTCTTGGAAAAATTGTCAGGCTTAAAAAACTAGACAAAGACTCTAATTCTCTGTCCTTTTAGGAGCAATGGCTATATAATCTGACAAAAAAAAAGCATACCATAATCTAATATGTCATTTTTTGGTGTAATAAGAAAGCTATTCCATGCTCTACTTCCTTTCATGCTATTAATAAGAGGCTGCCACATTGTATTACTTTGTTCCTAATCTGTGACTGAATTTTTTCACCCTTCAAGCAGGCCAAATTCAGTGATCTGATGCCCACTACATTTATTTCATATACAAAGTCAGATGAAGTGACAGAATAGCTGCAGGTTATGAAACTTTGACATTTCAAGAGGAGGCAACAAAAGGCATCAGACTTTGACAGCTAGTGAGCTACATCAGAAATGTCTAACAGAATGTAAAGGTTGCACTGTAGTTCAATTTGATGTGTTAATAAATGGAATGCCAGTAATTTGCTGTGTGCTAACATTTTTAAGGGAAGCATATATAAATATGTAGAAAGCATATCCCACCCAGAGAGCACCTGAGTCAAAATCAGTTTGAGACTATAAGTGAGGATTGCCAGCTGCCATATTCTTGCTGAACTTTGGGCATTTGTTAACACCTGCTGTCAGTGTAGGTAGCTTTGTCTGCTGTTTTGTTTCAACCAAGTCTGGTTTTCTCAGACTATTATGAGAAGACATGAGATGATAGAATCATTTAGGCTGGAGAAGATCACAGAGTCCAGTGATAAACCTTACACTCCCAAATCCACTACTGAACTGTAGTAGAGTTGGGTTGTATTATTGCCATGCTGTTGGTAATTTCTAGAGCCCAAGAAATTCATATAGACCACTGTGCAGACAGGTGTCTCAGCTTGCCAGTGAGAAGGGTTAAATGATGATGATAGAAAAGGGGACTTGAAAGAAGCCAATATTGAACAAAAGACATGCTTCAGGTGAGCAACAAGTGTTTTGGGCATTCTCATTCTCAGTCTAGTAGTGTCAGAGAAGATGAATGCAGAGTGCTTGGGTATAGTGAGCTGGTGGTGACCCTGCAATGGTTCATGAAATGTATGGCCCAGAAGGGGCTGTCATAGGGCAGTATTTGAGAAGCAGGATTGCTGTATGATGGTAGTGAGCTGTTAGACCTCCCAGGAACTGGTGAAGAGGCTAAAAGGTTTTTTGGTGGAGAACTACTGGAAAGTGTAGGAATGAGCAGTGAATAGGTAGGTGAATTAAAAATGCAAGGATTCCTTTTTAGTCCTTGGGACTGGAGATGCACTCTGCCTGTTGTCAAAATCTGTAATGAAATTTAAAAAATATACTAGCTTTATTGTAATAAATTTTAATAATTCCTTAAACTGAAAGCTGTAGAAAAAAAGGGTTGTTTTTGATATTTCACTGAGTGATGAAAAGCCATGAAAAATACTTCTGTCCCTGTTTTCTTGTTGCCTCTTTTCTGAATTTTAATATATTGCCAAATTTAGTCCTCTTAAATGATATATAAAAATAGACAAGTTGATAAAGCATGGAATCTTGTATGCCTTTACTAAAATGCTGTGTGCCTTTTGAAAAAGGTAGTAGACTGAAATAACTATTTTAAAATGAACTTATTCATGCTTGAAGTGTTTTGAGAAATTTGATGGAAGAGAGATAAGCAAAGCGACAGCAGTATCTGGGTGCAAGTATGTAGGAATTGCATTACAGATGAGTTGCTTTAGTAGAAAGATGCTATATAATTAAGGAAAATGGGATAAAGTCAGATATATTAGTTTAAGTGGATTGAAATACATCCTAAAAGGAGATGGGGTTAATATGGTTGCTATTTTGTTGACTGTTTGATAGTGTAGCTGTGCTGTTTAGGCACATAATCAGAATATTGACAATTACAAAAAATTACAAAAGCTAGAAGACAGGAAAAAGAAACGAAAGGAAGACGTTTTAGTAAGAGTAGTACAGTTCATTTACTCAGGAGTGAGGAGGAGGAACAAATCTTACTACTGAATGTGATGGAGACAATACTTATTTCAGCTGTCAAGGATGGTTTTTGATCATCTACCTTCATGCACAAAGAGGAAATGTTTATCTTGGGCAATGCAGGAAGTCTGATTTGAGATGTAACTTGGCAGTTACCTTGAAAAAATTGCCTGTGTTGTATTGGTAAATGGCATTCCTGTATGAACAACAATACTCCCAATTTTTTAATAAGACTTACTCTTCTCCTTCCCAAAAACTAAATCAAGCCTCAGATACAGTGAAGTCAAGTAAGAAGAAATGAAGAGGTAGAGCTGTGAAGGTGAGTCTTGCATGTCAAGACAACAGATTGGAGACCTGGAAGTAACGTGTCAAGAAATTAAACTAAAACGAACAGGTTAAATCGAATGAAAAATGCTGGTAGTAGTAATCCTTCAAAGAGCAGAACTGTTTGAAGAATGACTGGTTTAAAAATAAAAGTCCAAGATAATTACTGACATCACTGAGAGTGGGAAAAATGCAAGGAAAGCTGTGGTCTGTTCATTGGCCAATGCATGAGGGAATTCTTAGAGAAGGTGCTCTTCAGCAGACGAGCCACAGGAATTTTTTTGCAGAAGTGTTCACTGTTAGAAGACAGTACATGAATTCTCAGACTGAAGAATTTCTTACAGGCATGGTCAACAAGATCTTTTTAATTAATGTGTTGAGAGGCAATCAGTATAAATTAATAGGACATCATGCAAACCAGTTAAATACCTCAGAAATGTGTCTAGTTTTTTTGTCAGAAGTATGCAGCCTGTCACAACAGGCTGTGTGTACCAGAGGAATGGAAATTGCAAATGAGATACCACAGTGACCTAGGAACTGAGTGCTTCAAGAAAGTAGAGTACCATAAAAAAAATTTAAACACAGCAAGTTTAAAAAAAAAAAAAGACCTTTTTTATCTAGAAGTCATGCATCATGAAGCAGATAGAATCCTTGGAGGGTGCAGGGAGGGAGAGGAGTAAGTATATGGCTGGTGTAATGCACTTCGATTTATAAAAAGCATTTGACAAGACCTCCTGCCAAAAGCTTTTAAAGGAAGTCAGCTGCTGTGGATTAAGAGGAACCACCTCCTGTTGTATTAATAACTGGCCAGAAGATGAGAAAAATGTAAGACTAAATGATCAATTTCCACAGAGGTTTTTCCAATGGGATCTTCAAGGATATGTGCCCTCAGCAAATTCATACATATTCTAGACAAAGGAACAAAGTGTGCTGACATTCAGCTAGGAATGCAAAATCACACAATCCAAAGTTAATTGTGAGATGTTCCAGAAGAATTTCAAAATAGACAGATACTGGACAATAAGTAGCTGCTGGAATTCTATATCTGCTAATTGTAATGTGATACCTACTGCAGGAGGAGGATGAAAACAATTCTGATTTTATGTCTGCTTTAACAGAATTCTAGTTAGTTGTGAACTTAAGGCAGAAATATTATTGGTTTTTGGGCAATTCTTTCAAGGTATTAACTTTGAAGGCAGAAGTGTTTAGGAATGGAATAGGAGGTAGAACAGAAAAGATCATTATTGTTCTTCCTTGGTGTGCTGTATGCTGTATCCATCTTTGGTTCCTGTCCATGAGTAAAACAAGTAATGGTGACTGGGATAATCACCGTAGCCTGGCTTCTGTTTGAGAGAAGGCTGAACAGGATTAAGCAGTAAGAGGAGTTTGTGGGTTAAACTTAAGCATGAGGTTCTTCTGGAAAAGGGATCCAAAGGATGCCTCTGTGCCCTTTCCCCCCCGCTCCCTTTCTTTAGCAAGTCCCACCACTTTATTGCAAGATAATTTCCATTATATGGATTACAGTATGATACTAAAAGATGCTTTGCAGAGGAGATTTTATATAGAAGGTCACAGAAGATCTTAGAGAAGAGTCCTGATCAGTTTAAGCATTAATGCTATATATAAAAAAATAAAGCACTGCAAATACAGCTGACTTTTCAAGGCTGTCACGTAGAGTGTCGGTAATTCTGCTCAGTGATTGTGTCCTGTGTAAAACTTAGGAATTTTGGGTTTCTATTGACTACATATGGGAACACAAATGTGGACTAACTTGGGCACGTGAACTTTGAAACCTGAAAAACAACATTCTTAATAGAGGTATTAATCACCTACAGCCCTGATTATCTACTTCAGGAGAAACAGTAGTGAAAATTATTCAAAACAAGAGCAGCTTTAATTTAGTCACCTTCCTCCAGGCCCAAAGTAACAGCTCTGGTCTCCTCTTCAGAGACCTTGGTGAGTGTTTCTGGGTCAGGTTGGTGGCTAAAGCACTGCTGCTTTTGTGAAGAATGCAGGTGTTAAAAATTCAGTTACCAAAATATTCCTGTGTGTCACCCAGATTGACTCACCTAATGGACTAGCAGAATACTTGCCTCCCTGTGAGTTGTGGTGGCTGATGACCACCTACTTAAATTGCTGTCAGGTATTATGGGTAGTAGAAGAAAAAAGCTGATCATCCAATGTAAGCTGCCAGGACTGATTTTCATTTTAAATTTGATGTAAAGGACTGAGGTTATTAACCCTTCCTTTCCTTTCCCCAAATTGTTAGAAATTTCTGAACAGTTTTTAGTGACGTGTATAAAGGGAGCTAAAATGGGGGTCACTTTTAAGTGTGGGGGGGAAGCTCTGAAGTAAGTTTTACCTTGTCAGAGAAAGTCTGGCTATAACCTTATGCTGGTTTTGCACAGGGGTTGGTGGTGGTGGGTGTTTTGGTGGTTGTTAAAATTTATGCTGAGGCATATGCTACAAAATTGCAAAAGGAAATTGATACAAATTGAGAATATTTTACTTTACTGAGTAATAAATTGTATCACAAGAGAACTGCTTTTGAAAGATTGTGGGTTTTGCCCTCAAATTAAAACCTGTACAAAAAAAATTGTAGCTGACTTCTGCTATGCTTGAATATACTAGAACTGAGGATCATCTGAAATTCTGTGAAATATTAGTTTTTCTCCATATCAAATAAATCTTTTAGCAATAAAACCTGGATTTTTGATTTTGCATTTTTTAAAGATGTTAGTATAATTATCTGACCTAATGTTGTTAAATCAGATGTCTGTTTAATGCTGTAAACCTGTTTTTTTCCCTTAATTTTTTGTTAAACAGAGAGAAGAATCAAATTTTGCGTATAGAGATGAGAATTGACTACCCTCTCCTCTTAATGACTGATGCACTGGACTCTATATCTTAATAGTGGAAGTCACCTGAATATTAAGCAAGCTAAAAATACAGCTATGTCAAGTAAAATGTTTTGTGAACTCTTGTGAAGATTATTCTATATAAAGAAAGTAGCTTTTATAAAAGCCTATCAAGTGTTTCCTGTTAGTAGTCACGGTTGGACTTCTGGAACATTTTGAAGAACAGGCCTGCCACAGCACTGCTCTTAAGATTTTGAACTTACAGAATTTCTTCAAGGCTTTCTGTAGAGAAATTTTTAAACTCCAGTTTAAAGCAGTCTAATCCATATCTGATCTAGATTTTTTTGAATAAAAATGAAGTTTTGCAATCTTAGTCCTGGTTGTTTCTATTGCAGAAAAGACCTATGGATATTTCTGGGTGTAAGTTCAAGAGCTCATTGTTATTCTGCAGTTACAACTTCAAAAATTATTCTTATAGAATGATTTTGTTAGTTTGTGCAAGAATTTGTGTGGAAATGAGCTATGACAGGATTAGGTCTGCAGAGGGAAGGAACAGGTTCTCCTTTAGGGACTATGACTGTTGAAAATAATTTCTCTGAAGGTAAAAATATTTTACTTCATTTGCAATTTTTATGTACATGTCAGTCTTGTCTTTAGGCAAAATGCTTCATTTAATCAGCCCTGATAATTCCTCATTTTTTGGAAATGCCCGAATCTGTTTAAATATTTAGAATTCATATTATTTGCTAAGTCTGACAGTATACTGAAACTTGACCACTAAATTGCTTCTGTTCATTTTGTCTATCTATTTTTGTGGTTTACCATTTACATACTAAGCTACTTAAGTCCTTTTTCTACTTATGTATTGTTAAACCAGCTAATGCTGTGTAATGTGGGTCACTGGCTAAAATGATGTATACTACTCAATTATCTGAACAGAAGGAATGATATGAAGAGGGGAAGAGTGATATACTTTCTGAAAAGTAGGGGTTTGCCAGTTTTTGCTTTCTCAATGTTTGGGATTTTTTTCCTGAAGACATTACGTTATTGAACAGTTGAGATTTAAACCTAAAATATCTTCCTGAAAGGACAAGGTTCATACTTCTCTTTTTTTTTGTTTTTATGACTACGTCTTGGTGATTCTGTCAAGTTTAGGTGGCTCTGTTATTGGAGGAAGGAGGTTTGCATGATGTTTTGCTCATTCCAGTGCAACAGAAATTGTCTGGAGAATTGTGTAGTTCATAGAAGGATTAGTATTTCCCAGTTAGAGAATATCGTCTCAAAGCAAAAATCATTATTCTCTAATGTGTGGAAAGAACATGGTTTCAGATTATTCAGGGAACTTCTAGGGCCTCTTTTTACAATTAAGGTATAGAAACATCTGTGCAAGTGGATTGCAGTATTTGTATCAGTGCTTATGAAAGAAAAAGCCCTTCAACTGTGACAAAAATCATGTTACATGCTTATTTCCATAAAACAGAAAATGCCCATGGAAAATGACAGATAATCTTAGAGATGCTTATGAAGTATGAAATAAATATCTGTGTATTGTTTGAGTGTCAGTGCTGCTTAGCAATTTGCTAGGAGAGCATGTCTTTCTTAAATGAATCTCTTTCAGGAATAGAATAGCTTCTCTATTTGTGTTGTGTGTAGCTCCCTTTTGAATGTTGAATCATATTTACCAGGAACTTCATTTTAGTGACATTGAAGTGTGTCAGATTTATTTCAGAAGAAACATGTTTTTTCAGAGGATTTCTGCCTATTTGCTGTTTTCATTTTCATGACTTCTCCTGTAGTATTTTTTTTCCCCTTTTCATTCCAGCCTCTCTTGCTTCTTATACTCAGTTATATGGTGCTGTCTTGCAGATATTACTGTTGCCTGGAAGGGCTTAGGAGTTGCATGGAAAATGAGAATATACTGATCTTCTTATGCTCAGGGCACACTTCACCTCTTGAGATTATTCTCTTCCTGATATTAATTCTTTTGTCTTTCTACACATGATGTATTTTTGTTCCTGTGCCCATGCTAACCTATTTTCTTTTCTCAGAATGTGTTCTATTGAAGTTGATTTTGAATGTCACATCTAGTTCTTCTTGTTTCAAAAGAGTGAAATTCTTTCCTCTGATGGCTATCTCTGGTGAACAGTCATGTCTGAAGAGTGCTTTACAGTGCTAATAATATCAGGCAGGATTTTGTGAACTTTGTCTCAATTTAGTACTAAATAAGCTTCTGTAGAAATGTGTTGAGATAATTTTTATATTTATTGCCATGTCTTCACAGTAAATTGTGTGGTTTTGCTGTCTTCTCAGCTGCCTTTGTCATGTGTTGGTACTATGCCAGGAGTCTGGGTGCCTTACATATATGTGTCTGTGTTTGCAGTTAAGATAGAGTTTAAAGCCTCATTTATACTTCAAGACAAATTCTGACATAGCTGCTTTACAGAGACAGTATGCAGTCAGCCTCACATTAGGTAATCCTTTGGTATAAACTCACATTTCTTAATCTCCTGTCCCTTTTGTCCCCTCATTTCCCATGACCCAAGAGGTATCTGCCTTTCAGTGTTGAACACAGTTCAGCTGTGGCAGTGTGGGGCTCATTATACCCAGGGAGTCATCAAGGATGCCTAGCTGTGATTCTATTGACAATTACCAAGTATGGTTTTGAAGTTGAGGGATCACTAAAACTTCAACTCTTGCTGCCTTCAGCCACTAGATAGGTCACTAGGTCTGTGAGTCAAATACTGTTAAAAGCCATGGAACAAATTGATGTGGCACTTAGTGCTGTGGTCTGGTTGACAAGATGGTGATCAAAGGTGTTGGACTCTCACCTTGGAGGCCCTTTCCAGCTGTAGAGATTCTGTTATTTGAAGTGAGCTATAAATATTTCTAGCACACTGGTTATATCTCTTGCTTACAGTTAGGCCATTATTATAGTGGAGACTTTTGTGGGAAGTTGAATGTGTTAATATTGTATGACAACCCCTTAGAGTACTATTTATGGGTCTCTTGGGAAGTTTAGACAACTGTGCCTGTTTTTTTGCTGTGGTTTCCTTCACCAGAATGACCTGTTATACTTAAAAAATTCAGTGAGTACAGCACACACAAAGTGCCTTCAAGAAGCACCATCACCTTCTGAGGCAGAAGATACTTCCATGGAATTGCTCTCAGCTTCTTATTCCTTATCTGTATCTTTGGGCAGCAGCTGTGTAGTCAGAAGCAATATCACTTTGTGCTGACACTATGACATAATGTTGACTTGATCATACTCAAGTGAGAAGTTGCTTCACTTACCTGTATTGCAGGCTGTGAATGCGCTTAACAGGGAATTAGGGGGAAGAACAGGTTGTCTTACAGACAGTAATGATTGATTGCTTGTTGCTTCTAGTTCATCACCTTTTTAGCCCTAAATATGTTTTGTAGAAATCTTATTGCAAAACTAAGGTAATTACAGTGTAAGTGTAATTAAGGAAGATGTTTATGAGACTTCTGACATCATAAGTCATCCCCATATAATATGATGGGGATACTCCCAGTTTCAGGCAGTGTTTTCTTGGGCAGGAGTCTGCTGGTACCTTATGGACAGGTTTTTGTTTAAGCAAAGAACAGCCATGCCACTTGGACTTGATTTTTTAACTTGGGGCTCTGTTGTTCAGTTAAATACTGCCACTTATCCAGGAAATTAAAAATAATCTCTATAAAAATGTTAAATTTAGCTGTGGTGGCTCTTATCCCAGTGGAGTATCCTCAATGGTTGGCAGTGATATTTTAATGACTGTAGTTATTGTAGTGCAGGTTGGAGGCTTAAACATTTAGTATTGTACTATTCTCTTAATGTATTTTGCTGCTTTTGTTTCCATAGCAATTAGAAAAGGCTACCCTCTTTCTTAGTGTTAAGGTTTTGTTAATGTAGGTGTGGTGATCTTCAGCTTTGAGGCTACAGACTGCTAGCCTTAGATAACTGAAATAAGCAAAGTCTGAGCTTCTTCCATTTGTTTGACAACTGCATTGGTTTTCAGTTCTATTACCAGTTCTGTTGACTGCACAATACATATATCCAATAAATACACATGTATAGGTGTAGTCATCTTTCTGGTCGTGTTTGTCAGCAGAAAGTTTTCTGGGGTGGAAGAATATTTTAATATTAATATTAAAATATTAATATTTTATACACTAGATAAGCCATTTGATATATTACAGTTGTTAAAAACTTTCTAGTAGAACAGATGGCAGGTGATGTTTTTCTAAGACCTTTTCTGAAATACTCTGTATAGACTTAGTAAAATAAAGTCTCATATTATTTCAAGTGAGTATGTTTCTGTAATGAAAAATATTTTAGGACTTAACATTTTTCAGTAGAATGTTAACACATTTAACAGTGGAAGAATTATGCAGATTGGTGGTGACTTAAAAAAATTCTCAGTGAGAGATCATGTTTTTGTGAGCAGATGATGAGCAGTACCTTCCCTCTCCCAGATGCCTTTTGGCTTTTATTCTTTCATATAAAGTTCCATATTCCAGGCAGCCAACCAGAATTTGTATCATCCATTTGCCAAGTTGAAGAATTGTGAGAACTTTTTTCCCATTGGAAAGTTTTTCTTACCCCTTTTCCAAAAACACCCTCTACAAACAAACAAAATTTTACTACTTCGTTTGGAATCTTCATTTTCAGTCAAATTTTACAGACAATTGGTGCATATCTCTTCATAAACCAAATGTTTGTGTAGTACTGATTCTTTTTTATTTGTATTTTAGAGGAAAACACATTTTTCACACTTAAATGTAATGGATTCTTAGGTTTTCCTAGACAAAGAAGGGTTAGTTTCTTCTCATCACAAAGGCTCTCTGATTATTGATATAGACCTGCTATGCAACTGATTTGATTTAGATTGATTTTTTTTTTTAAATAAGGAAGGCTGTAATAGTACTTTTTTTTTTTTTACGCCACCATGCCCTGTAAAATGTTATCATTACACTTCTTTCTCTACAGGTCCATCCTCTGGCTCTCTCCCAGCTGTGAACTGCCAGTTTATAGCCACAGCTTCTGCTTTTAGTCCTGAGAAGTGCTTCAGCTTATACTCTGTATGATTAAATTTTACTGCTTTTTTTACTACACTTTTTAAGGTGTTCCAGTACAATATCCCAGTCGTCTTTCAGTCCAGCTTTGTGTTGTCATCAAAATTTATCACTATTCAGTAAAACACTCTTGTGGTTGTTTCTGTGCAATGCTGTGGGTGATCCTCACTTTGCCCAGGCCTTAGTCCTGTTTAGTCCCCAGCTG
>WBNO01032158.1:0-12055 GCA_013400575.1 Peucedramus taeniatus | reverse complement strand
TGGAGGTACAGGATGAAACATATTAGTATATGCCATGGGAACGCTGAAAATATGAACATTTGGCACCTCTTCATTTCGGAGCCTTCAGTCTCATCTACTAAGAAGTGCCTCAGTGTTTTCATCGTTCTGGGAGCGAGTGGAAGCCGGTGCTGTGCCTTGTTCTCTCTCTTTTCAGTACCTTTCTCTCTAGTTCTAGCTTATGTTTGTTTCAAGAAATAAGAGACAAGAATCCAACACAGTCTTTCTTGAAGCTTTCTTTTACAACAACACTGTCTAATCCCACACCAAAAGCACAGAGAGTGAAATACTACCTAGAAGTGGCCGGGTAGTAACAAACAGTAAATATCCTATGACTCTCTTCCTGGAAGAGCTCTGGGGCGTGCTTTACACATATGTGCCAGTGTGTATCTATGAGAACATGTGTACCAAACTCTGTGAGTCTGCACATGCAATACCTGTGTATGCCAGTGTGCAAAGCTCTAAGTGCACACACAAGTACCAAAATATACATGTGTTGTGTGCATTACTATGTATATGTGTGTTAAATTATCCCCTCAGGTTAACTAAGTTAGTGTACAACCCTGTGTTTGTGAGTGCACACAGGCTCTACAAGTGTGAGCATAGCCTTGTGTAAGATGTGTGTTGATAACATTACACTTGTTAGTGTACACAGCTGCATACAAGCAAGTCTCATGTTTGTGAACACGTGTATATTAGTAGAAACTGTACATAAGTGAGTGTCTCTGTAGCACATATGTGCTATCGTGTGCAAGTAGAGTGTGCACAGCTCTGTGTGTGCAAGTGTGTGCTACTAACAGGTGCCTCTGTATGCCAAAACTCTATACCAGTGAGCAAATACCCGTGTGTGTGTACTAGTTCTGTACATACCCCTATGTTCAGACATGAACTATACACACCCAGAAACACAGCTCTGGATACACAGCTCTGCATCCACCTGCTGTCTCACCTGAGAAAACAAATGTGTGTCATTGTGTGTACCAATGTGTATATAACAGTAATACAAACCAACCCCTTCAAACTTGTTATTTGCATTCTTACCTTGTGCCTCAGTTTTGTTATAGACTTGTTAAAACGTATAAATGTGTAAACTCATTCTCCTATATTGATAAACTAACACTATTCCCCTGTTACTGTACTTTCTGAAAGACAAGTGAAAGCCTCATGACTAAGTGCTTTACATAACTGTTTCAGTAACAAAGAATTTAAATTGTATTAGTCATTAATATAATTGTACTATGAAAATTACAAGTATCTATTGAGGGGAGGAACAATGAAAAACGTTAAAATAATTGACTTAAAACTGTAGTAAGAACCAGAGGGCAAGACCAGGTTGGCCCCTGTACTTGCCACTAAAAAAATTACAATAACCCTGCTGCAGGCAGCAACCCTGTAGGCATGGGAGGTGGGGGTAAAAGCCATACTGGACCTCTGGTCACAAACTCTACCAATCATTTTACTTAAAACCCTCTTTCACTGTCCTCGCCCACATCAACAGATACTATTAAAAATTTATTAATTGCTCGAGCCAAATAACTTCTAAAAAGGGGGGATTGTTATAGATAGATAATGAGATGATTGGCTCTCGCAATTAAGGGATGAATATTGTGTGAATATTAAGAAAAGCTTTAGTGATGTATAGTTATGTTATTATAGTTTAGATGTCCTCTGTTCTCCCCATGGTTCCCTTTTCCCCCCCCTCTGTATTGTGGCCATCAGACAGTCTGGGTTGCCTAGGACAGGTAAAAGAAGGCGTGCACATGTGCCCCTTCCATGGGCAGCTGGGAATGGAAAAGCTTGTTGCTGAGGGGGCGCGGCATGAGGACACCTGAGCTCAAATCAAGTTGCAGTGGAGTGATCTCCACCGATAAACAGCAGAGAAGAGTTGACTGACAGACTTTGGGAGGGGCCAGGGTTGGCTGATGCAACCCCCAGAGGTACAAAAAGACTGAGCATCCATCTTGAAATCGAACCGGCCATGTGGTCTACACGAGGCAGTTCCTAGTGCTGTAACTTTTTCCTTATGTAGTCCTTTTATTTTTTGTCAAGGTTTAATAAACCTTTTAAATTTTCAAAGTGAGCAGTTGTTTCTCACAAAGCCTTGAAAAGGAATTGTGGAAAAACAAAGTTTAGTAATGATGGACTTCTCCAGGAGGTGAGGGAAACAGGTCATGTTTTACAGAACATAGTATGCCAGTATGAATTCCCAGTTCTTCCAAGGGAAACCATCTCCTAGTCCCTTAATCCTCCTCCTGTGATACACTGACTAACGTGTCTGCAGCAGCATTCAGATAGCTGTGTGATAAACCAGTAGCTCTATTAATTAAATCTAACCTGTCAAAGAAAAAAAACCCTAGCTTTTAATACAAATGAATTTCCCACTTCAGATCCCACCCTTGCTGCAAAAACAACGGGGCCTAAGTGGTAGAAGGAAGCACTGGGGAGGAAGAGGGAAAGATGAGGGGAAAACACCATTACAGGAGACTTCTGGCATCGTGTTGGGGCAGCAACGGGCACAGACTTGGCAATTTCACAACGAATTGTGAGGAAAGTAGGAAACAGAAAAGAAGGGATTAAAGAATAAAGGAAAGAACATATGCAAGAGCCTATGAGGACAATGCACTTTGGCCAAAAGAAACAAAGAGCCTCTGTGCCTTTCATTGCTAGGCCAAGAAGTTTAGTAACAGTACTTCCTGTAGTTATCAACACTCACTTTTTCCAGTTGTGTGTCGAGCAGCCTGTGTGGAAACATGTCCATTTCCAGCAGACTGCTGCCAATGATAATATGCAAACTCAGCAGAGAGGCTAAAGGCTGCATGGACACAATGAATAAATTACCCTGTCAACCCTCAGAAGATTATAGGTCTCTGTCAAGTAATTTAGATCTAAAATCTGATCTACATTAAAGCATTTATAGCTTGTCAGGGAATATGTTCTGTATATTCAACAGTCATTTCAAGAAAAATTCCTTTATTACAAAAATTATGATATTTTTATACTTAATAATTCTAATAACAATTTCTTTCTACAAAAAACCTTCATCAAAAGAGCTTATGCACTAGAAGTTCACACCTCAGCTAAACAGACACTAACATCCCCACATAGACACATGCACCTACCAGACATTACTCACAGACTTCTGCTGACATGATGAATAAGAAATAAATCACAGGAATAGGAGTAATCAAAAAAGCAACTCAACAGAAATTATTAAAAAATAAATCAGTCAAATGCAGAAGGAGAGATGAGGCAAGGGAGAAACAGGACATTGAGAGAAAGGCATTTGAAATTTCACGTTTCATGACAGCATTCTTTCCAAAAACCAAAAGCAGGCTAGGCTGAAATGCAGTGCTGTGGTAAAGGCAGATGCATTCAGTTTTCTTAACTAGAAGTTTCAGGAAGAAGTAACTACAGCATCAGAGATACTTTCTTAATGTGAAGTTGGACAAAACAGCAAGAGACAAAGACTGCTGAATTCAGCAGTAGTTAAGTCTATAAATGGGCTAAGCAATCTGTAAATGGAAACTTTTCCAAGCTGGAATAAAAGTAAAGCTCCTAAGTATTTTAGCAGTGAGCATGACTGAATCTCCTGCTACTCATGTATCACCCATTAAAATCCATCAATGGTATCAGTATCATCCATTAACATCATTGCACTCCGGGGCTTATTAGCATTTCCACTCTACAACATGATAGAACTTTATTAGTTGATTAGTTATCTGAGGATGGTGTGGATGAACAGAAGGTGGTACATTATGTTGAAACAGGGCACAAATGTTCTCAGCTAAGAGATTTGATTTATTGTTTTTTGATGCGCTCTAAGAAATGTGATCAATTTCCTAAGAGAGTTTGCTGGTTACCATATATTCTGTAAGTGTAATAGGACTTGCAGTGCCACTATGCATGAGCTGCAGAAAACAGGGTAAGTCCAGTCTGGAGTGACTGGAATATGGAGGGGGAGGAAACAGGCTTTTGATGCTGACATGTGTGGCTTCAGAGCAGGCAATGCAGTCCTTATGGTGTTCCAAGAGCAACTCTATTTTTGAGGAAAACAAACTCAACCCAACTGTTTTAGACTGGCATATGATGTCCAGATGAGCCTTGCTGCTGGCTTAAAGGGGAGCTGAGGTGCCCAGTCTCAGAGCAAGATGGCTGTTGGGCCAAGGAGATGAAAACAGGCCTTCAAATTTTGAGATATTTGCTCATCTTCCAAGATGTATGCCTCTCTAGTTCCCCATTTGCTGAATTCAGTAACTGCAGATCTATAACTGGCACATCTCCAGCACAGGGCGCTTCTGGGCTACAGAGTCAGAGGCAACTTCTTGTCTTGGTTTGAAATACACGTATCTGCCAAGGAAGGTGGGAATCTCACTTGGAATGGAGAATATGACCTCCTTCCCTCTGACCTATTATAACTTTGAAATTAAGGGGCTTTCAAGCAAAGATATGGGAAAAGGAATACCAGTTCTTTACTAGCATGCATGTGTATAATAAGGCAAGCAAGCAGAACACAAACCCAGTCCCAGCCTTCTCTCGGCTGCAGGCACTTTCCCCTTCGGTGCAGTTCCGGGCACAGCCAGCAGAGGCGCTGCTGGCTCCCGGCCGCGCAGAGTGGCTGCAATGGTTCCCCCGCGGCTGCAGGGGGCGCTGTGGCGCGAGCGCCGCCGCCTCTCTGCACGTGGGTAATGGCGGGCGGGATGGAAAAGGCGCTTCCTCTGCAAAGCCACAGGGGCAGGCGGGCCTGGTGCCCCTCTGGATGGCGAGATGGGCTGTAGCAGGAACCTCGGAACGGAGGCTGGAACTGCAGGTGTGGGAAATGCAAGCACAGGGAGCTCCCAAGGCCTCGAGCATACAAACTCAGAGACTGAGATGGATACAGTGTTTGACCTAAGACCTTGGAGAAGGCTTAAATGTTTAGAATAGAAAAGTGAAACACACATGAAGTAAGAAGAAAGATTTGTAGTTTAAGCAGAAATATTTTTTTAGCAAGTAGAAATATGCCTTGTGTAAGCGAATAAAAAGCAAGATAGTAGAAGATTTTGAAGTCTAGCAATAGAACTTGTAGAATTGGTAAAACTAGAAGATACACCAATAAGTTTCTCTAGAATTATATGATTGGATAAAAAGAGACACATTGTGGTAGAATTGTGTAAAACGTACCAATTAACAATTGGTTTATGAAGATGCTAGTGAGTTTTATAGAAGTAGCTGATTGGATAAGAAATTTATAAAAGACGTAACTAAAATTATAACAGCTTCTGATGTACGGCTTCTGGTGTGATGGCATTGGATGTAACAACCTTATGGTCTCACCCTTCCATGAGACTGATTCTGCAATAAACCATCTTTTAATTGCCTCATCAGCCAACCTCATTTACTCTGTATCCTGAACAGGCAGGGATGAGCAGACCGTGCAGCAGCAAACAAAATGTATCAGAAACTCCAGCTCCAGCTGTAGCAGGAGCCGGGGGTGTCCAGGCAGGCAGGGGATGTGGGGTTACAGTGTAGTGAAAAACCCCGAGCAGCGGCAGAGAAGCTGTGGGGCTGGGCAGCAGCAGCCGGGCTCTCGAACACGGCCGAGAGAGGCTCCCTCAAAGGGGCTCAGGGTCCTGGGTTTTTCCCTGAGGCACCTGAGGAGGTGTGAGGGTCCTTTCTAGTGAGGTAAGGTTAATAAGGTCCCAGTCCAATGGTCGCTCTTATGAGCAGAGCTTCACTCACGGTAGAAGAAGACAGCAGGAGATGGAACCCAGCAGTAGTGGTGAATTCTTCCCATAGAAACTGCAGTATGTCTTCCCTCCAATGTCAAGAGCAAAAGAGACCAAGAGGACCCCAGCCCAGCCCCTCAGCCCCTGCCAAAATCTCGCAGTATCTTTGCCCTTCCAGAGAGAAAAACCCCCAGGTAAGAGAGTAGCCAGCTGCACCCTTCCTCCACCTTGGTCACTTCTTTTGTCTCTTTAGTACCAGTTGTTATTGTCTCTTGGCAACACGTGGGCAAAATTGTAGGAGAGAAAGAAACAAAAGGAAAAATCCTAACACCCAACACTTTACCTTTAGTTTATGTACTTACTGAACTTTATTCTTCTCTCCTACAGCAGACCTATCAGCTATCACAACACCTATCAGCTTCAGCAGAGTTAGTCTTGGTTCAGACTGGTGGAAGAGCAGGAAGAAATCCAATGGAATGCATTTAAATGATTTTGCTACTTTCTCTCTGCTCTAATTTTCATAGAGAATAAACACAAATAAGCCAGACCAGCTCCATGGTATTCTCTCCAATGTCAATTGTCAGAACTAGCTCAAATGGATCAAAGTGAGGATCTTCACTCACCTTGTGAGGGCCCTACAGTCTCCCTGGGAACATCCTACTAGTGCCTTTACATGGAAAGAGATAGAAGGAAGCATTGTCCCACCTGATCAGCGGACTCTCCTCTAAGGAGGTCTGTCTCTATTCACTGCCACTGGGCATGTTGGCTTCTAAATTAAATATCCCTACTGAGTGATGAAATTTTGATAATTGTAGCCCAGAAAATTAAACAGTGAAATGTTTAGTCATGCGAGTGCACTGTTCTTTATCTTGAAACATGTTTGTATAAAATTGCAGTGTCTCAGTGGGGAGTTATTCTAGTTTTAGGACAGTTGGATAAGAGTGGTGAGTGAGCTGCAGGAATTATATTTCTAAACCACAAAATGAGCTCACCTTACCTCAGCCCAGGCCTTTATGATGTAGACCTTGAACATCTCCTGATGTTCAGACAGAACTTCTGAATACCTATTGTTAACATTTCATTTGGCTTCAAACATGTTAAGAATGTTAAGCCTGAATGACACAAATGGGAAAATTTGTGTATTGATCTCAGGAACAGTCCATTTAAGTAGAGACATCACCCTCTAATTGTTCAGGACCCAGACAGACACAGTCTGGATGGTCATAACTTGCCATTTGACAAAATACCCTACCATCCCTAAAGAGGATGTGCTGTCATCATGCACCTGCAGCAACCATCTTCCCTCTACAGACAGGCTGCTGACTAGCCAGCAAAGCAGGCTAGTCAGTTCCCCAAAGCAGCCACACATTGCCTCACTGCTGTAGATAAATAATGAGATGATTGGCTCTTGCAATTAAGGCATGAATATTGTGTGAATATTAAGAGAAGCTTTATTGATGTATAGTTATGTTATTGTGGTTTGTTGTTTAGATGTCCTCTGTTCTCCCCATGGTTCCCTTTTCCCCCCTCTGCATTGTGGCCATCAGACAGTCTGGGTTGCCTAGGACAGGTAAAAGAAGGCGTGCACATGTGCCCCTTCCGTGGGCAGCTGGGAATGGAAAAGCTTGTTGCTGAGGGGGCACGGCATGAGGACACCTGAGCTCAAATCAAGTTGCAAGAAAGCCAATCCACCAATACATGGCAAAGAAGAGTTGACTGACAGACTCTGGGAGGGGCCAGGGTTGGCTGATGCAACCCCAGGGGTATAAAAGACTGAGCATCCATCTTGAAGATGAGCCAGCCATGTGGTAGCAGCCCCGGGGGTGCTCCCCGTCCTGGTTTTCCTGATTTAGTCCTTTTGTTGTATTTTTTGTTAAGGTTGAATAAACCTTTTAAAATTTTTAAAGTGAGCAGTCATTTCTCACACTCACCTTCCCCCTTTCCAAGACTGCCAGTTGGTTGCTCCTGCTTTTAAATTAAAAACAGTTCCTAATACACGCTCTCCTTGGTACACTGGCAACACGCACAGTCTTTTTGGCACAGCCTTACATAGAAGTCCTCCTGCCTTGGAAAGTTCTGGCTTTCCTTGAGAGACTGCAACATAATGTAAGAGCAGTTTTGGCTAGGAAGGAGGCTGATACTGTTAAGATTGCTCATGCTGAGCAATGAAGCTTGGATGTGACCTTATCAACAAGGATTTTTACAACTATGCAGGAGACAAAGCAAAATGACCTGGACAAACTCATTGTCCTGGCAAAGACCACAAGAACATGCAAAAGTTGACTCATGGCCGTAGAAATCGGCCGTCATATCATTGCTACTGAACTGTAATTAGACATCACAATTTTTTAAAATGACTCATGATTCTTGTTAAGGGCTGGCAAAAAGAATGAAAATTTCCGACAATTTCATACAGAAATACTTTTTTATTGACTTTTAAACCATTTTCATGTTGAAGTAAAAAAAAAAAAAGTTCTCACAATGCCTGGTTTCTTTCAACTGGCCAATACTGAAAGGTCAGGAGCTGATAATATCACTAATTGATAGGACAGTACAGGAAAAAAATATGTAAGTGAATTTTAGGAAAATCACTACATTGTGTTATATTAAAATATCAAGAGGCATGTGTCACCTCAGACATAACGTTGTTTATGAAAAAGACAAGCCCTTCAAGGGCAATTAACAACTTTCCACCTCATCAGCAGGAAAAGGGATGTATTTAACCACTGACTGCCACCATGTCATGCCACCTCTAACAATAGAGTGCTACAAGAGCATTTGTATTTTCCTTGGTCTTTGCAATGTTTCTTCAAACATGGGCAAGAACAAATGAGGGCTGCACATCTTCACTAGCACCTTGAGGAATTGCTGTCCCTGAAAAAGTTACTTTTACCTTGGAGACTGGCCCAAGCATTCCAAACCTGGTTCAATTTTCCTGTGGACAGGATCCTCTGAAAAAGCATTTGCAATGACTGCTAGAGGAAGACTGTCAGATCTGTAGGGCAGTTCCATCAGTGCCTCAAGCTGCAGATGTGAATCAAGTTCCAGCCCAAAGCTGCTCAGCCAGACATGCATAGTAATCCAGGTCTACCAGAAAATCTGTGCAGGGATACACCAAAATTCCATTGGACAACCATTGGTTTCCATCTCACGGGCTGTCATATCCTGCTGGCTATCACAGAATGGTCAGGATGTGACTATCTGCAGAGCTAAATGTTTTAAGGCAACTTTAGGATTATTTGACTACTGGATCACATTGCACCATTCAGAAAACCTAATTCAGGAATACTTGCATGAAGTTTATAATTTCTTCCTGGAAGCCACTCTGAAACAAAAGTGAAACCTCAATTTAAGTATCTCAAGTAATAGCACCTACTATTTTACTAAGTTCATGGCTTTCAGTCTTGAAAATCCTCATCTTATTTCCAGCGTTAGCTTCCAGCCCCTTACACCTTTCTCCCAGCTACACAGAATAGTTGCCTGCTAACTCTGATGTTCCTTTCCTGAAAGACAAGGACAATGATTCTGGTTTTCTCAATGCCCACAGCAGGCACTAAGTTTGGGGTAGAATATAAGCCTGGTTTTTGACTTGAATTGCTCAGGAGTTTCACCTGCAGCTGTAACCAGGCTTGCAAGGGATTCTGACATGGCCAGAATTTTTGATGGGTGCCTTGCTGTTCTAGGATTTTTTGTATTTTAATCAGATTTAGGGAGCCAAAGTGGGCTGAGTGTGCAGGAGTATGTGTCATGCATGTGCAATGCACTGTGCTATCCAGTCTTTCACCTTCCCAGCTCCCAGCCATTTGCACTCTGGCAACTTCTCACTTTTAGTCCCCAAATGCCCCCAGCCCAACAAAGAACAAATACCAGCTTCTCTGAAGCTACAGAAGAGAGAAAATGGCAGCTAAAAAATGCACAAGGCCAACTCAAAGTTGTTGAATTTGGTGCTTGGACTTAGAAAATTCTGTCATTTGGGAGGAAGGGTGGGAGGTTGCTTTCTCCCCCTCCTTTTCATTAAACAGCTTTTCAGAACTTGGGAGAGCTACAGCTCTCATTATGCATTCCTCCTTCTGGAAATAAATACTTGTGTGGGTTGTCACATTAGTCAGTAGATAGATGACAAAAACAAATTACAGCCTGGCACGGAACCGTGCATTGTGTGTGTATGTGTTACAACAGAGTATCTGCTATTACAAAGGTGGTTGAGTCTGCATGTCAGAGGGTGGAGTCTTTTCCAGGAGCAGAAGTTCTGTAATGAGTTACTTTCCAAAGAACAAGCAGAGAATCATGACTGTGTTTCATTCCTTTCCCCTCAAGGAGATATTACACAAACTCCCCATATGGCTCAGTGCTACAGAGAGAAATCCTACTCCTGCAATGCTTCTTCCAGCTCTCTGAAGTAAAAAACAAGCTAAGCAGTCCCAGAGCTCACTTCAGCCTTTAAATAAGTTGGGGCTCTCCAGAGGGATGGGAACCAAAAATTTATTTGTCTTTTCAAGGTCCACAGAATTCGTCCCCCCCCTTCTCTCTCATTGTACACATTTCAGTCAGTTTTGGTGTGAGTTATGATGCCCAAATCAAAATATTTTTCAAAAAATAACAAGATTTAAAAAACATGCCCGGTATCCAACCCTCACTGTGAACAACTAGTTTTTCCAATCTGAGAGATCAACATCCTGGATTATTACCTGACTGGTCCTCTGCAGAAAAGATGAGCCCTACTGCATTCCTGCCCCCATGTTTTGCATGTGTGAAAATATGAGCCAGGGGAGTTATTCAACAAATAATAAAAATTCTGCCCTAACCAGGATAAATAGATTATTGTTTTTGAGAACCTAAGGCAGAGGAGACTAAGCTGCACAATCAGATTTTCTGATGGGGATATTTCAGTGAGTAAATGGAGTTACTTCAGTTGTTCCTGGAGCAGCTGGAAGATCTATTGTTGCTGTGACATGCCTTCCCCCTGCTGTGCTACCATAACTCTGGACCTGTAGTGGAAACTACAGTGTGGGACCTACAACTGTGTAATTCCTCACCAGAGAGGGATGAGAAAGAAAATCATAGCCTGCCTTCCACCCATTTCTCTAACCTTAAGATCTTTACATTGGCCTTGTCTCTAACTTAAGGATACTTTTACATACCACAGTGTAACAGCTACACATCACCTTCAGTAGGACAGTACCAGTAATGTCATTGTTCAAATATTTCTGAACAGGTCACTGAATGTAAATGAACAAAATTTTAAAACTAATCAAATCCAAAAAACTTTTTACCATTTACATTCAGAGTATTGACAAAAGTAATGTATTCAAATGCTCTATCCCCAACTAATCACAGAAACAATTTAAAAATATGGGACTTTATAAAAGAAATAAATTGTGGGGGTTTGTCTCCTTTAATAATTGTGTAGGAGTGGTGTGGTCAAACTTCCAGAAATAATCACTACAAATTCAATTGCCTGTACAAATTAAAGTGGAGTATTTATGCAATCACATAATTCCTACAGCTAGGGCTTTAAAAAGAAAGTCTAGCATTGTATGACACACAATATCCCTGCTAGGGTTGGCCTCCATTTATATGCTATAAACTCAAACTGGGCAATGAAAATAAATTTTCCAGCACCATTTTACCTTATGCTGCTGCTCAAAGCTCACATTTCAGTCCTTACTCATTCTTGGTGAGTCACAAGCTTTTCAAGCTTCTAACATTTGTGTATCAAACCAGGCCAGAACTTCAATCACTGTAAGCAGTGACAAGGCATCAATGTCCCTCTGAATCATCATTACCACACCCATGTTTGAAGAACTCTACACAGGGGCTAAGGACTGGGTATAAATGTGAATATTCAGATGAACTAAGCACACTGAAGCCAATTTTGCACCTCCTAAGGATCAATACTCATACACTACTCGGGATTTTAGAGACTATCTTGGCAGTGTTTGTCAGCTTATGCCAAGGACACCGTATTCTGGATTCACATTGTTGACATCTGAAATACCAAAGTCCTAAGTGCTTTTGTGACTGGGCCCAAGTTTTCTTATAGTGCTTAATACAAGCAATTAGGTGTTAGTGCTGTTATAAAATACTTATATTATGTGATTAAAAAGACCCCTCAGTTTAAATCACCTCTTTGCTATGAGACACCTACACAGCACTGCAGCAGCAGTTCAGAGTAACACAGAGGTAGAGTTATTTACTTGAGGGGGTTTTGCCTGTTTGTTTGAACAAAACTGCAACAATAAAAGAAAGCATAGGCAGTAATGACCTTTTGTTTACAGAGATATAATATTGCCAGATTTTAGGTTTTACAGGATTTTGCTAACTGCAGCAGA
>WBNO01032154.1:0-11334 GCA_013400575.1 Peucedramus taeniatus | reverse complement strand
TATATATATATATATATATTTGTGTGTACATACTTTCTGTGTGTGTATGCCTGTTAGGAATATGTGTTCAGACTTGCTACTGACTAAGCCAAGGAAAACGTTGCTATGGCAGCCTCTCCTCTATTGGGCTATATGGTTCAGCAACTCAACACAATTCACTAAATGATTAGCATACTAGAAAATCCTAGATTTGTGCAAAAGCAGGAATTATTAGTATTTAATTTTTATTATTACTTCAGTAACAGTAAATTCCAGAGTCAAGAGAAGTTAATGCTCTTGGTCCAAGGGTTTTAATTAGTATTATTCAATATACATGATTGCAAAAACAAGGCAATGAGTGAGACACCTATAGGATTATATTTTGTAGAAAAAACATATAAATATTCATCATTTAGCAGCATTCAAAAAGCCTGTTTTACTCTGAGCATATTGATTTAGCAATCATGGGTTCAATCAGTTTAAAATGAATGTCAATTTAAATGGATTGAAATCTAAGCATTTCAGCTTTAAAAAGTATGCTGTAGGGAAAATAAAAGGAAATAGTGAGATCTCTTGAATATCTGAATATGGAGAAAGTGTGGAAATATCTTTAGTAAATGAGAATATTGTATAAGGAAGGCTGCCTATTTGCAAAGGGAGTGACTTCAAACAGGATTACAGAAGTAGTAGGAGGAGAAAGTTGTGTCTGAGAGGTTAGAAACAGCAAGGATGAGGTGAGATTTGCTAACATTCAAATTAAATTCGATTCTTAAATAATAAACAGCAAAAGTTGCATCACTTGTAAAAATGTAAAGAAATCCTGAAATTAAGAAGTTGAGCTCTTTTTTTAGTGGAGAAGGGGTGAAAAATCAAGGCTCTCTTACTCAAACTGAGTACTGGCTTTCCTGATAATTACTGACTGGAGTAAAAAGTGAGGCAAAAGAAAAGCAATGAAGTGGAATAAATGAATCTATACAAGTGGATGTTACTGTTTTCACAGGGAGATTGAAATCAAGAGTGTGTTTAAGTCAGAGGAGTAAAGCTCCATCTAAATTTGTGAAGCCAGAGGTGCTGCCCCATTCTTGGAGATTGTCAGGCAGTATCAGTATTTATGAAATAAAAAGAGATCTAAGAATTTACAGTTACATGGCCTAGTTGGTGATAGCATGCAACACCACAGCCAGCAGTACAAGAACATAAGAAGAGACAAGGACCACTGCACAGAGGCTTCTTTAAAGTGTATACTCCTGAAACTAGAGAAAATTGGTTGTACTGAGTATACAAAAGAACTCTAATCTCCCATCCACTTTTCTTCTGCCTAAATAGCCTACTTCTTATGGATCTGATTATGTGGCAATTATTTATAAGTTATTTTCTTGTCTTCAAAAATTCAGATTCTTTGGGAGTCTCTGCAGTGCAAGCCAATGTGCTATTTCCTGAATAGCAATAGATTATATTGCAACTGTTATAAACAGTTATTATAACTGTTATAACCAGTTTACTTGTCAGTTTGCCATAAGCTTTTTTTTTTTTTCCTTTTAATATTAAACTGAATACTAATGTACACTTTATCAACAGAATTTTTCTGGATATCCTCAGACTGCATTTAAATGAAAGCAAGACAATGAATAAAGAGTTCTTATCAATTTTTACAATTTTTTTAACAGGTGTGGGCAAAAATTTTACATAAACATTCAAAAAATGACTGAAAAATACAATTAATTGTTTTTTTCACATGTCAGCAGCAGTGCAGTTTAAGATCCTGATCATTATTTTATGGTTCCCATGGAGAATATAGTAGAGTACAGTAGAGTATAGTAGAGTACAGTAATATTCCTACTGGATATCAAAACAGTCTTACTCATGTTGAAATACAATGTAGGAGTGCACCATAAGAACCCTTAGTTACACCCCTTAATAAGTTAATATCCAGCTGATCCATCTGTTTATTTGAAGTAATTTTAGGTATCATAGATAAAATTATGCACAAAATAAAAATTGCTATAGGCTTTCTACTGAGAAAAGACAATATTTAAAACTCTTGGTATGGGAAGTATTGTTTCTGCAGATATTTTTTAAGAGCAAATAGATTAAGCTATTTTTCCATGACCACCGTTTCACTTTCTTACTCTTCCTTTCTTTCTTTATTCTTTCTTTTGATTATAGCTTTATAAGCTGTTAAATAAATTAGGTAAATTAACACATTTTGTTCAATTGATTGAGGTGTAACATATATGCCAGAAACAATGACTCAAAAGTACTATGATGAAGAAGAACATAGCAAGATGAACTGCAATGTCAGCAATACTCAAATAGACTTCTTTATAACTGAACCATTATCAAGAAAATGTTTTTAAAGTAGTGATATATTTTTCCAATCATTTCCAATTTGCCATAAGCGGAAAGTTTTAAAGTAAAGGGAAAGTTTTTAAAGTAAATTCTGGTTGATCACTTAACAACTAACAAAATAATATGAATTAAAAAGTATTCACTGTATTATTTTATAATCTTCAGCAATAGTACCTTTGAAGTAATATGATCTGGTTGTACATAGTCCAGAATAACCAAACTCTGGATGCCGACAGTCTCTGCCAGTGTTTCTCAGTATCCTCCTCTTAATGCTAGTTGCTTATTTTCTTAGACTCAAATTTTCAAGGCAGAGACTGTCAAAGATTCAGTTTGTACAACATTTTTAGGCCCGAGTAAAATGCGTTGATAATAATTTATGACACTTAACAATACCATGAACTTTTGACTTCGATGCACAGGACTCAGCTGCACCCTAAGTCACAAGTTACTTCAGCTGAAAGTAATGGTAGTTGTGTGTGCACAGGGGCAGAGCCTGGCCCTTAGCCTCCTTGACGTCAGTAGGAGCAGATGTGTTCTCCTTTCTTTTCTCTTGGGGCTTCCAGCATTGTCTTATTACAAAGAAGTCTGACTTTCTTAATGCTTTAAATTGAAACCTGTTTGGTTTTTCTCATTTTCCACTGTCAGCTTCATTGCTTGCTTATATGTTTTCTAAAGTTGGTAGATATAATAGTCCCATCGTAGCATTTTCTATGCTTAAAAATACATTATTAGAATTGTAACATAAAGCATCCTTCAAAGTGGGAAAAATAACTTTTAACAATATAATGTTGCTCTAATGCATGTGCCATAAGGGGAGAAATTAAGACATTAAGCAATCTCAATTCTGACATTAGCCACAATGTTTTCTGTGTTCTTGACTTGTCAGCCTCTGTTTTCTCACATTTTTCAAAGTAGTATGTGAAATCTGTTATTTTTTTAAAGAAAAAAATACTGTCATGACAATTCTGATACCTACATAGGTCTTCAGTATGTTTACTTATGTGAATGGATATCGAGTGACCTGGTGTCAAGTTGTCCCTGCTAATGGCAGGGGGTTTGGATTAGGTGATCTATAAAGGTCCATTCCAACCCAAAGAATGCTATGATTCTATAATATTAAAGATGTAGTACTTTACCTTTTACTTCCATTACTGTTTATCAACATTACAAAAACAAGATGAGAGAATCCTGACATTTGTTGTTCATGCCCTCTTCTAACTCTGTCTTTGCATCCTACTGGATTAAAGATGTAGTACCCATCTGCAGATTTCTTATATCAGCCTATTTCTTTGACTGTCATTAATAAAATTTTTAAATTCTGTAAAGTTTTATTCCTGATTTCAGATTTCTTCACTTGCACCTGTTTGTTTTAGTGGAGGAATCCATTTGAGAGGAGTCAGTGAGTCCAGGTCCTCATTGTTCTGTAAAAGTCTTTAAAAAAGAGATTTGTCCAAAAGATTGTCTTCTCTTTATTTACTGTGCAGCAGAGAGCCTCTTGCAACACATAGATTTAATTAAACAAAAGGAAAATAAGAACAAGATTGCTACCAAAATTTGCAGGGCACAACAAGGAAGAGAGAGAGCTGTCAAAACTTGGTGCCTTTGCAGATGCAGAAAATTTGACAGCAAAAATGTGTCACACTGTTTCTGTATATCTTTGGTTATTATTCACTGCCAAAACAATAAAAAACAGCCAAGAAACATGAGAATCCTGTCCATCTGACCAGAGAAAATACATATTTTCCTAATTCCAGATCTAACACAACCCATTTCTCAGTAATGTCTCAGCACCCATAAACTTTGCCTTAAGCGATTTCTAAAACTGAAGATTGCCTGTTTTCATTCTGTATATTAGGTTTGCTTCCCATTTCCCTTTCTGTATCCCTTTCTGTTTAATATTCTTGAGCAAAAAAAATCAGTCCAGAATGAAATAAAAAACCCAACGATTTTGGATGGTAACTAATCTTAGTTTGCTAAATAAAAGAAGCTTGTGGGTTGCGTGTAATTTCTCAAATGTTGGTGAGTAGGTGGCATTTAAACATATCCAGTTCTCCTGGTTTTCAAGGCATTTATAGCTCTTAGTTGATTCTTTGGGTATCATCTTTTGAAATTTTTGATTAGGTCCCTCCTCCTGCCTTTTCTTGTACAAGTGTAATTCTTCCTGACTTTAGTGCAGTCAGGACAGAACTGGACATTTGGACGTCAAGTTGATTGATATTCATCATTAGAAATATATTTTATCAGTTAAGACAGCTGCCTGTTTCCTGAGAAATCTTCTCTCAGTTGTACAGGTGTGTATATTTTGTGATATTTTTTTCTTCCCTACAGACTAAAACGAAGAAAATTCATTAATAATTGCTGTGCCAAAAGCTGTTTGATGGTTTTGCCAAAGCAGTTAGGGCATTCTGCTTAAAAATAATTATTTCCTAAACCAAGTACTCTAATGATTTTGTATCAGTGCTAGTGAATATTTTTTTTCCAAAACATAATTGTATAAAAACTAATTGACTTGTAATTTGTTTTGGTTTAATTTTGTTCTTTCATTTCTAAGTGTATATTAGGGAATTCTGTAACTGCTACTTGTGCCTGCCCACTCACAAGCTTGATGCCTATATAGGAATCCCACTTTCAAATCACTCTTCTGTTATGATTGTGGATTTCTTTGAGTCTATGTTCCTAGAGCAAACTGTGTCAGACGTGAGAGAGAAGATACAGTAGTCTTTTGGAGACTTCTTCTTCAACAATGGGTTAGTGGGACACTGTTTTGTGTTATGAGGGGGGAAAACACATGCTGGAAAAGTAAACCATTTCATCAAGAGCTGCATGGAAGGTACAATTGTCACAAAATTCTTCTGTGAGGACCCTTTTTTCCTGTCAAGAAGGAAAGGATTACCAAGGAACAATTTGTAAGAGATGTAGTAGGTGTTTTAATGAGCTCAGATATTATTATTGTGATAAACAGGAGAATAAAATGTTACTATCAGGGGAACATTGACATTTTATAATGTGTGGAATTTCATTGTACTTGTATAGCTATGAACACTCAAATATAATTATATGAAATGAGCCTTGGATGCACAGGCAGTATCTTCTAGAGGTAATATCAGATTGCATGACAGTGGAGCAGGAGAGCATGCTGCACCTGAGAAGTACTGTTGGACAGTGTATGCCAGCTATCTCAAGGCAATAAAAGATTAATTAAGTTGATAAGTAGCTGACTAGCACAGACTTGTAATTTTAAATTTGTAGGCCAAATTTTTTTTTATTTTCCTAATCTGACCTCTGATGCTGATGCCCAAAGTTACAGTTTTATTCACTTCAGTTTTATGAGCAACAACAATTTTTACCATCCTTTGCATGTGAAACTACAGTTGTAGGAATGCACAGAAATGCATGCTTCAATCAAAGTTATGGGATAGAAAGTTCATTGTTGTAACAGTGTTATGACTTTGTAGGGCATGTGGCAAAGCCAAAAAAAACCCAAAAAACCAAAGATATTGTGGTAGTTCATAAGAACATAAATGAGATATTTGGTTGCGTAGCAAAATAGAAAAAAGAAATCCCAAGCACATTTTAGAAATGTTTTGAAGACAGACCATGGCTGAAATAAAATCTGAAAGGACAACAGAAGAAATGTAAGGATAGAACACTGAGAAGGCAAAGACAGGAGCTGAGAAAGCTACTTTGAAGGCCACCCTAAAAGAAGTGGGAAGAGACCAAGGAAGCTGTTTCACACAAATGAAGAAAGGACAAGATTCCACAGTAAACAGGTTAAAAATCAGTGGCAAATAGGAACTACTCCTGGTTCTGAGATTTTGGTAGAATGGTGGTAGTAAAGAGCAGAAGCTTGTTTTTCCTTGCTTTTCCCTTCCTTCCTCCCATAAAAATTCTCTTCCTTTTGTTTCTTAATACAGCTACTGCATAAATAAATAATGGTGTTCATTTTTTCGTTTACTCTAGAATATGAGTGGATATTTTGCTCTATATTGCAGTGCTTTTCAGCTGAAAGTTGTCCTTAGATGGGGAATATAGACTCTCCATTTTTACAGTTATTTAATTTCAAATGTCTCTAAGAGACTTTGGATTATGATCTTCCATTTAATTACTATAAAAAAAATTTTAAGTGAAAACTGCATCCAAAATGTAACATACCTTTGTAGTATAGGCTTGGCGATACTTATGAACTGTCAAAGATAATTATCAGGCAGTGAGACATTAAAGAGAATCCTTTTACAAACAGCCACAGCAACATTTCTGTGCCTTAAGTGTCTCATGCTGGTTATCTGTGAATGTTCTGCACAGATAATGTCCTTTTGTTAATTTTGCAGCTACGAGAATCTTCATTAAGCTAGCTGATTAATTGTTTTTATCTTAAAAGAGGTAAAATTAAAAGACTTGTCTATCAACTTGTTTATTCATAGACTTGTCATTATTGCTGCATCTTCATTGAGAAGGAACTCTGCTGTGCAAACTGTGAGATATTGTCTAAAAGTCTGAGTAGGCAATGTGACTAGTGAATCTATAGAAACCAAACTAGTGCTTTCATTCCTTGGTATGCAATAAAGTTCTCGAAGGAAGCCTGGGCCCCACAATGTTTTGGATGTTGTACATACACATAATGATAAAAATGACATCCATGTCACCTAGATTCTGCCTTGCCTTGACTCTCAGTATTTAAATTCTTCTCAAGTCCAAGTTGGAGTGGCTCTCCAGAGAATACTTAATCTCTTTGTCTGTCCTTAAAATTCCTCATATAGCTAAAATTATGGTATATATATACTGAGGAAAACTCCTGACTGAGCATGGAAATCCTTGCCTTTTGCCTAAGCCCTATACAGGCTGCAGTCTGTGCCTGCTTACTTAAGCCCTAGAGTAATTCTGCCTTGCAGCCTGGAGAGGAGTTAACTGGTGCTGACAACGCTGTCATCACTAAAAATCGTGGCATGGCACTCGCCTCATGCAGCCCTACAAAGGCATTAGTGTACAAATGGTGTCTATAGGGGTGTATATCTCAGATATCTTATAATCTGAATCATTCATTCACAGAGCAGTAGAAGAAAGAGAAAAGGAATCTTTCATTTCTGCTTTATAAATGGAGAAATAAAGCACATTAAAATTTGAGCAAGGTTTGGAATCTGCTGAAAAAAAGTCTGCTTCAGCTTGCCATTCTGGGTAGGTATGATGTCTGCATGGGAATTTAAAGCTTTTCCCAATGTTTCCTCAAAGCTTCACCAAGCAGAAAATAATGACAGTGCCAAAATTTATCCATTTGTGCCTGTCCCTGTCGGGCCACTATTGACTTTTCATTATTCCAGTTCTAAATTGAATACAGCCTCAGGGAAGGAAATATTTATGTAAGAGGGTGACAGTGAAAGAATCTCTGTCCTAATCCTGCACATGAAAAACAGGCCTTGGAACTAGCATGTCTTCAGCTATTTAAATGTAGCCATTCCTCCCCTTCAGGAGATGTTTTTCCCTGCAAGCTACCAGGGAGCTTTATAGTCTTTTTCCTTTGTCACGGGATAACTTCAGATGAGAAAACTAAAACTTAGCAAGTAAAAGAAGTCTTGATAGAATTAATGTTATGCAGTATTTGTGTGCTTGTATAGGTGAAAAATTTGTAAAGCATATTTGTGTAGGGAGCATTCCCTGATTAAGTTATTTCTCCCATGTTGCTTGCTTTATCTTCTTCCATTTATTTACTCTTTGGAGAAATAGTCTTTTGAGAAGGGTGTTTATACTGATTTTATAGGGAAGACTTAGCCTCTTTTGATTATGCCAATAACATGTAATAAAGAGATTCAGAGGACTAGTATTTTTTAGACTATGTTGAATTCATTCATTATAAATATAATAAACATAATTTCATTGATGTCTGATACCTCAAATTATGTTGATTTGAAGCAGGACAACATTTGAGACCTCTCACTGGTTCTAGAATGCTGTGAAAACCTGAATGCTAGAATTCTAGAATGCTAGAAAACCTGCTGGCTGTGGCTGTTCAGATCTACATTATGTGAAAGAACATCATGGAAGAATTAATGTTTGATTACAAAGGTTACTGAAAATCATCCAGTTGACTGTTAAAATTCAGAAATACAGCTTGTGCACTTAATCACACAAAAGCTAAGTTCATCACTTATTCAGCATTCTTTGTGTCCAACAATGCCATGGGAAAACAAAGGCATGTTTTTTCTCCTAGAATGGACTGGGCAGCTCTGTTTCTTGCCTCCCTTGTTTGATTTACAATATATGTATTGTCTGAACACTTTGCATGAGTATTTTTTTGCAGTGGATGCCTTGTCTGTCTTGGAACTCTTTAGATCCAGTGCTTTAATATTCTGAAGCCTTTATATGCATTGAAATCTAAATTTTATTAGCAACCTTCATATCTAAGCCTCAGGAAAGGAAGCAAAATAATTGTGAAAACTAGACCTTGTTGTCTGTGAGGAACATGCACTATAAATTCACACACACACACACACACATCTACATGTAAGGCAGGGTTTGAATTTTATGGCTAAAGATATTTTTTTCCCCTGGGACATTTAGTAAAGTAAGAAAAAGCTGCATTATCCATCTGTTTAAAACAGAAAAAAGTCTAACTGTTGCAAATAAAGTATCAAGAGTAGTCATAATTATTGGGATAATTAAAATGTTTTTATTAATGATCATATGATAATCAAATGGCAATTAATTGATAACTGAATGAAAAATGGTGATAAAGAAATAGCTTAATGTTAATTAAACCATGATGTTAAATTGATAGAGAATTATTTAAACATTCATTTAAATGATAGTTTAGATGGTGATTAGACATTGATTTAGACAACAATTTAGACAGTAGTCAAACTTTGCTACTTACCACGCTCCTAATAATTAAGCTACAGCTGGATATATGTAAAGGACTTTAGCATACAATATATTTGAGGCTCAATGTGTTACTTACCTCGTTATGGGTATCAGATGCTGGGACCTTGAGCAATAACCTCGAGCAGTGGCCCTGCTGATGGAAGGTTGAGATGGCTGCTGTGCCACCAGCAGTGGTGCAGGAGAACGCAGTGGGCTTGGGTGGGCCCCGTGTTTTCAGAGTGTAAAGTGATGGACTGGCAGGCAGCCCCCTCCCTTGGTGTCAGCACAGCTGTGTGGCTGCAGAAGCTTCAGTTCTGTCCAGCCCCAGCTCAGGCCCCTGATGAGACATGGCCTGGACTGCTTTGTTCCTGAGAGAATGCAGCCCAGCACAGAACTGACAGCCTGCCCAGCAGGGCTGCTTCCAGTCCAGGCTCACTGGCTGATGGTGCTTGAACCATGGTGCTCTTCACCCCTCCAGGGAGTGCGTTCGTCACACCAAGTTGTCCTTCAGAGAACACAATGAGAAGCAGCAGCAAAGAGAATGAGGAAGGAGGTTGTGGGGTCTTCTCTGGAGTTACTAAAACCTGCCTGGATGCAATCCTGCTTCAGGGGACCGTGCTTTAGCAGGGAGTGTAAACAGACAACCTCCAGAGCTCTCTTTCAACCCCAGCCATTCTGTGATACTCTGAGTTTTGACTCCTCTAGAAATGCCTGTTATGAGCACAGCAAAACATTTTGTGTGCACTTTGGTTTTGGTTCCTTCTTCCCTTTTTTTTCAGTAAGTTGAAAAACAAGAATGGCATACATAAATTGAACCTTTTAAAATACTGTATAAAAGCAAGATAGAGAAAGAATACAGCTGACCTAACAATGCAAGAATGCTGGGGGTTTTATTAAAGATCAGGTTATGACTTGTCCTAAGTCGCAAACACAAAGAACTAATTTTTATTGAAGTCATTTAAATTTGCCAAGCAAAGTAAATTTGTCAACCCACATGAAAACTTACTGAAAGTTAAATTCTTGGTATCATGACTGTGAGAGAATACAAAAACAAGAAAAAAACCCAAACAATCCAAAACCAGCCCCAAGCCAATTTCCAATACAGAAAATAGAATCTGCAACAAAAAGAAGCAAAGGTCAAATTTGGAATCCATGAAAGTTGTGTTGCCAAAATCACACCAGTCAGCATGAGATCATCCAATGCTGCTGTCTGTAATATGGCAGTGTAACTACAAAGGATTGGTCCTGCTGCAAGAGTCAGTAGACTATATCTATATACCATACACAAAAGAGAATTCTCCAGCTCAGAAGAGACCATGGAAACAATAACATCAGTACAGCAAAATTTTGAGTTATTTCTAGTCAATTATTGATGCATATATTTGCAAACTATACTCTCCAGTTATATATCTTGCATTGTGTTTAATAATCCTTAATCTGTTGTTAAAATTTAGTTTTGTCTTTCTTTGTCTATATGCATGTAGTATTTTGTAATATATACCATGTGAAAATTATAGAAAAAACAGCCAAACTTCATTAATGTGGAAAAGTGATGCTAAAACATCCTTAGTAGTTAGCTTGCAAATGTACTAAATAAAAAATTTATAAGTGTTATAAAGCTAATATGACATGTTATTAATTGTTTTTATTTATTAATTAACAAGGAAAAACATGAATACTTTTAATAGCATCCTCATATACTAATTTTACTATTATGCTTCTGGTCCATATGCCTGTTTGTCTGTCACAGGAAGTAAGAAACATTTAGTTGGACTGTCCAAATCTTAGTTGCTATTTGATTATATTTTTTGCAAAGAGGTTTATCAAGAGCATGTAGTTGACTTGCTGTGAAAATGCTATTTGCACAGGGTGTAGTTGTTGGAATTCACCCCCACTCCAATTCTTGCTTGCAGGAACTGAGAGCTTTTTCAGGATCTGATTTTTTTAATGAAGAAATGAATGGATTGATGGTTTAATCTGCAGCCTTTAGTTTCAAAAAAGGAGTGTTAAATGGAAGAATTAGAGTATACCCAAGGTAATGTCAGAAACAAGAAAGAGTGCCTATTTATGCATAAACCCAAAAGCACTAAGCATGGTCTAAACCCATATTGACATTTTAACATCTTTTTATTGTCAGTAATTTTGCTGAAAAGT
>WBNO01032149.1:0-106307 GCA_013400575.1 Peucedramus taeniatus | reverse complement strand
CCTTAAAATGTCATTGAGAACAGATTTTCACCAAATATTCTTGAGAAGTTAGCAGTTTTGGTTATGAAAACAGGTGCCGTCCACAGAAGTAACAGACTGCCAGAATAGAAGCAGCTCCTGACTGCAAGACCAACATCTATCATCTTCCAGCAGTGAGGAGCAACTGGCCTGTAATGAGGAGTTACCTGTGTGCAGGATCTGTAGTGCAGTCAAGTTCTCTGTTAAAATTGTGACTGCATTTTTCTTAAAACACAAGACAATGCCAAATTTACTGAGCAGAGATGAGGGAAAAATTAGCACACAAAAGTCATCCTCCTGGAAAGCGCTGAGNGGAACAATATTGCTTTCAGTATATTTCTTACTGGTGTCTCAGATTCAGAACAGTAATTTGACCAACAAGTTCCCTTTATCCTGTTTTGATGACATCTGGCATTACAAAACAGTAAGTAAGCCTGCTCTGATACTGGTAGAGAATTCTCCCCTAAAATTGCATCTAATCACTGGATAATACACAGTGATATTTTTCCTCTTTAAATATAAGTTCTCTCTTCACAGGAGAAAAATAAGCTTCATAGCCTTGAAGTGTGCATTAAATGGAGTAATGTTTTTCTGGCCAACCCTGGTGGTACTTTGTGATCATGGTTATATTTCATCTTCCTTAGCTTCAGCCTAATGAAGGTAAAATATCTGGTTTTCTTCTTACAGCCATTGCAGAGTAGTAGTTGAATGTGGCCAGTCATCCCCTTTTCCTTTTTCCTTTAATGGAGAGTGACCCAAAGGCTCAGGCTGCCCAAGTGATGCCAAGTGAAACTGCTCTGACAGCATGGTTGTTGAATTAATCCCCTGGTCCCAGGCAAATCAGTAGCCAGGTCTCCCAGATGAAGCTAGTCAGAAAGTAGGTTTTCATCCTATTAACCCACATCCTTAGAAGATTTAGCATTATGCAGCTTGTTATAAGCTCTTCACTGTCTTTATTAAACTATTTATCTGAGGTAACTTCATATTTTCTTTTAGGATAAACTGGAGATAATGCAATGTGCTTGTTTTAATTTGCAAGGTTAACTGATCTAATTATCTGTGTGTGTTTATTTAAATCCTTTTGAGCACAAGGCCCTTGCAGGTGGCTGCTTTGTTTTCCACCAAGAGGAAATCTTTTAAAATGAGATGATATAGCTCAGTGGGTCTTCTTGTATCAAGGATTTTCTAATAATGTATGAATTTATTAAAGACAAATAGAGGGCTTATTTACATTGAACAAATTCATAAGGAACTATTTTTTCCTTAACTGGGAAGAACAAATGGCACCTACTTCTTTTACTACGTGAAAGGATTGTACATTTTCTACAAAAATATTAGACATCAATATTTTGGGTGAGACCTTTTGACAGACATTTCCATTTTCATATCAGGAAAGTTTTTCAGTGTTTGTGAGTTAGTATTTTCGCCAAGTCTTTGAATCCTGAGGATCTGGAGACTTCAGTGACGTAGGAAGCAGCACCATGGTTCTAAACTTCTGCTCCAGGTGGAATGAGTGCAACCTTTGTGATGCCCTGTGTTTGTATGTTTAGTAATTTAAAGAGAAAAAACATGCTCCTACACGTCTAGATAACATTTCAGCAAAATTGAAAGGAGAGGAGTATTTTTTCCTCTTTCATTCCTTATGCTCTTAGCCATATCCTCTTCTAGCTTTTACACGGCCACAGGAAACCTAGACGTTCTACTTGCAAATGCTGATTTACTATTTGCTGTATCCAGCTGATGGAGTTAAGCTACAAACAGTGCCATCTGGGGAAGCTTGTCAGCAGAGGTGCTGCATGAATGTGTCCAGACAGCCTCCAGACCAGAGAGGCCTCTGCCCTGGCATCCCCTAATCTTTCAGCCCAGGGATTACCTTGAATAGAGCCAGCTTGTGCCAGCCTGCTCCTTATGTTGTACAGTCACCAAGGTCTCCAGGTTTTGCAGGACCAGTAGATTTCTTTTGTTTGTGCTGCAGAAGGCTTTCTCCTAGTAACTGTTAATCGACTCTGAATAGTCCCCATATTAATGAATTACCATGTTCCTCCTATCAGCTCACAAAGCCACCTTTGATAAACAGACTCATTTGCTCTGTTTCCTGACCAAGCATTAGCTTAGTGGCCCAGCACATCCATCTTATCTTTTGGGAGCTTTGTTCACTATAGCAGGGCCGATATCTTGCTTCAGTTAAGCACCTGCCAGTGATAAACAGAAGAGAGACAGGTGCTAATCTCCCTGGGCCTGCTGCTCCCCGGGGAAAGAGCCCATTTGGTCACAGATATGAATTGCTGATGGATATTCTATTGATGCCACATCTCACCATAAAGGGAATTGGCTGAAGCCCTTTCTTGGTTTTGGATGTTTTTAAATCTTGGCTGGCTGGGGCACTGCAGAATGTGCTGCAGTGAACAGTCATGTTTGGCTAGCATGTAAAACAGCACTGGTTTCAGACAGAGTTGTGTATGAGGAAGGTCTTACTTTTGCTGATCCTGCTTGTGCTCCAGACAGTCTTTTATAGGCTGTCAAAACACAGAGCCAAACTGAAGTCTTTCCTTGGATTATATGTGGTCTTTACTTGAGCAGAGCCCGCACTAAGTGAGCAAAATCTAAATAAGGCTGTCAAGGCTTTGACCTAGAGTATTTACTCACACCAGTCCCAGTGAGAATTGCAGACTTTATACATCGGTGCAAATGTAAGTGTTTCAGTGCATTCTCCTGTGCTCTGACAAAGTTAATTGTCTAATCTTGACACCAAGTGCCCTGTACTTTTTTAAGTGGTTTATGCATGAGACTAATTATGTGCTGTTAATTTGGCTGCTAGCAGCTTTCTGCTTTTAACATCCATTTGATTTGGGAGCCATACAGGGTGGCATTTGCATGTAACTAGTGCAAGGGCTCTGAACTGGATGCTGAAAGACAAAGCATATACCAGTGCAGCACTCAGAAAGAGGAGGAAAATGCTGATTCTTTTCTCTTGGTGTCCAGAAATACTAGGATGCATGATTCACAAGTACAGAAAAATTTTTCTAGCACAGAGAAATTTTTCCTTCACAGAGAAATTTTTCCAGTGTATATGTACTCTTTTCATGTAGATAGAGTATACAAGGAAGATTAGCATTTTCTGTAACTATGTTCAAGTACAAGAAGAAAGAATTTAGGTTAGAAGGGCAGGGCAGGGAGCCCTAGGTTGGGACTGGCTATTTCCATTAGCATATTTGAACTTCCAGTTGTCTCAACCGCTTTGGAGATACCTTAAAACTTAGTAATATCTTGGCATGCAAGCTTTGAAATGAGACAAATTTTTGAGTTATCTAAATTCTTGAGGACATGTTAGTCTGTCATAGCTAAAGGTGCCTCAAAATCTGAGCAAAGCCCTTGCACAATTTCTGGAAATGTCCTGGTTTTCACCCTCTCAGTTTTCATCAAAACTTCCAGTGACTGCAACTGAAAGAGAGAAAAAACAGACTGTGTTTTTTGTTCTGCATCTAGAAAGTGCTGTGGAAAGCTAATCAACTTTGTACTAGAGGACCTTCACTGTACTGTGTTCCCAAAGTAGTTTCTCAATGGTATAATGAAGCACTCACAAAATTTCATAAATTAAAAAAGAAAAAAAAAGTGGGGGAGGCAAGCCATTGTGGGAATCAGATTAATATGACAGCAATTTGTAGGTGTTTGGGGAGGGGGATGGTCTCAGCTTCTACTGTGATACAATCATGTTTTTCATGTCATTTCTATCTGAAATGAAACATTATGCCAAAGATCTTAAGACAACATTGAACTAATACAATGCTTCAGGAGTGGAAAAAGTTGGATATTCAGATGTTTCTATTTCAAAAGTTTGAGTAGATCAGAGCATCTGTAACTGGTTTTGATTATGAACCATATAAATATACATTAAGTTTCTGCCAGGGTAGTCTCTGATTTGTAGCTTGGGAACTGGCAGACTGCAGGCTGTCCCCTCATGTCACACCGATGGGATGTTTAATTTGGGATTTGAGAATGATGAACCTTGATCTTGGGTTTCCAGCTGAAGTTCCCTGGAACTCTAAGCTCAGCTCCAAAGCCAGTGTTGATCTCAGCATGATGTGTCTCTGAGGCAGCTGGTCTTTGTTATCAACCTCAGACCTTCAGCCTGCAGGCCAAGACCTTTCTGAAACCCAAAGCAACCAAAAGAAAGCAGACTCCCCTGCAAAGAAAATGGTATAACAAATTTCTTCAGAGCTCCTCTGACACTGTAGGATTGTTAAGAGGATCTGTGACTGTGGAGTTTCTGAAATGACTGCTCTTAATATGGCAATTTCCCATCTGGCATAGAAATCAGGCTGTCAACAGACCTGTTTTGATTAGAAGGGAAAAAAGAAAAAAAAAAAGAAATCCAAGTGTTATTAGTAATGTATTAGGATCCCAAATTTTTATTTAAATCTACTGGCTGAGAGCTGAAGAATATTTTTTTTTCTCTGAGACAATTTAGTGTCTTAAGGCTGAAGACTTATCACCACCTACCTGTGAACCCTTTTGAGTCTGTATGTGCATCTTTACCTGAGCAGGAGGCTGAAATAAATGCCTTAGTGGATGTATGCATAGCCAGTGAGGTTTTTTAAAGGAGCAGGTGTTGCATGAAGTTGGAAAGCAACAAAATAAGGGGACTTGGTTTCTGAAGGCAGCTGGGCTAGGCAGGCAAAAAACATAAGCACGAGGGCAGCTGGAAACCTGTGCTGAGAGGAGGAATAAAGAGGAGCCTCTGTTGAGGACAGGGGAGAGTGAGCCTGCTCAAGCCGAGTGGGAGGCAGCAGGAGGAGGAAAGTTCACTGCCTGCTTAATTGCAGGGGGTGCCACAGTCCCACTGTGTACACAAAACCCTGTCAATAGCACTGAGGTGCCAGCCTGTTAATTAATGATTTACTTACACTGACCCTTAACCCTGAGGCAAATAAGGGGGATTTGTTTTGCTTCTATTAACTCCTCAGCTTGCTGAGCAGAGGCCCTGTAGTCCCCAGAATCACATGGCCACACAGGAGCTACGTGTCCTTCATTGGGCAAGGATCCAGCTTGTGACAGAGGGGAGGGACTTCTCATGGGGCTCAGTAAAAGAACAGGGGGCTCTGGGCCTCCTTTTCCCCGTGCCTAGCTTTAAAGTGCACACTGATGTGGCACTGTGGGTGGTGGTAGGGAAAATACGTACAACAGTCTCTTTGGAGCCATATATGGTTTCCTAGGGGTATAAATGGAGATAGAAGTCCCAATACATCCTCAGGGACACCTGCTGTAATTATCACAGGCAGTTTGGCCAAATGGCTCCCAGCAGAGCCTGGGGTCTGATCTGTGCCTGGTGTCAAAGCCAGATTCCTGACACAGCCCTGTCTTCCTGCATGACCATGGCCAGGCCTCAAGCCCACACCAAGATTCAGGTCTCCAGCTCCCATGCCATAGGAAATGAAGATCTGAGAAAGCATTGGAAAAGCAGTAGGAGCAGCAATGATCTCTCCTTCCCCTGAGCAGTAGGAGGATAAATACATTTCAGAATGTAAAGAGATTGATACTATGGAAATAGGAACTCTATAAGTTACTTAGTTCACACACGTGCAACTCCCTGAGGGTGTAACTAGGGTTGTTCTGGTTTTTTAGTATTATTGCTTCAGGCATTACACCTGAAAATGCCAGATGTATTTAAATCAAGTGTGATGGTGTCACTGCATAGTAATAGTGTTTTATCAGGGGGATGAACTGGTCTGCTTTCTCTCTCAAGAGCATTTGGAAGAGTATGATGCAGAGTGGTTTGGAAGGCAGATGGGTTCCTCTCTACTGGAGAATTACATTTTTATTAAAGTAGCTGGTTGTTGCTTCAGTGGAGGGCCAGTGGCGGCTGCTGTGATCAATAGAACTGTGCTTTTTATGTAAGATTTACTCTTGCTTGTCCCAGTTTTGCCGAGAATGTTCAGCTTGCAATCGATAACAAGCCGTGATGACAAAGTAGCTCGTTTCAATTGAATTTGATGTCATTAAAAATGTTAAAAAAACTATTGTCTCTTCCACCTTTTTTTAGAGAAAAGCTTTTCAATGAGAAACTTTGGTGCTGCCCTAGCAACCCAGCAGAGTGAGAATAACCAACCATCTGTCTCAGCCTTGCCAGTGCTGGTCCAGCATTATCATGGCTGAGTCCAGCATCTCATAGCCCTGTGCTTAGGCTGGGTCGTGGCTGCAATTTCCCAAGAAATGAGGCCCCCACTGGTGAGGGGGGAAGTTTCCAGATGCTGGGCTGTGATGTGATACCAGGCAGCTTCCAAAGTAATTTTAGCTGATACTGCTCTTACCTCTGGAATCAGGCTCCTTTTGGCCTTTGGTATTAAGAGTCTGATTTGTAATTAGAAGAATGACATTATGATAACTTTAAACTCTGGAAGGTAACTGTTGCCATGTATCTCATAATTTTCCGTTTCCAAAGTCAGAACACATTAAGTAAATATCCCTCTTGTGCCCAGAATGGGTGATTATCTTCTGTTCTGACTTGAAGAAGCCCTGATGCAGGGGCTAACTTGCTCCAACTTTTGGAGAGCAGCCACTTCTTCTGAGTCTGATGGGAGCACAATTGCATTTACCAGTTTTGTCTTGCACATTTCAGCTTGTTTAATTTCCTAATAAGTTCCTCTTCTTGGGCAAAGGAGTAAAGTGACTTCTCACTCTTCCAGGAAGTCAAACCATTTCTGGCTCAGGTGGTTCAGGTCACAGTGACACAGCATGGGGGGGGATCCTAGCAGTAACTTTCTGAAGCAAAATAAATGGTTCCAGAATTTAATTCATCTGGGAAGTGTTCTGAGTTGTTGAATTGACTTTTCCTCTCCAATCTGCAGAATTGTATCTGCATTTAGAGAACCTGATATTTGCTAGGGAAAGCAGCCCTTAGAAATCAGCTTCCAGCTGTTGTGAGTTTTTGGTTGGTTTTGGTTTTCTGTTTTTTAGTGGTTTTTTTTGTTTTGTTTTGTTTCGGTTTTTGTTTTTGTTTGTTTTTTTTTTTTTCTTTGTCCCACATCCTGCTCTAAAAGCATCCTTGCACCCAGAATGTTCCCATCAGCAGAAACAGGTATTTTAACATCACAGCCAGGCAGAGAGAGATATGTGTTGCTACAGAACTGCCTAATCCTTCCTCCTAGGTAAATCTGTTGGGTTAACTATCTCCTCAGAGCAGGTAGTCCCTCCTCTGAGAGCTTCCCAAGGAGGGGCTGCAACGGCAGAATAAGATGAAGGGGAACGGGATGAAATACACAAAGGCCCAAACCATCTTGCTACCTGCAATTGGTACAGGAGAACACTCTCTTCAGATGGGCTTAGAGGTGGATGGAGCTGAAGTCTGACAAATGAGCTTGGAGACCCTGCTGTGTGCTTGGAGCAGGGGGAAGGCAGGATGAAGCGACTGTAGACCAGGCTGACAGACGGACTTTGTGCTGGTTGCTAGGCAAAGGCAACTCATGCCTGAGCCAGCAATCCCCAAACTCTCCCGAGGAGCACCAGAGCTGGAGATGAGGGTTGCTGCTATTCCAGTGCCAAGGAACAACACTTTATTTTGTTAAGAGCATGGTCCTGCTTTATTTGTGTCCTCTCCAGCTGCTGGACATCAGTGGCAAGGTTAACTCTGTCGTGGGTGGGGAGAATTCCTTGCTGTGGTCTCTCTCACATATTTTGTTTTGTTCTAATTTCATAACCTCAGCAACAAACTTCTCCCCCTTCTCCCTCCTTATTCCCCCTCTCCCCTCCTCCCCTTACTCCAATGGTTTATGAGTTTTGTGCTCTGTGGCCTATTAAGGTTCAGTTCCCAGCCAGTAAAAATGAGGAATTGGTTCCTGCCATTCCACGCAAGGAGTTTTAATGCACTCGGTCTCCTGGAAGCCTAAATGTTTTGTATCGGTGATAGTTGTGTAACATAAAGCCTTAATAAAGGTTTATAAGGGAAGGGATATGAAATGGAGCGTATGGAGTTCAGCTCTGTCTGTGGCTCTGTTGGAGAATTAAACCAGGGGGAATGACGGCTGGGGGTCTGTGATGTGTACAAACATCCACTGCTGTGACCCCCCCACCCCATCCCAGCTGTGTTGCCTCCTCCCTGAGATAACAAACTCCCTCTCCTCTGAACCCTGCATGGAAACTGTAAAACACTGGCCTGAAGAGACATGGTTCAGTTTGAGGTCTGAGTTTCCAGAGTGGACTTTTGTGTGTCTCATCCTGAGGTATACTCTTCTGCCCATCTCTCCAGAATCCTTGGAGAAGCACTTCCCTCCACAAGTTCTCTCCAAACTTGTGTGTTTAGAGAAGGTTTCTGTATGGAGAGATAGCAGTTGGATCATCTCTCTATGCAACTTGCTCAACTTTGGGCTGAAAAGTTGGATTTTGCTTTCACTCCATCTTTTGCTTGATCTTTTTGCAGTGATCCTTGAAATGCAGCTTGCTGTCACCTTCTTTTGCTGTCACCTCCATTTGCTGTCTCACATTTTTGGGTTGTAAGCTCTTCAAGATGCTGTCTGCTCCTCTGCAGTGCCCAGCACAATCTTTCTTCAGTGGTCAGTGAGGCATCTAACACTCATATTTAATATTTAATAGTCTTGTGGGACTCAGATGGGAAATACAGAGAGAGTCTCATACCTACCCCTTGTCTTTTCCTCTGTTTCAGGGATGGTGCCACATGCAGTTACAACTAGTCTGCCCCATCAATTGATAAAACACAAGCTTTTTATGAGCTTTCCCATCAAAATTCTTGAAAGTAGATGCATGGGAATGCATTTAGTAGGGTTTGAGGGGTGCCCTTTAGCTGCCTTATGGTATGTAAACATGAAGGAATTTTTTGTGGCTTTGTTCTTTAGCAAAGCAGCAAATCATTTTCTCTTCATTTCATTGAAATGCCTCATAAACATGAGTTTATAAAAGGATAGGGATGGCAGGTTTTTGACATATAGGGAGTTTGGCTTTTCCCCCCAGATCTTTGAACAAATGGAAGGAAAAGCAAGAGAGGTCTTTCCTTCTCAGTCAGTCTTGTGTTCTCAATATTTTAAATTTTAACTTTCCAGAAGTCTTCATGGGGGTGGGGAAAGCATTGGCTTTTATTTTGCTGTTGCAATTGTTTTCTGTGTTCTGATCTCTAGACCCAGTCCCATTCCCAGTCACCTCAAATTCAAATTTCTCTATGGTTTCTATTTTTATGAAAAGGACTTGAAAGACAAACATAAATGTTTTGATGACTTTGGAGAACGTTCGTCTTTTGACCTTAAGGTTTGTTTCTTATTACTTCAATTGTTATTGCAGTTTTTTTCACAATTTCAAAAATTTAAATTTAAATTCAGATCTAATCACAACTGATTTAATTGTCAATTTTTAATATACCCTTTTCAGGCTTGGATTCCAAAACCAATAATATTTATATATATGTATGGTGTTTTGGTTTTATTTGTTTGTTTGTAAAAAGGTTAGATGAAATAAATAAGTGAAAATGGTACATTAGGGATCAGTTCTAGTCCTTAATATTGAACAAAAAATGCAGGAAGAGTTTAACTCTGAGAAGGACAGTGAACTGTCCTAAGTGATTAGAAATGGTGCTTCTGTAAGGTGTAAATTCCCCATAAATGTATTAAAGGATATTAACAATAAAGCCTAAAAATGATGTATGAATATTGCAATGAACTTTTTCATTGCTGATCAGGTTAATAGATGGGGTGAAGAAGAAGGCTAGTATGAGGCCTTCTAAAGGTCCTCAGGAGTTATTGCAGAGGACAAAAAGCAGGGAGATGAAATAGAGAAAATAGATATGGATAATAACCGTGCTTCTGAACAGGTGCAGTTTTCTCCTGTGCAACAGAGGTGACAGAGTAATAGCAAGTGATAACTAAATTGGAGTTTCAGTAATTGCAAAGTCTTGGTCCATGCCTTAGCATCCTGCTGCTGTCCTTGGGTTACTCTGATGAGAGGACAAAGTAGTCTTAAATGAATATACTTGTCTAATGATCCAACCCACAAAAAATTCATGGGGTTTTTTGCATGCTGATAGGCTGTCTCACACGCTGTTCACCTGCAAGCAGTACAGGACAGCTGCAGCTCACCTAGTTTTGTCTCTGGGGCTGTCTTAAATGACACAATCTGCTGTCCTGTGTTTCTCAGTATGAAGGCTGATGTCCAAAAAAGTTTCAACCATTGATTGATTGACTGTCTCTGATTTATACGTTTCTTTGGCTTGACATAAACAACATTTCCAGGGACATTATACCATGGATTGGTGTGGAGTACACATAGAAAGCATGGTGACCTTAATATCATGCCCAAGTTCACTTCCACTCCTTCAGAAAAACTCCTGTTCAGCCTAGACTAAACCACTTTGTGTTACACTCAGAAGAGTATTTGAGATGAGTGACTCATATTGAAATCAATGTGGGTCCATTGCAAAAACAAGCTCTGGTTCCCTCTTGGCTTCATTTCCATGTGTGTAAAATGGTGAGGGTGGCAACCTCTGCCTCACAGAGCAGGAGGACAAAATACATTAAATACTGAGAGCAGCTCAGATGCTGTGGTGATGGGAAGGCACACAAGTACCAAGTTGCAAATGCTTCAGACTAAAATGCCAGCAGGAAGAACAACTTCAGCATTGGAAGTAAGTCATCAGGGTATCTGCAAAGGGAAAAAAAAAATTGCTTGAAAGAATCCCCTGAACAAATTAAATCTTGAGGCCTAAAGACAAAGGGAGAGAGAATTAATTTTTCTACAGATATGAAATGTTCTGAATCAGATAAGTCTTGTCATTAGAAAAGGCACTAAGCAGCAAATGTCTGGATAATACCGCCAGCTCCAAGCTTCTCTTGGAACCTCTAAATACATTAAATCCATAAAACTAAATGAAAGCAGCTGCAGTTTTATAGAAATAAAAGGCTCTCATATTAAAAAGCTAAGAGCTTATGAAATGAAAGAAAAAAATAATAATAAAATTAAAGTGGGGGAGGAGGAGAGCTAGAGAGAGAGAGAGAGAGCGAGAGAGAGAGGAGTGAAAGTTAGAAACATAGGTTCCTAGGAAAGGATGATGCAAAATCTCTAAGTTAATTTGTGAGAATCCTTCAGAGACAAAATAACACACATTCAGTGCTCAGTAAAAAAGAATAATAATTTTTTATTACAATATATTTGGCTTTAAAGATAGCTTTTGGTGTAAAAATGCCATTTTGCAATAAAACCTTTTAGAGCATTGTGCCCTCTGAAATTTTGGGGGAGGCCCAGAGGGTTTATCCCTTTTCTCATTTCTGCTTCAGTTTTCTGAACTGAAGCATTTTGACTTTCCACTTTGAAATGCTATTCTTCCACCTTTTTAAGTTATAAAAAAGATAAGTCTTTTTGTCCCCCTTTTCTTATTCCTTAAACGCATCAGTGCATAGAAATAGCCAAGCACATTTTGTGAGAAATTCTGCTGTTTCTTCTTTTTGTGGGAAATGGAAACAAGGTTTCTGTCCAGCAGTAATTCCTCGTGTCTTATGCATCCTTGAGGTTCTGAGAAAAGAATGAAACTGGAGGTGGGGGAATAGTGCGTGCAAAAATAACTTTCATTTGTATGCAAATTTGCTTTCATTAGGATTTTCAGTTCTTCTTTCTTAGATGTATTACAGCAGTGTTTGGAGGCCTGCTGTACAAACACATGAATTCTGCATTGCTAACAGCCCTTTGTGCAAGAGCTGTTGAGCCACATCTGCGTGATTTAAGAAGAGCTGCCACTTGTTGTGTCTTTGCTTTTTCAGAGCTGTTAGAGGAGATTGTCTTGCCCCATCTACAGCATTTGAAAGTCAACTGTCCATGCATGATTGGGCTGTCTTAGACCCATTTTATAGCCAGGAAAGGGACAGGCACCTTCAGAGACACATTGACCTTTGCCTGTTGGTCTGCATTGCCTATAAAAAGAAGTCTAGGTTGAATAACTCAGACTTGGAGTTCAGATCACTGACTCCCACTCTGTGATTCCTTAACTTGCTGGAACCACTCTCACCAGATGGATGCTTTCTGTTGAAGCTGTGCATCACAGGACTGCTATTTTGCCAGCTATTCAGGAAAACGTGCATGTGGGCCAGATGGCTAAAAGTAGCCTTGATGTGTGGTGATTTAAGCAGGCCTTCTCCTGTTTGCTTTGTTTTTTGGGTTTTTTTTGGTTTGTTTTTTTTTTTTTAGTTTTTATGACATGGAAAGGATGAAGAGGGAGAAGCTGATTGAACATCCTATTCATAGGAATAATTACTTTTGTAAGGCATTTGAAGGGAAAACAAAGAATTATTTGATTGCTACAAGGAGAAAGGCAAGAGCTGAGGCAATGAGACATCAATGAATACATATTAAACCAGCTGCCCTTAAGTAGAGTATGGACTTGTAGTTAGAACTGACCTAAGCTCCCTTCCTGACTGTGTAATTGGTTTGACACAAGATGATGGCTGAAATGGGTAACATCCTTCTCCATTAGTCATCTTACTTGAATAAAAGAAATAAAATCTCAGATGTTACCACCGATGATTTCATATACCAAACTTACTGACATTAATGAGGCCTTACAAATGTTAAAAAGTAATGGTGATAATGCTGTGAAATCTTAAGCTGGATGCTACTTCTCAGCAAAACAAAGTATTTTAAGTGCCATTATCCTTTAAATTCCTGTACCGTTTTGCTTTTTGCTTTGTTCTGATGTGTCAAGCCTGTGGAGCAATATTCTTTCCTAGTCCTCTTGCCTTGGCAGGAAGACACAAAGGCCAGGAAAAGTTGTGTGATTTATTCTAATTTTCCTTAGAACCTCTCTCTTGGTACGCTGAAACTCCAAGTGGGCAAATGCTCCCATCCAGGAAGGCAAAGCTTGTCAGATGTTTCCATGACAACCTGAGTGTAATTAAGGCCCATTTCAGCTGCTAACAGCTGTGTGCATTTTATCTGTCTTGAAGATTATATATATATATATATATATGTATATATATATACACACACATATAGATAAATATATATCTACATGGAAGTGTACTGTGAGGATATCTGCATCTATCTGTACATAAACCCACACCTAAATTGCTGCTCCTATGTACTTCCATATTAACTGACCTGAATTAAAAAAAAAAAAAAAAAAAAAAATTGCAAAGACTTTTCTGCTCTTAAGGATGCTGAAGAACCAGAGCTTCTCCATTGCCTTTCCTATTACAGCCACCCATTTTTAATGAAGTGTGGGAAAATAAATATTCATAGCCAAGAAAAAGGAAACCTTGCTTCAGGGTTAGAGTTTCCAGCATCTTTTCAGGTTGGTCATAGAGACTATCATTTTTGTTCCTATTAAGGAGGAAATAGGAGCTGTTTCCGTTAAATGTCTTTTGCAAATGCATCAAGTTCTGAAATAAGTCACTTAACCTTTAGGTAACTCTTCCTGTCCTCCTGCAGGAAGCCATTCTCACATGCACTGTGTCTGCACTCAGGGTGGTGTGTCTGGGCATGTGCTCCTCACAGTGCCTTGTCTCCAGGCTGGGCTGGACCCTCTGCATCCCAGGGCACAGTCGGTGCTGCTCTGCCTGGTCCTGTGCAGAGCACAGCAGAGGTCAGGAGCTGCTACAGGCAGTGCTCTCACAGGAGAGGGAATGGGACTTGCAGGAATGGACACTCAGACCACTCAAAAATTGGTGCCAGAGAGATGTCCCTTGATAGCCAACTGGGACAAGAACCTTTTGAGTGCTACAGAGCATAAATGCTCACTGTCAGCCGTGAGACCACCCTCCAGAGCTCACTGGCTTTCCCTGGTTGTGCAAGAGGCTGCACTGGGCCTGCTTGGAGGATGTGAAGACATTTCATTGTGTTGCAGTGGGTTACAGAATTGTCACCTAATAAACAGTGCTTCAGTTGGTTGTGCTGAAGGTGAACACGTTTGCTGTGAGTGTGGCTCTTAAAGGATGTGGGGTTTTGTGAGATGTCACACGTAACTTGTCTGAGGCTGTGAATATATTAGACTCCCACTCAAGTTTAGATACACATCCTTCCAGCAGAGGAGTTTAACTCTTCATGGAGCCCATGGGGATACAGTAAAGCATGGGGAACTTCATAATTAATAAATTTCTTATCTAATAGCTGTATAAATTGTCAGATATGACACCAGTTTCAGTAGGACCTGATGGTCAAGGGCTTAAGTCAACCATTTATGGGGAAAAAAAAGGAAGACAAGAAGGTAAAAAATGAAGAACTGCTTTTGGGAAAGATGGTTCACAAAGTAAATGCAGTGTAATGAAGGACACAATAGTATTCAAAAGACAATAAACTCTGGACATACCTTCTAAGACCTAGATTTTTTTGTTGTTGTAGTTGGTTTTTTTTTAATGTCCTCTAGGTTTGCACCTGCTATAAACCATACAAATGTGGATGTCCAGAGTGTGTTTGGCTGGCCTTTTGGTTTTGTTTTGAGTTTTTTTTTTTTTAAATTATAATAATCTGAGCTGGTGAATACAGCTGCGTTCTCCTGCTCTTTCCCTTTGTGTGTGAGAAATTATAGGTGCCAAGGGATCCTGTGAACTTTCTGTTTTGGGAAGGAATCTCATTGCAATCTGCATTTTGGGAATGCAGAATTTCCCCTGAGTAAGTGAACAGGGTTATGTCCCTGAATGCTTTTTGCCTGGGGGACAAAGTAGAGGGAGTCTGCAAGCAGAGAAGCCAGCAGTGTGTGATTATGTCCATAAGGTCCTGTGTCTAAGGCACAGTTCTCAGAGGTCAGATAACTCTTTGCAGCTCTGTTTTTGAGTGACTGTCTGCAGAAGGCAAGTCATCTGGCATTCTCAATCCTACACTCTCTTCTGGTCTCCTTGGTCATAGTGTTCCTCTTCCCACTGAAAATTATTAAATTATTGTGTCAGGACACTTTTTTTTTTTTTTTTTTTTTTTTTTTAACAGAAGAGGATTGCATAGAGTAAGTTAGGTATTTTGATTAAAAGATGCTTAAAAATCTGTGTGCCTATGCCCACAGGCAAGTATAACTTGGAATATGCTCAGGCTTGGATACAATAATGGCCACATCCTAGGTACAGATATCTTGCACTGGGCACTGGTGAGGGTTCGTTTAGCTACCACTGCAAGATAAAATGAGAATGGTGTGTTACAAGTTAGCCTGAATCCAGAGAAATTTAAACAACTTGAACGCCATGCTGTACCTTTAGCATGGTCTAAATGATTCCTTAGAGAAAAAAAATACATTCAGCATTTTGTGGTATTTATGTGAGGGAAGTGCTGTTAGGGAAAAGGGTGAGATGACGGCTTCAAACAAAATAAATGGAATTTCATGGAGACATTTAAAAGGGGAAAAAAGTTGGAATGGTGGGAAGATTGGGGTGACAGGGAGTAGGAGACCTTTGCAGAGTATGGAGTTTTTTGTTAGAGGAATTTGTATGGGTTTTTATTTGAAGAATTCTGTGAATGATGAAAACATATTCTCCCTCCACCTGCACCCAGTCTGTTTCCCCCCCCCAAAAAAACCCCACCAAACCAAAGAAAAACTGATTATGAAAACTGTTCATTTTTGCTGAAATAATTCCAAACTCGAGATGTCAAAGAATGATTTTCAGGTCCAATTCTTACATGTGAAAAGCTCCAGTTCCTAATTTAAAGTTGGCATATGCTTTATCAGACTGGAAAATCCATCTCTGAATGGAAGAGGAAGAAATAATAAACTGGTAATTGGGATAATATGATAGCAAGATTAGCTTCCTACATAGCTGCAATGCCTCAAGTCATTTTCTTGGGACTATGATATACCCAGTTCTATCCAAGATTATTTTGTCTTTATATATATATTTATGATATACTTAAACCCCCCACTGATGTTTTATAGCTGGGCAGCCATTTTGTGAAGCACAAAGTGAATACCCTCAGAGGAAAACATCAGCATCACTACTTTTTGTGTGCCATTTTTTAGGGTTGTGCTGCCCTTTTCCTACCCCATGAGAGGTGACACCATGAGGAAAGTGTTTTGCTGGCAGTTTGTATGGAGAAGTGGAGGAAGGTGAGGATGGGATGTGCAAGGGATAGAGAGGTCAAATATTTACAGAACTAGGTCACATTTTCCAAGCTCAACTTCTGGATAGCAATCACAAAGAAAAAAAAACTAATTCCTTCAGAAACCAGGATGTGCCCTGAATAAGGAGGAGTCTGTAAGAAAATGAAAAGCACGCTTATCACACAGTCAAAGGATCTACTTGGAACTCAGAGATTCAGCAGTTTAAATGTGCCTTTGGACTGTAAATAGACCCAAACCCCTATCTACCAGTCAAACAGTCTCCAGTCCTTTTTAACATAAGATTTGCTTTAATTACAAAAGCATATTACCATTTATCACCACACTCTAATCCCTAACCATACACCTCCTTACCCTCTCTTATCCACTAACTTTACTCAGCCTACCCTAACTGATATAAATCTACATCTACATATCAAACATATTCATGAACCTCTGTCAAAAAAAAGAAAAAAAAAAAAACAAAACCAACCCCCCTCTTCCCCATCAAGTGCAGGATTAAGCCAGCAGAGGTTTGCTTGTGCTAAGTCTTGCTTTTGCTGCTGCTGAAGCTGTAGCTCACCAGAGGTGCCTGCATCCCACAGTAAGGGACAGGGACAGTCTCCCTGCCAGCCTTGCATGTGTAGCCCATAAATCCCTTTTCTTTCAGTGTGTAGGTGTTTGGTGTCACGGTGCTTTACGCATCTCCTCAGTTGCTGCCGAAGCTGCCTGAGGTCTGTGGCAGTGGATCAGGGTTTTGATGTTGGCTTGCCTGTCTGTACACTTTGCTAATTAGAATAACAAAACTGGTAGCAAATCTTCAGGCATCAGCCATGCATTGCATCAATTAAAAACATCAAAAACAAAGCCTCTCCTGGTTCCTCTCCTTTCCACTTGATCTCTTACTCCATGGGATGATGTAACTGTTTCCCTAAGTCCTTCTCCTAATTACTGTGTTCCTTCCTTTCTCCCTGAGATTTCTTGCAACCCCAATTCTCTTCCGACATTTTATTTGCTTGCCCTTTCTTTTGCTGCTAGGGGACACCACTACTCTAATAGGGGAAAACAAGCCTTTGCTGAGTTTACATACTCTGGCAGAAATGTAAGCATATGATTTTTAATGAAATTTTTCTTCTCATTTAATTTGAAGCTGACTTTTAAAATTTTCTTTAAAGTACCAATTTTTGCAGCATTTCTTCCAAAGGATAGATAAGTGTTGTTATCTCAGTTGCATGTGGGGTATTCAAGACACACAAATTTGAATTAGATGAGCTCATATGTTCTACTGGATAAATTCTAAGCCACTGAGCAAGTAGGTTGATATCTTAGGACATTGACAAAACATGATTGTATGGAATTTAGATAAAATACCCTGAACATTAATTTTGACAGAGCTTGGATTCACTTTTTAACTGTTAGCATTTAAACTCACTTTTCATGTTTAACTGACACCGAAATATAAAATACTTGGAGGAAGACAGAGACACTGCCCTAAATTTTATCTTAGGCATTTTAGTATGTGCAAAACAAAGCAGAGGGAGATGCCTCACTGTAAAGATAATTCTTTGTGCAGTGTCTGAAAAATGAGATCATGGTATAAAGAGGCTACTTCTGCACTGATGTAATTTCTTTATGGGCTTCTAATATAATTGTTTATTTTTCTTAGATTAATGCAAAAATAGAAAGAGTGCACTGAATATTTCAGGTGATCCATAAATCATACTGTGGATATTTTGGTCTTGTCATCTCACTTTGTCCAGCTTGAATTATATTGTGACACGTGGTGGAAAAGAAAATCACTGCTCAGTGGAATTCAACACCAAGTGTGCAGGCATATAATTCCCCCCCACACACATACAGATGTTACATGTCCCAAAATTCAGACCATCAATATTTTTTTTTCCCTCCTATTTAATCTCTAGTATGTTTTTGATTTTGTGTATGAGTTTTTTCTGTTGCAAATGAAAACTGGGATGGCAAATCTCATGACAGAGGCCAGTGCCTCCCCATCATCTTCTCCCTTTTGCTGACTCGGGCATTTCAGAGGAGCATCTCAAACACAGGGATGTTTCTGAGCCTGAACTCTCAGCCTTTCATGCCTCACTTTTCAGTCTCCTTGCTCTTCTTTCACAATGTTTGTTTGCTTGGCATCACATTAAAACCTACCTTAGCTGGGGCTTCCTTTGAAATCTCCCTATCCAACCACAGCAATGCTCCTATTTCCCTTTCCTCCTTCCTCTCACTCTCTTCATCTGTGAATACTCAGAGCTGCTGTTGGGGGAGTGACTTGTACCAGGGCAAACTGCATTTAATTCAAGTCACTCCTTACACCTACAGAGCTGCCTTCCTGCTGTTCAGCATATGTTATGCATCCCCTCTCCGTGCCTGGTCCGTCCGCCTTGGCAATTTAATTCAAGTTGCACAGCATCATGCTTAGAGTCTCCAGTTTGCTCTCAAGTGTCAGCCAAGATGGCTGCTGTCATATTCACTTAAACATCCCATGTAGATGAGCCCTTTGTATGACAGGAGAAGGGATTTGGTGGGTCAAAACCAGCACGAACCAGGAGACACAGCATTTCCTATTCCTAGCTGAGCTATCCTGACATTTCTGACCAGACTTCACATGCCACAAAGGACTGACTGCAACACACACTTTCCTGATGAGCTTCTTCTTAATTAATTATTTCTCTTCAAAGAAGTTGTGGGGGGTTTGATATATTATACAAGGTACTTGCAGTCAGCCCAAAGTAGAGATCTGTCTTGAAAATTTTGGAGAATGCTTTATTACAAAAAAAAAAAAAACAAACCTGGAAGCAAAGCAAAAGCCCCAACTGATTGCAGGACTTACAAAGAAAGCACTAGGGACCAGAAAAGGCAAAAAGTGAGTAGTGCTAGTGCATCTGACAAGGTGTAAGAGGATGCCTGTTCCTGCATCCTTTGGTTAAATCAACTCAAAGTTACTGTCTAGGAGGAGGATAGAAGAAGGGGGGAGTGGAGGAAATAGAGGATGAAGGTGGATGGGGAACAGGGGGAAAGAAAGAAAAAGAAAAATCAATTGAAGCTGAGTGAGATTTTGTTTGCCAAGTTTCCAGCTGCTGCTCAGAGTGAATTTTTATGGCCAAGTTATAAACCTTTGAAAATAGGAGTTTCTAATGGAAATGCTGACAGACCCTTTATATGGTGACATTAACACTGGCCGCTCTGCAATTGTCCTTGCCTTCTTTTATTTATTTTCCTCTCTTTGTCCTTAAGGTCCTATCACACTTACTGTGATCCTGGTGAAGAAACAAAGAGAGAGAGGTCAAAATCGCTTAGAAACAGGAACTCTTTGTAAGCTGATGAAGCAGGTTGGGGAAGTGCAATTTTGCTGTGTGGGGACAGAAATGCTTCAAGTTATTGTACCCTCCCACCACAAAGCCTCTTGTGATGCAAAGTAGTGTTCAATGTCTCAATATATATTGTTTTATCTTTCTTCTTTTTTTTCCTACTCCCAGTAGGTAAATGTCATGTGAATGGTGTTCCTCCTTAGAGCCAATTAATGAGGTAAATTTTTAAGCTAATAACAAAAGTGAGCTTGAGAGTAAAAGAAAAGAAAACAAAATATATATTTATATATATATATATAGAGAGAGAGAGAGAGAGAATTGTACCCTGTGTTTTCCTTTTGGTATTTTGTGTGTGTTTCAAATATTCAGGTCTCTTTCTCAGCTGAAATTAAAGTGGTCTTTTAGGGGAAAATCAGTCTTTCCTACCTCTGTTGAGAAACTTGATTATACTATTACAGGCTTTTGATTTACTTGAGAAAGTTTAACTTTCCTTGTGTTTGAATGGCCTTAAAATGAGTTTCAAGCTGTATTTCTGAAGGAGGCAGTCACCTCTGGGTTGCAGAAAAAAAAATTGTAAGGAATATGACCTTGTCCATATTTGCTGCCACAAGCTTTTCCTTCATGTGTGCAGGTTGTGATGGGGAGCATCCAATGACCTGCAGAAAACAGGCTCTGTGTGGAGCCAGCAAAGGGGTTAACAACTCTGAGGGCACTTGGGGACTCTGCAAAAGATGTGAAACTTTCCTGAAGGAAAGGGAGGAGGGGATGTGCGAGGAGGGAATGAGGATGTCAGTCTTGGCCCTCTCATTTCCTTCTGCAACCCCTTTGACTTGCCAGACAAAAGAGAAAAGTTTCTGCATCACTTGAGATTTAGTTTGGTCTTATGGTCTTTGGAGACATTAAGCATAAATGAGGTCTTTAATTGGAGAGGAGAAAAAAAGCATCTCTGATCTTTTAAATTGTGTTACTTACCTTTTCTGCACCTTGCTGGTTCAACTTTCCATCAGCAAGCTGTTGTGTGCCCCAGCAGCTGTGAGGAGTGGGATGTCACATTTGTGAGGAGAGGCTTCTTATAATCTGCCCTGCATGCCCAGGCTCCTCCCTGCCATGGTGGGTGGGCCCCAGGCTGGCCCCAGAGTGAGAGCGGAGAGTGTTGGGTCACAAGGTGAGCATTTGCAGCATCTCCAAGCATCCTCAGGGAGAAAAGGTGATGACACCTTCTCCCAAGAGATGACAGATACTCCTCTCTAGCGAGGCAGCCTGTTTGCCTGGTGGCACCACTCTCTAAAATCTGTGTATCTGATCTTCAGGGTTTGTGCCCTGACTGGAGCCGAATGCACCTGCAGAGCATTTGGCCATCATTGGATTTAATAGATCTCAGTCATGCCTCCCTGCACTCCCCAGAAGGTGGAAGTCAAATACATGCCGCATGCTTCAGTGCTCTTCAAACACATGTTTAGCATCTTAACTTTATTTCTTGGTTTCCATTTTGATGGTACACAAAGGGTTTAATGTTTTCATTGTTATACACAGTAGCTTAATTTTTTTTCCTTGTAGCCTCTGGGCTGTTGCACCACTGTTATGAGATCCCTCCCAGGAACAGCAGGGCAGAAATGTTCTTTATTATGTGCTGGAATTTAACTTTTTTTTTCCCTCTCCTCCCTTCACTCCCCCCACAGTTTCGTTTGCCTCTCTGGTTTTAATTAGCCTTGCTTTTCCAATTAACATCCTGGTCTGCTGCAGTGAGGCCAAAGGAGGGAACCAGAAAGGCATGGCAAGAACCCCCTTTTCTGAGAAAGACTCGTGGCTGAGGCTTGGAGACTGAATTTTCCCAAGGTGGAGCTGCATTGACTGATTCTTAATAAAAGGAGAATTTGGGGCCCAGCGGCACTGTGAGTTTGTAACAGGCATTGTTCCTTGAAAATATTAAGCTCAGTAGGAAGCACGTTCCCCCTTGGCCTCTCCTAGTCTCAGGTAGTGATATGGAAACTATCATCACATTTGAACCCCTTGCAACCTGTCCCTAGGTGGTAATGCTTTATGAATACTACTGAGCAAGCAGAAAGAAGAAAGGAAACAGGAAAATAAAAGATTAAAAGCAAAACCTTTTGGCTTGTCCCCCAGCTCAATCAGCTTGGTATTTTCAATAAACTAAAACAAAAAAAATTTAGAAAAAAAAATTGGGGCTGAGCAAATCCTTTAATTGGGACTTAAAGATTTTCTCAGACATTTACCAGAAGTGTCAAACTGCTGTTAGTACATCACTTGATGTGATACATTTAGCCTCTCTAGCTTGGCATTTGCTTTCGATGAAGTGAGTCTGGATTTTTCTCCCTGATTTTCCTCCTCCTGCACATATCCAGAAAATGGTGGGGCACAGGCATTGTTGAAGTGTGATCCCCTCGTCCAGCAGGCTTCCCAAACTGGCCTGACTGGTCCCAGACCTTCCATAATGGTCCATGTTTCCATAAGGGGTCAGAGCAGATCACAGCCAAGGAAAAAGGGACCTGGATCAGCCTTGCTCCCTGGGGTGCAGTGCAGGGAAAGGTGGTGATGGTGATTTCCTGCCAGTGATGCTCTGTCCAGCTTTCCTTTCTCTGCCCAAACTGTGCTGTCTGGCTGATCTGCAGCCATAGAGTTCTTGATCCTAGTGTGGCTTAGCAGGAATCAAAGCCTTCCAGGAAAGAATTGTAGGCACAAATTCTATACATGCATATTTGTATTCAGATTGTGTTTGCATTATATTTCCAGATAAATAGCAACTTGTAAGAATATCCCTTTCTAGAGAATATTTTTGGTCTGATATAGCCAATATCTATTTATTGGCACAACCAAAGTTCAAAAAATGGCTTTGATAAAGACAGAGAATCTACCTAAATAAGGACAATTAATATTCTAGAGAACACTTCTCCACCGGTGTTCTTGAACAGACTAAACTATCAGAGCTTTAATTTTTTCTCTCTGTCCCTCTTCCTGTCTCTGCTCATTTTTCTAGCTGTGATCATGCATCCTTAATTCCATTCAGATTTCTTTCCTTTGAGAAGATGGTATTAAATTAATAGCTTTGCTGGAAATACAAAAAAAAAAAGAATGTAGCCAATATGTAAAGTACCTGGAGATTTAGCACTTTGCTGAAGAAATTAATAATTACAACAATATGAATCTCATTGCTTTGCCCAACCCACCAAAAAATTAACAAGTCTCTTCCCCTCTAGAGATAAAAATCTTATTTAGATCTGTCAGGAATATACTTTTGTTGCCTTTGCAATATCATTGTCAGTGCAGGGACAGGGGGAGGGGAAGAAGATTCTATGTAATGTAACGGATTTTGAATCTAAATATTTGATCACATCATTCTCTGCTGAGATTTTATTTTTCCTTCTCTTACTTCCAACAGTTTATTTTACCCTCTTCCCACTAGGATGGTGTAGCTTTAGTCACACTTCCAAAAGAGCTCTGTGTTAGACCCTGGATTCAGCCCTGGAAGGGTTATTATTAATAGTGATGTTTCTCAGTAAACTTGCCTCCCAAGGTTGCTCTAGCCAAGATTGTTTAGAAAACTCCACTGGGATACTTGTAAGGGACACCTTGGGTCTAATGTACTAGCATTTAATGGACAAATCTATTTAGGTCCCTGTGTTAATATAAAACTGTTTTGTTAGTTGTGAAGCAGGCACAAAGCACTACTAATAACAGCTGTGAAACAGAGCTAATTTGAGCATCAGTGGCCACCTGAATACTGGAAATTCAGGGCACTCTTAAAGCCTCTCTGTTCTTGATGTGTAAAATTGGATTGATGTAAATTTCATTATTAAAACAGAAATTCTTACTTCCCATGGAATTTCTTTTTCACTTCTTTGAAAGCAAAAATTAGATTTTTCTTGAGAGAAGAGCACAATTTGATAGGTAGGGGAAGTATATTCCCTGATTTTCAATGGCTTGTTTTGGAAGGCTGAATTCAAAAGGATTTGGAGCCTGTGCTAATGTGATAATGGCAATATTGGTGCTATTAATTTTGTGTTTCACTCTGCCTTGTCCTGCCATGTTGCAGTTTTAGGACTAAGCAGACTTGGCTCCTGCTCTGCGGGGAGCTGTCAGCCAGAGGATCTCCCCAGCTCAGGGTGCTGCTTATTTTCCCTGGTAAAGTGTTGCAGTAACCAGAGCTGTCACAGAAGTGGGAAGCCAATGAAGATTTCTGGGTAAGGAGAGCTGGTTTGCAGCTCCCAGGATGGGATGATATTGTGTCATATCCCAGCCAAGTGCTTTGGTGTGAGAGAGAGAAAGGAGGGTACAGAGAGCAGGAGGAAAAGGCAAAGAGAGACACCAAACCATGACACAGCCAGTTTCTTCCTATCCCCAACTGCCTGTGTTTCCCCTCATCTGGCTCTTTTTAAAATCACATTTTCCACAGCTCATAAAAGTGGTCTTGTGTCTGTCCTTTTCTTTCCACATTGAATAATACAGTGGTTCTAGGTTTCCTTCTTGGAAGCCTAAATCCTCATGTGCTTGGTTCTTGTTCAGAATCTGGCCTAACAGTCAATTTGTGTTCACTATGGCAGGGGAAGTAATGACCCTATTTGGAGAATGTGTGGGGGGAAAAAAATAGAGGGCATTTTTTCTGGAATGTTTCTGAAAGAAACCTTGTAGAAGGGCAGAAAGTTACAGACGATTTAGCATTTTTTCCTTTGGGAGAACTGGGTGGAGGACAGTTTTTGGACAGCAGGGAACTAGGGGATGGTGGTATGTGATGCTACATAGGCATTGGATAGCAACACAGCAAGAAACAACACAGGGAGCAAAAGGTCATTTGATGAGCGCATCTCCTGTGTCTGCACTGCTGTGCTTTTAAATGATGCACTGCTTTGGCTTTTCTTCCTGGGGCCTGTGGTGGATAATACCAACAGTTTTTGAGCTGCCCAGGTATCCTGTGTGCAGCAGTGCAGCTCACTCTTGCCGTGACCCTGTGAATATCACTTTCAGTGGCACGGATCCGTCCTGCTGCTCTTGACTCTGCGGTGCCGTGCAGCCTCTCCTGTAACTGACAGGTGCATTTCTCAGGGGACTTATTTGTCAGCCTGGAATTCCCCTTCCCCTGCTTTAGCAAAAAACCTGTCCACACGATTAGCATGGGGACTGCTGATTCACCAAGTGGGAAACAAGAGGAGATTGTTTATTTGCTAATGTCAGACGTCAGTTCAAGGTAATCTCTGACCCTTGGTCAGGTCTCAGGAAATGAAGCTAAGTGATACCTTGGCCAGTTTACTTTGACAGAAGAAGCAAAATATTATTATAAACTATATAGAGATTAAAAAGAAAAAAAAATATGGAAAAAGCCTTCCATGGGGGAAAATTTAGTAGCAAGGAATCCCTAGTGTATTATCTCTTTGAAAGTATCTTCATCCACTTTTGTGACTTTTTATTTTAAAAAATAATGTCATCTTAACCTAATCTTCTTCAATTTTCAAGGAATATTGGAAGAGGATATTAATAACAAAACAAAGCAAAACAAAAAGATACAAAAACAACAACAACAACAACAACAAAAATACAAACCAAAAAAACCAAAAAAAAACTCACAAAAAACCCATCAAAACAATGGAAAGTCTTAGTGCTAGCAGATGGGTAAAAAGTATGTATAAATTATATTGCCAAAAGACCTTACTGATGGCAAATTTGTATCTCCCTAATAAAATGATGTGAAAGGTGCTTAATTTTGGGGTAAATTAATGGTTGGCAGCATGAAAAATCCATATGGTACACAATATCCACCAGCCCTCTCCTCTATTGGATTCCATATCCAATACTGATAATGAAAAAATTATTCTGGGCTTTTAACAGTGGCTAATACTAAGATTTTACAGAGCTGATTAGGATTTTTCATTTTTCATGATGCCTGCTCTTTACATAGACTGGATGAGACTGGATATATTTTTAAGTCTGAGCCAGAAGATGACTGCATTTTCTCCCTAAAACCCCTCTGATTTTAAATTGTTGCCTAAAGTAGGGTCTTAATCAGTAGTTGGTGCAAATGACTAGTGAGCAGCTGCCAGCCTGATCCAAACCTCAGGAATCCTTAGTAGGAATCCTTAACTCTATTGTGAATGGTCCATGAAAGCAAGTAGCCTGAGATTTTCCTTCCCACTTAAAACTCACACAAAGGGCTAGGAAAAAACATCTCAGGGTCAATTTCCAATGGAGGACAGTGTTAATCTCTTAAGAAGTGTTACTCACACTTCGTTTTTTTTGAGTCTCTGGCCATTTACATACACTCCTGATTCATTGTCTTCCTATGCTACCTGGGAATGTGCAGCCCCTAAACTGGAGCTTGGTCTTGGTAACCCTCAAACAGAATCTCTCACCATGGCAGGTGGGAATAAAAGAACTCTTGGGCAGATACTCTGTGGCAGAATTTGAGATAAATGAATCCTTGTCTGTTACAATTCCCTCCTAAATACCCTTACTAGCATCCTGGTGAGATGAGCCTCCATTTCTGGTCTGATGATAGAAACAGATAATCTTTTAATAGTTCCAGTGGTGGGAATGCTGTTCCCTCATCTTCCAATGAGGAGTTTAGAAACCGACAGGTAATTAGCAGGAGCAGCTGTTCATATCAATAGGCCTATGTCCAGCTTTCCCCTCTTCAACTGCTATGCTCTGTGGAAACAGGGAAAAATGATATATCAGTGCAAGGGCAATTTCATTTCATGTTCTTTTTCCTCTCCTCCATCATTTACAGTAGTTTACAACAGTACTGATGTGGTAGCAGGTACCACTTAAAGCTGAGATCTGCAAAAGAATGGGACCCTTGACATTTATGTCAATGGATTCAGAATTTATCCTTTTTGTTACACTATACGGCACCTTAGGTTTTTTTGATCTATTTCCTGAAATTCGGAATTCTAAAATTTCTGTTTGCAATGGTGGTTTTGTTCAGAAAATACAACTAAGTGGGTTAAAACAATCTGTTGCATAGACAGCTTCAAATAGAAGAAGATAAAAGTAAATTTTTTAGAGTTCTTTGGGGGGTTTTTCTGCTTTGGTGTCTTCTATGTCAACATTTTGTGAGGCGGGTGGGAAAGGAAAGAAATACGCTGGAGGCTTCAGTATAAATTAAGACGTGCTTTCCAAATCATTAAAGGGAATTGTTAATATTCACAGACACTTCCAGGGGTCAGTTCAGCCTACCTAGGATCTGAATTGCCATCTGGCTATGCCAATCTCTGCTCATTCAATATATAGTGAACTTAGGGACTAGACTCTTAATACTAAGATGCTGTTTCCAATTTTGTATTAATATTCTACTCAGATGTGGAAGATTGTACTTCCATTAGAATCATCTAATTCAGAGGGTGCTTTTTTTTTTTTTTAATGTGAGCTGTTGCCTTGTCAAAAGGAGTTCTGCTGGTGATGTAGTAATTCAGATTGTAAAGTTATGCATCAATAATTGCATGTTGGGCTCAGTGAGAGGCAGGACCCTGCAGGGTTAAGCGTCTCATGAATGTGCAGAGATGTCCTTTGCCTTTGGGAGTTTTCCAGCGTGGGGAAGGAGATGAGAGAGGGATGGCAGAGAACTGGGCTAAAGGAAGGCTTGTTCACCAGCAGCCAGCACTACAGCTGTGAAGAGAGCTGGTGATTCAGCCTTGTGTCTTTGACTGCCGGGCCCCTGATTCACTCCAGCTGAGGTGTCAAGTTAGGAGCTAATCTCCTTCAGTTCACTCTGCAGTCAATGAAATCTCTTGAAGCGTTTCTGAAGGACAGGTTACTTAAGAGCTTGAAGTTAATGAGATAAATTGAACAGTTGGTGCCCCTTTAAGTTGCTGTCACTTCTGCCCATTGAAATCTCCAACGTGCATTTGGTATGGCAGCATGACAAATCCTAAGCAACAGTAATGATGACTTCAGTCTCTCCAACACCAGTTAGCCAATATAATACAAAAGTGTTAGTAGTATATGTTGTATTTTTGGTTAGATATGCTATTTCTCTAGCTGGGAGAGGTGCTCCATGCAGAGCCCCATCAATAGCTCTGGAAACCATACTCAGTGCTGCTAATTGGATCCTCTACATTTTCTAAATTGAGGGAGAAATGCTGGAACTGAGAAAGAGGCTGGAGCACCTCTTTTCCCTATTCACTCTGCAGTACTTCTGCAGCTGCAACCATTGTTTTTCCAAGTAATTTCCAGGAACCAAGACAAAGGAGATTACATGATCACTACAGTGGCCTCTCTGAAGAGACAGAGTGATTAAATGTGTTGATTAGAAATTTGCTGCTCACCTTTGATAGCAGTGGCATGGATCAAAAAGTCATCTGCAGGTGAAAAAAAAAACAAAACAAAAACTGCCTTTTGAGAAGAACTGTGAGTACATTTCTGTCAAATACTTACAAGAGTATAGCGTAACTAACAAGTGAGCAATGAGTTGGAAAGTTTTCTAGGTAAGTAATTTGCCATATAAAAAACAGATGTATGAATTTAAATGTTCTGTGTCTATCCTGTGCATGGACATTATGGTGGCCACTGCCTACTCTGCTGCTACAGATACTCAAGTACACCAGCTGTCCTAGCCCTGAGACAGTTTTTGACCTTCATCTCTCCTGTGCCACCTAGCAATATGGTCACTCTGTCAAATGGTAAAGTACCTTAGTTTTCCCTTGAAGAGGAAAGTATTTTTCACACTAAAGTGTATATTTAGGGTTTTCTGCTGGTTGCAGCAGGAACATTGCTCATGTGGGACAGAGAACTGAAACAAAGAACTCAGGGTCCCCATAGAACCTGCAGAACTCAAGAATTAGATGTCCAATATGGGAGGGCTTCTCCCTTTTTCAGCATATAATGGATGGTGGAGGACTGGTTCTTGCAGCCCAAAGCACAATGCTTTGTGTGTATTCTCAAATTTGTAAAATCTAGAAGCAGGTACATATTTTCAAAGGACTTACTGGCAAGAGTTGAAACAGTTTATGTTGCTTAGGTCTTGTGATCTGTTATGCTTGTAGTTCTGTAAGTATTCAATAATACACAATGTCTATTCTGATGTTTTGGATATTTCTCAAAATATGGAGACAAAATCTACAGCAGCATGGGAATGTTTTATATATAATGTACTCTTCTCATTTTTCCTTCTTGTTTGTCTTCTCCTGATTTTGCTCCTTGGACTCAAACTGCAAAGTGTTGAGGCACTGCAAGTGTGTTTTCATGATGGGGCTCCAGAATGATCCAGAGGGATGTGCAAGCTAACATATGATGCACATTAAATTTCCTCATGTAATTTACAGGTTTTACAGAAAACCTGTGATGAAATCAAGATTTCAAACCTGATTTTCCTGTGTCCCAGTGATATAAGAGCAGATTTGGACATTTTAGTTATTTTTTTAGCTTATCAAGAGCATCTGGGCTAAACTAATTTGGGTTAGATTTTATGAACATTCTGGATAATAATAGAATGTGAAATGTCATACTGAGATGTTTATCTCTCCAGAATATTGCACTTTTTTGGCCCTAGGAGGCCTCTGTCTCAAAGAACTTTGCCATTCAGCTACCTGTGAATAAAAGATTCTTCTCTAGGTCAGCAGAGCACACCATGAGCTTTTGAACAAGACCAGCCTAAGTTTGGTCCCCTTGGCCACTGAATAATTGAGCAGACAGGAGATGTCACAAAAAGTGACAAAACAAAACTTTTGAGGCTGCTGTCATTTTTGTTACACTGCACAGGGAAAAGGTGTTTTACTCAAAGAGTTTCATAGAGAAAAGAGAGGTACAGAATTTTTTATTTCTCCAAAGGCTCCTTAGCAACAGTACTTTTTGCTTACAGGTTGGTGCCACACCTATAGGCTCAATCCCTCACCAACAAGAGCCCGCTGAAACTGGGGATGAAGCTGCCCTCCACATGATAAACTCCATTTGTCATGGCAGGTCTGAGTGTGGCCTTTTGAACTCACTGTGTATGGCCTTAGGCTCTTCTGTCTTGAAAGGAGCTGTATTTCCATTTCAGGCATACAGAGACTTTTTCATCCAAACAGACTCAGCCCTCCTTGCTTTTGTGATGCCTTGACTTTTCCTGTTGCTCTGTGTCTGCACTCCTGACACTGCTTCCCAGTGCTTCACAGACAAGGCCAGGAAGAGCCACAGTTATGTATAATGCTGCCACTGGTTGCAAATGAGGCTCAAGAGCTTCACAAGTGTTCAGAAAGTGTGCCAGACCTAGAAGATCAGTGTGTACAACAGCAAGCTGATAAATACACAGGAGTGTGTATAGGAGTCAGAAGACTACAGTGTCAGGACTCAGGAGCTGCAAATGTGTGCAGCTTAACCATCTGACCAGTGTAACCAGTTATTTTGTTTTAAATTGCCATCCATTTTTCCTACACATATTTTTAATCTATTTGCTGTCTATATTTTTCATTTTTTTAAACAAGTGAGTAAAATGAAAGTAAATATTATTATAGTGTAGATAGAGGTCAAGAAGCTAGATCTTTGAAATCACCATAATACTTTTTGGATTCTCTCTTAAGATTGGGTTTCTGAGAACATGAGTCTTAAACATTTTTACTGTAGCTCTATTTTCCATTCTTGTCTTTTTTCAGTCAGTTGATCTGACTAGCCAAGCCCTCTCTCTCTCTCTTCCTCTCTCTCCCTCCTCTTCTGGAATAAGCCCTCTCAAATGTATTCATTTCCTACATAGCTAATGAAAATAAGGCTGTGGATAGAGGAGGGAAAGCCTGATTCTCACTGAGGGAAAAGCCTTAGTTGAGATTAAGCACATTACTTTGACAGCAGAGATTCCAAAGTGGGAGAAAGACTCGAAAAATTAATGCTCAGTAGTTCCACCATTTGTGCACCTACATGCAGATTTTCTGACTATCTGCTCCTTCAAGAATGTAATATTATTTAAGTAAACAATTAAACAAATTTTAAAAAGAAGATATAAGTGTAAGAACCATATGCTAATTTTGAACCAAAAACTCACACTTTTCACCTGAATGACCAGTTTGCCCTAGCTATTATCACAAACCAGTTCTAAACCAGGACTTTTTGTAAGCATTTATATTAGGGAAAATCATTGCACTTTCCTCAAACCTCCCTGGGGCCCATGGGATGGAGAGAGGGACAAGCAATTTACTGGCACAGAAAAATACTATTGGAGCTGCATAAGAAATTATTTCCTTCCTTTCAAATAAATGGGAATGGTGTCACTGACCTGAAAGTGCTGCAGAAGCGTCTGCCACAGGAGCTGAACCTGCAGTGGGGTGTGGCAGCTGGGAGACCAGCACCCAGCACTTCTGCACAGAGCTGTAGGACAGGACCCCACCCAAAACTGTGGGTGAGGGATTTTTGGAGACCCTTGAAAGGGACAAACCTGTACATGTAACTTGAGCACAGTCCAATGTGGTCCCATCCACCCAATACATCCTTCTCAAGCTATCCCCATCTAAATAAATTTGCTTTTCTCTAGGAGCTGCTGGGTCCTTTTTTATCCCACACCTTCACAGAGAGCAGCTCTGCTGATCTGACCTGAGTACAAGATACCCTTCACTGCAGCAGGGCTGCCAGGATATTCCTGCCATCAACAGAGCTATCCATCCAATCCTTACTGGTAAATTGGAGCACAGATCACATGCTTTTTCAGGCTAATGATGATATAAGGGAGTACAAGCCATGGGTTGCCACTGCAGCAGCTCCAGGCAAGAACAACCTCTGCTATTCAAAGAAGAGGGAGGAAGAAAACTTCCCAAATTCACCTAGTCTTTGCCCATCACTAATGATCTTTCTCCTCCTGGCTTCAGGAGAAGAAATTGTCATTTGTCAATATCAGAGCCAGGTACTGCTGCCACTGAGTCCTGGTAAACCTGGTGTAGCACAGCTCAGTTTTCACTTGGTTACCTTTGACTCTCACAGGTATAGTCAAAGATGGGAAAATATCTCATGTTATTTTGAAAGCCTCTGTCCCTCAGCTCTCTGCCCAAGAAATGCAGCACCAGCCTACCGGGCAGGGAATGTGGTGCAGGATTTTGTGACTTGTTGAAAGAAACAATATATTATGGATTCGAGTCTGCCTTGTGCTTTTGTTGGAGCAAATGGGGGTTTTGTCTCTAATTTTGTGGAGAGCAAAGTCAGGGCCCTGGTCGACAGAAAATAAACCTTTTAAACAAAAAGGAGTAAAATGTGAAGATGGATTTCTTTCTATCAAAGTTAAAAAGTACTTACTACTTGGAGAAAAAGTATTTGTCTGAATTATGACACTGAAAGTCACCTTTCAAAGAGCTCTCTAAATATATTTGTGTTTTCCTTTCAGAAGTTCACTGCTGAAAGTTAAGAAATCCCCAATAAACATTAAAATTTATTTACAAAGTTATAGGTGTGAATATGACGCATAAAATGAATATTTAATATACAAGAGCTCTTGCTTAATATTTGTGCAATTGATTCTTTTTTTTTCTATTATTGCTGTCATAGTGATCATTGCTTATTTCACACTGAAATCTGTTTCTGATGGTTAGTTCTAAGCAGACACTTTTCCTGTGATTAACATCATTGGACATCTCATTACAGGCAATCAAAGATTTTGATCTTAAATACTTTTTGATAATTAATTTGATGTTTTATTGAGTGGTTTAGGCTATGTGATAGATGCTGGAGACAAATTCTGCATTGTATGACACCGCAAAAAACTCAGGCTAAATAACTTATCACAAAGAATATTTACCATTTGGAAAAAAAACAGCTATATTTAGAGTAAAGTCTCTCTAACTAGATCTTTTGTAATGTGCAATTTAAGATTGACATGCCATCTAATCTATAACAGTGGATTACACCACTTTCCTTACTGCTGCATTCAAATATTGAGCCTAGTTTGAAGTATTGATTCAGCTGTCTTCAGCCACTAGAAATATGACAGTTTATACCAGCTATCTGGTTAGTAATGTCTCCATAAAGTGATACATTTAAAAAATACATGCTTAAAAATAATACTTTAATTTTTGCTTGCTTCTTAAAAAGACCATCATGGTTGTCATTAAATGAAAATAAAATGCTCTAGTCCTGAAGGACAAGCTTTATAATTTTTTTTACTGCACTCGATCAGGTCAGATGTACAGTCCTTGTGCAGCTCATACTCCTTTTACAACCAATGTTGTGCACATCCTCATTTTATTTTGATTTTTAAACAATTTTGCTCAAGGAAGCTTTACATAATTGGACCTTTATTCCGTCAATGTGCTGGTTCAGATCTGAGAGGCTGGTCTGTTTAGAAGCTCCTGTGTGTCAAAGCAGGGGAGAGAAATAGAACCATTAGGAATTATTCATACAGCGACAACAAGATTTCAAGGGGAAAAAAAAATCGTGCCTTAATTTTGGTGAAGTGGAGGCCAAGCTGACCTTCTGGCCCAAAGACACTCTCTCTGCCCATGGCTTGTTTCTTCTGTAGTTCTTCTGGCATCATGTCTTGCTTCAAGCTTCCCTCTGTCCCACCTCACTGAAGATAACCCAGAGACTGAGGGACAGAGACACCACTGAAGGGAAAATCTCCTGGGGGTGACACTATGCTGATACCAAATAAATAACAAAATTAAACCCAAACTTGTTAGTGGGTAGGTCACACAGCCAACCCTTTTAGGATGACTTCTTGATGCTGGAGGGAAAGGAATATGAATCAACAGGCAGGACAGAGACCCTGCCTCTGCTGAATGACTCATTCTGGCCATGAATTGTCTTCATTAGCATAGTATCACCCACTTATTTTCCTCTGTGGAAGGAAAGGGCTTCAGTTTCCTCTCTTCCTCACATAACCTTCTTCAAAGTTATTGTAGAAAACCTCTTGGAGATCCAAGTGGTTTCCTGTTGCTTTCCTGATTTTTTTATTTTTCTGTGTGACAATAAATGCTATTTGAAACCAAAGTCTTTGTAGGCTACTTACTCTCTATCCTATTTAATTTCCTATATCATGACTACATTATGACATTCTAATCAGGTTCCCACATCACACCCATTGTTGCTGCAGTGGCTTTTATTTATTGTCTCTTCCCTTCTCTCTTGTGCCCTCCTTCATAAGAAGGACATTGGGGCTATCTGGGAAATGAAATGACTCACTCAGTGAGAAATCCATTTGTATCATACAGGAAGGGCAAAACAGATTTGCTCAGTTGCTTGCAGAATGTGAGGGCAAACCTTCTTGGTGGTTTTCCAGTATCTTTCCCTGTGATTTGAGCCTGGGAAACAAATAATTTTGAAATTGCTTTTTCTAACTTGGTTTGGGTGTTTTCTCTCACATCTGTCTCTAGGTTACTGACTAGAGAGGGAATAGAGGGAGAGAGAGGAAGGCAAGGGGTTGGTGATAGAAGCCTTGGACAGAATCTGGTGAGGTTATCCAGCATATCTTCCTTATTCCAAAGTGGGATCAACTGTTCTTTTCTGTGGAATTTGAACAGGAGGGGGTTTTTTGAATTCTGCGGAGCTGAATTTCTGGCCTGATTATTATCTAATCCCAACATGCAAGATTAAAATTGATAGTTCTAAAGCTGAGAAATACATACATGAGGAATGAAGCTTTTAGCTGTATTGATCAAACTACCAGTTTTATATGAGAATTAGTTGGTATTTAATCTATCTAGCAGCATATATCAAAATTACAACCTAAGGTTTTTAATACTTACAAAAAAAAAAAAATTGGGAAATTGGGAGGGGAGGCTTGGGGAGATATAAATCAATGGGATAAACTGTAATTAGCTTTTTTTCTGATAGATTATAGTTCCTTTTTCCAAACGAGAACTCAGTACAGTCACTATATATATTTAAATTGCATTAACTATCCTAAGAGCTGTAAAATACCTGGAGCATGGGAGATGTCTAATATAATAAAGAAAATAGTAAGTAACAATATATAACTAGGAGCTAGTGTTGAATTTTTATGGGTCATGTTGTTTATAGGCTTATAACTGTGCTCTTGGTTGGAGCTCACACTAAGGAATACCTAACTAAGAATCAAAGAGAATTCTCTGCCAAAAGATTTGCATGAGTCCTTTTCCTTTATAAACTCTAGGTATTAACCATGTTCAAATTTGGTAGCCTGCTTACGGAATGTTAGAATAAAAAAAAAAATAAAATTAATAGAAAACTATGTTAGACTGAAAAAAGAAAATAGAAAACTTTTGTCAAAATATCCTTTGCATTTGTCTAAATATCTTTCAGTACCAACCATAAAAGATTAGAAAGAATTACTAACATAAAATACAAACTAAAAAAAAAAGATAACCCATGAACATTCCAGAAACATTGAATTTTAAAATTTCATTACTTTTCTGAACAACTTGCAATTTCTCAGAGCTGAGATTTTGTTGCACCAAAACCTGCACTTAACTGGGAACTGAACCTGTGGCCAAAGAGAGCACAAACACAGACCTGGAGAATCAAGTTTTGAAGAAGCCTTTTGGCATTAATCAAGCTGACATCTTTAGGATGTTTTTTTCATACACTTTCTCCACCACTAACATTTTCAAGGCTGTGCTCAATCACCTCCAGCACACATGCTCAGTAGTTTTATAACTGGAGGTTGACTTATCGAGTTGTCCCTCCTCTTCACTGCCACTTTTATTTGGCTTCAGATCTCAAAATCCTCATTCTCCAGTTCAAAGTGACTTTGTCAGAGTACCTAAATGTGACTTGGTCTTACACCTGGGCCTATCTGAGGTGCATTTAGTAGCAACTCTTTAAACCTTGGTACAGTCATAAAACCTTCCAAGAAGATTGCAGTTAGCTCATCACCTTCTAATGGATGCCTTGTAGAGCCCCTGGAGCAAAGAAAACTCAGGTACTCTTCCGAAATACACCTTGGGTTTGCTGTGCTTCTGGTCATCAAACGTTAACACCAAATGTTTGCAATTAGGCCAACTATTGTAGAGACTCAGGAGTTCTTTGAATATAGAGCAGAAAATGGTTCTGAGATAATGGTAGGCATTATCCTCCATAGGAGTGATGCTATTTTCAGTGACATGCTATCTTAATTCTGCTTTACAGCTGCTTTGCAGAAAAGAAAAAAAAAAAAGCTGTTTCAGTCCAACTCTGAGCACTTGGTTATTGGTCTGCATCATGGCAAAGTTTTCTTTAGCCCCACTGCTGCTTTCTTTTCTTATGACAATGCATCTATCAGGATTTTCAGGCTAATTTAGGGATCTGCCTGCTTACATGTTTATTATGAGTCTCAATCAAGCCATCAAGTCTTCTTCAAAAGTACAGAAAGCCTGGAAGTGCTTAGGATGTAATGAAAACAAGCAGCTTTATGACCATAAAGGAGGAGGGAAAGAGTGGGTGGCAGATGAGAATAAGCAAGGGGAAGTTTGCATCTCTGTTCTTTCCGTATGGTCCAATAGACAGAATTTCAATTCCACAAAGACCTGAGTCAACTCTGTTGAATTCCCTGGCTGCAGTAGACATCCTACATGACTTTAGAAGTTACTTAGCTTGTCTATGGCTCAGTTCCCCTTCCTGCTTACTTGCTTTAGACAGCACATTGCTGATAGCAAGATACTCATAATTAGTGTCAGGGTAATAGATAGGAGTTGCACAGATGATCTGAGAGTGGTGACTTACCTCAGGGCCATATGCCAAGTCCTGGCTAGTGCAGGAATAAAGCCAAGTCCTGAGCAGGTTGGTGGCTTCCTAGTGAGACTTTCTGCTTGCTGTGCTGTGCTGATTGACAGGAGAAAGGGGCTGCACTGGTTGGTGTGCTTCAGGATTGGATAGATTATGGACATATACCACCACAAGTAATCAATCTAAAATACTGCTTGTTGTTGCTATCACTTGGATCTTGATGCAGCAGCGGGTGAAGGTACTGAGTACAAACACTGGATAAAGCATGATGAGCTTCATATCTATTCTGAAATATCTGATCTGAAAACTGACCTTGGTCTTGGAGGCTAATCCAGTTTGGTGTTCAGTGTTCATCTCCCCACCAGCTTCACCAGAATATGAGCAAGCTGTGCACCTTGAAGGATCGGCCTGCTTTAGTACGTATTTTAGCCTTTGGCAATGCATTAATTAAATGAGGATAATGCTTACTTTCCCCTTGGGGATATTGTGAGACTTGTGTAGAGAGACATTTTGAGCCCTTCTCATGAAAGACACTGCACAGAGTAAATGCCAAGCATTATGCACCTCTTGAGAATCAAAAGGTCACCCACTGAAGACCAGGCTAAATTCCCATTGATTTTTATGAGAACTCTGGGTGGAGCCCAGAAAAACAATCCCCAGGGCATGGACTGATCCTTCTGGCCTACTCAGTGCTGGGATCATGTAAGCTTTGATACTTTCTGGAATTAAATAATTCACTTCTTTCTTAATTTTATCATCATTAATTTAGCCTATCTTGAAGGGAAGCAATAGGTCAGTTGGATGGGGGGTAAGGAAGCCACATGGAACAAGAGAGGAGGAATTAATTAGGTATGCTGCAGGCAATGTGCTGCTACCTTCTGTGGAAGCCACAATGCTTAGAGCTATGGAACTATCAGGGAATGAAAAATAAAATAAAAGGCTTTAGATTTACGATTCCTGCTCTTATGTGTTCTTGCCATCGTTCATATGGATTAGGACTTAAGTTCAAACATTCCCTGTAGAAACGAGGGTTTGCTGACTTAGAACAAACAGCATTAGGAATACAGGTTAGGCAAACCCAGAGATATTCAGGTTCATCCTAAGTTTCAGCTGGAGTTGGTCTGAAGCGCTATGTTTAATATTTTTTTTTTACTCTGGTGCACAATATTCATAGGATAAATCTATATTGGTCAGAGTTTTTCAATGCTGCTTTAGGGGAGAAATGTAAACTAGACCTAACACTCAAATATTTTATAATTCCTCTTCCTTGTCTGTATTTGTTTCTAGCTTCTTCCAATATCTGTCCTTTCTACTGTTTCCAGGTTATTTCAGTGTCACCCTGGGCAATGTTAATGTTGAGAAATCCAGGTGTACCAGAGTAACAAATTCCTTCTATCTGAATAAGAAGAGGAAACTGATATCTTGGTATCCAGCACTGTGGCAATGCAAAGAGGTCAAAAAGCAAGGCACCTCCATACATATTAGACTTGGTATAAACATACCTTGTGGCATAAAAATTGTAAAAGTTACATTAATTAGATGAGGGAAAATAAAATAATTAAATATAAGGTTAGAGATAGAAGCAGGAAGAAAATGAAGAATGACAGACAAACACAAATTTGGCCTCTGTCTCCTGGAGGTCAGGCAGATGTGCTTCTATAGAGGTTGATAACTCCTTTGTTCAGAGAGTTTACAACTACCACAGGGAACAGTAAGTTTCAGTATATAGGAAAAGAGGAGTGCTTTAGGACTGTCATGCTGTCTCAGTCTACAGAAGCTGTGAAGATGGTATTAGACAAGCATCCATAAACTACTGGATATTAACATTTCCTTCTGGGATTCCTCCCAGCTCTGATCACTAGCTTAAGAAACAAAAACACTGATTTGAGACCTGAACTTTGAAGAAGATGGAGAAGGAAATATTATGTACCTTTTAATAATTTTTCAGCTGGTCTGGAATACAAGTCCAGGCTTAAAAACATGTAACAGCTGAAAGTGTGACTCTTAGCCTACTTGCACAGTTCAATTCTCTTCCTCACCTGAGGCCAAGGCTGTCCCCAGGGCTGTTTGATTTTGTTCTGCTTGATCCTGAGCACCAATTCCCTGTTTTTCATAAATCCAAAAGACAGAGGAACAGATCATAATGAAGGCAAATCCCATGATCCAGGAAGCTAAAGGGCTAGAAGGGATCGTGAATTGTAAAACCACTCTCTAGCTATCCCACTAGTGAAGTGACTTCTCCTTTCCACTTGTCACCCTCCCTTGCATCCATTCTGACCATGAATTTTGGGCCTGTACCAGCCTGTGTTGATACCAAGTCAAAAAGAAAATTTCTTTGTCTCCACGTTAGGCAAAACACTCACTGGTGTCATTATACAAGGAGCCTCTTTCTACAGCATCCCTCCTCTGGAAAGAGCCTTCTGATTTCTGCTTTGGGGAATGCATTAATGATGCCGACAGGGAACTCTCTTGCAGGTTGCTTCTTGCAGCGTACGAGGATTTTACTCTATCAAAGGGTTTCTGGCTGTCTCTTAGGGCCCAGGCAGCATTGCTGCTCTAATTCCTGGGCCTGGTTTTCATTTAGCTTTTTACTACTTCTACCCTGGTGTGACTCCACTGACCTGAAGAGGCTTTTCTCTGATCCGTGCTAAAGCAGCAGCCTGTGGTTCACTCAGAGATCCAGAATTCACTCTTTCCAATCCTTCCTCCCCATTTCAGTCACCATGGCCAGATGCTGATTTTAGTTTCATCAACACCTGCCTGAAAAATAACTCTGTTTACAGTGCGCACCTGTTGAATGTGTTTAGGGACAAGCCACCTTGGAGCCTGTCTGCATGAAGGGGGGCAGACTTTACTACCAAGCAGTTCTGGTTGTGAAGGGTCATGAATAAACTTCCACGTGTGTTCTGTTTCCAATTTCACTTCCTCAGATACGAAATCTTTCCTCGGGGGTCTGTGTTTAAAAACTTGCTCTACAAAAGAAGGGTGAAAGGGTGATATTTGCATATCTGCAAAAGCACCAGGTTTTGGGTGAGAATCCTGATAGATCAAGGATGCCACTTTTAATAAATTCCTCTTTTGTACAAGACTGCTGAAATTTCTCTTATCTGACACAACAAAACCAAAATTTTCTAGCAATGCTGTTTGATGTGAGGAGCTCCATTCCAAGCACTTATTTGCTCAGAAGCTGATTTAGAAGTTGTGAGACCTGATGCCTAACCCCAAATTCAAAGTGCTGTCACACATATCAGGTTATTGGAACTCTGTGCCTCGGTTTCCCCAGTTATTAAAGGAAGAACAGCTACCATTTTCCTATGCAAAATACATTGAGGATTGGGCAAATTACACAAAACAAAACACCTGAACCCAAATGCTGTTAATAAGAGCTTATTTTCCATGTTGTTTCAAACTCTCAGAAGTAATTCAAAGTAGTAGTGGGGGGTGTGTGTGTTAAGAAGAGAAGCAGTAAGAGCATTTATGAAAAGATGAGCAGGCTTAAGGTAACTTTACCTGAAAAGCTGTCGTCAGCATAAGGGGTGGCTTGAATTGAATGACAGAACTATGTGTGTGTTTATTTGTAGAAGTAAATGTAAAACATCTGTTGGGCCCATGTATTTAAACCTCCTGGGAGCAGCTTTGAAGCTATATACCTCTGTGTCTCTGCGTTTCCTTTCTCCAGGTTGGTGACTAAAGATAAAAAGAAATCAAAATATGCCTAAAACAATCTCATGTGCCGATCTGGATCTGGTGCTTCAGACTTGTTCAGATTGTAAGACTTATTTATGGTTTATTTTGTCACCAGCAATCTCCAGTAAAAACCCCGGCCTTTTATTGTACATTTGGTTCTTGTTATATCCTAGGTAATTAGACAGCAGATCCAGGTATTGAACACACATTCCTTCACTAGCTATCTAAAATTAAAGGTAATCATAAAGACATTACAGAACACATCAAGATTTCCTTTATTACGACATTAATAAGACATTATGCATCGCACCCCATTTGATTAGCATATGGTGCCTCAGAGCAAATCAGTTAACACTGATGCATCTATTAAAGTGTCCAAGCAATATTCTGCATCTCCTAAGTGATGCACGATAAATACACTGCTGTGTGGCCGCCCTCACCCAGCCTCTGCCAGCCTGACACAGCCCTAAATCTCCCGTGATGGGCTGGGTGCTCTGCAGAGGCAACACTGGGATGCCATCACAGGGCTTGGAGGGCCTTTCCCAGAAAGAGAGAAGGAATTTGAGGGCACATTTCAAGCCTTTGTAACCCAGCTAAGCTTGTTTTAAGAGCAAGCTTGTTTTAAAGTGTGATTTTAGTGAGGTAGGAGTGAGTAAGGCTTCTGTCCCTCTGAGACACTGCTGTTAAATTACCTGGTTCCACGGCATCCCAAAAGCCCTGTGAGCACAGCTCCCCCATCAAGTCAGTGTACTACCTCAGTGCCTTCCTCTGCAACTGTACAAGTGAACCAGTTTCAAAACATCCCTCCCATCTTTTGTTATGGAACTGTGGCAGAATCAGTAGTGCATGTATTGTCCTGATCCCTGCTGCAGTCAGTAAAGCCTGGAATAAATACATTAATTTTAAGGTTTGATAAATATTTTGCTTTGTGACTCAGTGGTCAGGTTTCCATCTCATATTGAGACTCACTTCTCTTGCTCTCAGAGTATAATTCTTATTGCCTAATTCTGTCCTTTTGCTTTTTAAATTATGCCTTTATCTAGAATTTATTCCTCTCGTCTGCAATTCAGAATTTCTATTATTAATCCTGTGCAATATTACAGACATGCAGCAAGTACTATGAAAAATTCAATATACTTTTAAAATTTTTTATTATTGTGGTAAAAAAAAGAAATAAGAATGCTACTCATCTTAGAATTCAACATATTTAATTATATTTAACACATTTAATGTCATTTAAGAAACAGAATAAAGGTGTGTTTGGATTTGGGGTTTTTTTTTGGTTTGGTTTTTGTTCAAAAATTCAACCACAATTCACAGCAAATTCTGTTGGATTGTGTCACATAACTGTGAGATTAAAGCAAACAGTAAATATATTATCCCTTTTTTTCCTGGATGGGAAAACTGCATCACAGGATAAGTTATATGACACAACAGAGTAACAGTAATAGCCTGGATATTAAATACATAGTCTTGTTTGCCCTAGATAAAGTCCCTGTGCATTTCTTTCTAGAGATTGTCTCTTACTGAGCAGCCTCTATTGTTCAGATATTCTGCCTGAAAGCCTTTGTCACCAACTCAGTATAGGAAAGTAGAAGCTAAATACTTGAAACATTTTCCCTCTTACTATAACTTTCAGGCACTTCAGGAATATAAAGGACCAGTTTTGATTGTGGCACATCCTATTTCTTTAAAAGAACAAGTCAAAATCTCTGATGTGCTTTTGAACTTCCACAAAATTCACACTGCACTTTCTTTGCTTGATGACTCTTACACTGTGACAAGTTGGGGGAAGGTTGCCTGAGGTCAGCTGAATCAGACAGGAGTAAGCAAAACTATTCCTTGTCTAGTCTGTAGAGAGAGGATCACCCCGAAAAGAGAATTAGCCATGTGTGACCACTGGGCTCTTCTGCTATGAGCTGACAACTGCCTGTCTTCCTCAAAATCAGACTGTAGTTTTTGTTTTTTTTTTTTGAGAGCAAGGCTATTAAAAGGCTATTAAGCCTTTTCTGCACTGCTAACATGAATTATTTCTTTTTCCTACTTTTAGTTTTTAAAATAAAATCCATATTGGCAAACAAAAAATATTATCCGGGAAAAGTTCAGTAATTGCACTGTGAATGCTGCAAAGGCTGCAGGTACCCAAGAGCTTAGAGGCCACAGTCAAATGGGGAAGAAAGAGGGATGTGAGAGTGGAGAACAGAGGAAGGAAGAGTAGGTACTCCAGTATGACGAGAACCATCTGAGTTTCTCTTGATATTCCTGCAGTTCTGCCTTCCACTGGTGTCTTTCATCTGTGAAGCTCCAAGTCATGCCCCTCATGCAGTCCTGGAATTGTGGGCATGTAGCAAAGTGTTTAGAGCAGGGGCAGCCTCACTGTGTGGCACATGCTGTACATACATTTTCCTTGAACCCATTCTAAAAATGCACATATTCAGACACACATACAGGAGGTACATTCTGGGGTTTAACAAACACCTTGTTTTTTTACAACATAATGCTCTTGTATAGCTTGAAGAAAGGTGGAAAAGAGAAAATATCCTTTTCTCTTTTTTTTTTTTTTCTTTATAGGAAGCTGTAAACTGCAAGATATTTATTCAAGAGACAAGAGCTGTTCCCAAGAGCTATTCCAGTTGCTTTTAGAGTTCTCTCTATGTTTCTCTTAGTGTGGAAGCATTTTAATATTTGTTCCCTTCTTTTTACTTTTAAATATAATGTAAGTGGATCTGTGACAGTTTGAACTCTCTGCTTACATTTTCCCTGATTGAATGGGCTGCAGGAAGATAGGATAAAATTTAGAGGCATGGGTCATAGTTTTGATAAAACACATTTCAAGAATTGCTGCTACAGGAATGCTACAGCTGAGATTTTCACAGCTAGTAAAATGTAATCTCAAATGTTTTTGCTTGCTTTGCCCAATAAGAAATTCATCAAAATGGGGTTAGATCCTAATTTTAAAAGCTAAAAAAGATGATTGTCAGAAGTGAGTACAAGATGGTGTGAGTTATTTCACCACACCACTCACGCTCCCATAACATTTTAAACGTAAGATCAAGTGAGGCATCTCAGCTACCCAGTCCTCTCCACTGCTACCACTTGGACAGCTGTGTATTAATTCACACAGGCTTTTCAAATTTTCATTCCTCTGCAGGTCACAAACCTTCAGGTCTAAAGATGTTTGCAATGTGTTTGCACCTATTAGTTTTTCCCTGACGGTGCCATGCACGACCAGCCCCGTGAACAGCAGCACCCACGTCCTTTACTGTGTCCATTTAAACATCCAGGGGCTCTTCTGATGAGGCTGTTTATGTTTGTGTAACTTCTCCAGCTACAGAGGTTTCATTGCTGCCAGGGTTGCCTAAAAATGCACACTGATGGTGGGCAATAGTAGTTAAGCCTTTGGATGCAGGGGGGTTTAATGTACAGGATGTGAGCTTGAACCTCTAATTCTTTGCTCTGGCACTGATTTCTCTGAAACTGTGAGCAATTAGTTTTACCTTTGAATCCTCCTTTCTCTGAATCACAGTGCTTACCTGCTTTGAGGTTTAATCAAGGAAACTGTGCAAGTGCCAGATACTGTATAAAAGCAAGAGGCAATTATTAAAAGTGGGCTTTGACTTTTTAAAGGTAGGATAACAGATGCTGGGTAATAAATCTCATTAACGATGATAGGGAAATTGTCTTACTTTTGAACTCTCATGGTGTTTGTTCCCTAAGTTTTGTTACTGCTTAATACTTATTCTGGTTTCATTGTTTGTTTTCCAAAAGTGCTGAAAACAATTAGATGACACAATGAGCTATTATTTCCCTAGGGTGTCCTAGCACTTTCAGATCTGTGCTTATGTTTAGGAATTATTGAAGCATATTGTTTTGATATGGCTTTAAGCAACATGATTGGCTTTCAGATCTAACCAACACTGATATTTGAAATCTGTTGAGCAAAGTTGCAGCGTTTTTAAACAGTGTGGCAGTCAGAAATTTATATGAGATATTTCACTGACCTAATATTTGTGTATGTGTGTGCACGCTTGTCTACTGACAAAAATTATTGACTTAATAGGCTCTGATTTTTCTCTCTCAATTTGGAATGGGAAAAACATGTCTCTTGTTTGCTCATGATGGGAAATCTGCTTCCTGTCCACTTACATCAACAGCTCTGAATGTTGAACTGCAAATCCAGCCTGAACTTGATTGCTCTCAGAAGTGTTTCTGCAGTTAAGAAGCTGCAGTGTAGCACTTGGTTCCACATGAGGAGAATCAGATGGGCTTTAGGATTTACTTTGCTCTGCTACTGAATGTGCCTCAATTCTGCAAGTTCAAAATGGTGATGCATTTAAAGTTAGCTGCTGCACTTGACTCACCCACTGTTCTTCTTGGATGATTTCTGTCTTGCAACAAGCAAATGCACAGGAAATAATGATCTAAGTTTGGGTGATTATTTGTCTTGGGATGATGGTTAAGGCATTCACATTGAGATTTAAAAAAAAAAATCCAGAGTATAAAACTCTTGCTTGAGTAGGAGACAAAGGTGTCAATGATAAATTAAGCCTCGACCTCAGTTTCCCTTTCCTACACAATTAGGAGTTTCATACAAATACCTTAAGGCATGCTTGAAAGAGAGAAGACAGATCTGTACAAGAGGGAAATATCCTTACTCAGGGTCATGAGAAATACTAATCATCAGAAATACTAAAAGGCAAGTGAAACAGAGGTTTGAGAGAATTAGTTTTGGGTTTTTTTGTTTTAAAAAAAGAGATGTTGCTCTTGCAGACAGAAAACTGTGATAAATAGACATGCAGGTGGTGTACTTGTGTAGTCCTGGGCTTGTTGGAGATGCTGACCCATCCAGACATGGGCACATCTATCTATCAGGCAGCTCCTCTCCGAGAAGTGTCCTGTGCTGATTCCCTGACTCATATTGTAAAGAGAGAGGGAGACCAGCCTCGTGCTTAGGATTTTATGATGGAGCGTAAATCAGGTCTGCCTGTACTTGACCAAGGTTGAAACCCACAGTGCTGCATGGTAATTAGATTTTTAAAAGATTTTTTTTCCCTCTGGTTTATTTATATAGCAGTAATTACCTCCAGCACACAGTCGGAGTGACTGCTTGTCTTTCATGACCATACTTTTACCCTTTCATTTGACTGTCCTGTGCTTTTGTGGCTAATATAGAGCTTCATTCATTATCCCCGAGCCCCTTCCCCTGCCAGCCCTTGCACAGTGGCACAGCGGGGAGCACAAGGTTATTCTGTGGCAGCTTAAGTGGGAGTGGATGTGAAGAGCAGAGCAGAGCAGTGTCCCCCAGCACTGAGCAGGCTGCTCCCACACCTTCCTCAGAGGCACGGCATTCCTAGGGGGAACAGGGCTTGCCTGGGGGCTGTGAGCCCATGCACCCTCTTCTTGCTGCTCCTGGTGATTCTGCCTGGTTCTTTCTGGTGTAACTCACCAGTTGTACAGAAATGTTCCTTAATAAACATCTCATTTTCCAGCTCTCCTTATCATAGGATCATTAAGGTTGGAAAAGACCTTTAGGACCATCCAGTCCAACCAGCACTGCCAAGCCCACCAATAATCCATGTCCCCAAGTGCCACACCTGTATGTCTTTTAAATTCCTGCAGGAATGGTGACACCACCACTGCCCTGAGCAGCATGCTCCAGTGCTTGACAGCATTTTCAATGAAGAATTTTTCCTAATTTAAGGAAGCAAGAGACATATGTGCACCAGGGGGAGTTTAAGTCTAAACTTCCCCTGGTGCACATATGTCTCTCTTCGCCTCTCTTCTCCTTCCATATCTTCCCACTTTCCTTTCCCATGAAATATCGCTTGAACTTGTTCCTGGGTTTGAGATGGATTTGACAGCACTTGTTTTATTGCAATTAAAAATTATTTGGTTCTTACACTTCTCATCTTAGTATGGGAGAAGGTCCATCAATTAACTTCCTGCAGGAAGTCCCTCATTGTTTCAGCCTGGCTCTTGACAGGACCTGTGGCCCCTGGAGAGAGGAGCCCAGGCTGGAGCAGGTTTGCAGGTGGGACTCGTGATCCCATGGGAGATAACCTGGAGCAGCCTGCTCCTGAAGGTGTGTCCATGCTGGGAGTGTTTGGGAAGAGCTGCAACCCATGGGCAGGACCTGGGGTGGAGCAGTTCATGCAGGACTGCCTCCTGGGGGAGGCACTCCACACTGGAGCAGCAGAGGGGGTGAGGAGTCCAATCCCTGTGGAGGAAGAAGCAGCAAAGACTGACATGTGATGAACTGACCACAGCCCCCGTTTCCCATCCCCCTCTACCACTGAGGTTGAGGAAATCAGGATTGAAGTTGGGCCTGGAAAGGAGGGAGATGGGGGTGGGTGAAAGGTGTGTTAGGATTTGGTTTAATTTTTCCTTATTACACTGATTTGATTTGAAATAAATTAAACTAAATTCCCTAAGCCAAGTCTATTTTGCCTGAGATAGTAACTGGTGAGTGATTTCTCCCTGTCCTCAGCTGGACCTATGATCCTTTTGTTTTTTCTCTCCCCTGTCCAGCTGAGGAGGGGAATAAAAGAGCTTTGGTGGGTGCCTGATGTCCAGCAAGGATCAACCCACTATGGCCCAACTTCTGTCTGGCTGCAGTTAGGGAAGGTGACTCTCGTGTGAGTCAATTTTCCTCAAGTCATGCAAGGATCTTAAAACCACATTCGTTCTGCTAGACCAGTGTTTGAGGTAGGAAGGAGTGAGGTGGCCATGCTCAGCAGCACAGGCTGCAGAGGGACACTGTCTTCTCTCTGGAGGCTCCCAAGAGCTCTGGGTGTTCTCAGTTATTTTGCTTAATGTGCAACAGCATGCTCCTGGACCAGCAGAAACATGGGATTTCCAGGGGTTATCTTTATAGCAGTTGTCAGAAGGCTTGAAGCAGAACAGCTATGAAATGGAGCCTTTTCAGTACTTGAATGTGAGAGAGGAGCTTGCTTAGCCTCATGAGGTGGTGATGCTGCCATCAGGCCAGTGCAGTCAGTCAAACAAATGCAACTCCCTTTACAGTGTGAAGAAAAATAGGTTTTAAAAGCATCACCAGCTTCCCCAAAAGCAAACAATGTTGGTGAGTCAATAAATGATGGAGTTCATAAAGTGCCATTTACTTCCCCCTCCGTCTGCAGCAGTAAATTCAGATCAGACTTTCAGTAGCTGTCTGGCCTCACAGGGGTCTTGATTTCTTTTTGAAAACCATGGATGACAGTTACTTCTCTTCCCCAAGCTGTCAAGAAGGAACTGTCAATATGACTGTCAGAGGTACAGTGTACATGGTGTAAGCAGCATTTCCACCTCACATTTGTAAATGCAGCTGCTAACATCTGAATTCAACTCATTTCTAATTTCAGTAACACTGAGCTGGCTTTCTCTTTCTGCAGAAATCTTCACTATTTACCAAGTTTCCTGACAAGATCTTAAGTGAACAGGATCCATCTGTAGATGGATCTTGCTTCTGGTAGGGGAGATCAGTGAGAAGAAGGAAAGATGCTGGTGGTTCACACCTAGGGGCCAAGAGGCAGAGAGAGATCTGCTACGAGATGTTGGTGTCAGCATCCAGGCCTTGGAGATCTTCAAACATACTGACTAGCTACCACCAGATCTTGGTGTCATGGGCTCAGCTGCTTCAAAACCATCACAGCAGCCCACCTGGATCTCTCCAGCCTTGTTAATGGTGTGTCCCTACAGCAGTCAGAGCTTGGGAGGAACCAGGTCTAGAACCACAGGGTCACAGAAGTGTTTTGCTTTAAAGGGACCTTAAAGTTCGTCTCACTAAAACCCCCTGCCTGGGCAGGGACCTCTTCCACTAGGTGAGGTTGCTCAGAGACCCATCCAACCTGGCCTTGGATATTTTCAGGGGTGGGGCATCTATTCTCTGGGCAACCTGTGCCAGTGCCTCACCACCCCTACAAGAAGGAATATTTTTGCCAAATGCCCATGAAAAAGTCCCTCTCCAGCTTTCTTGTAAACCCCCTTTAGGTTCTGAAAGGCTGCAACAAAGCCACCCTAAAGCCTTCTGTTCTGTGTGCTAAACAGCCCTGACTGTCTCAGACTCTCTTCATAGGAGAGGAGCTCCACCTGTCTGATCATCTTCGTGGCTTTCTCTGGACTCACTCTGACACATCCCTGCCCTTCCTATGCTGGGGACCCCAGAGCTGGACATGGTGCTCTGGGTGGAGTCTCACCAGAGCAGAATAGGGAGTTCCTTCTCTGTCTTACTTGGACTTCTCTCTTTCACTCCCTTTCACACCTGCATGTGCATGGTGCAGTAGAGATCTACCTGACTTCAGCAGCAATACACAACTTCTAACCATGACACCACAGTCAGATTATCTGAAGAGCAGATGCACAGCTCTCAGCACACCACAGACCTGTCCCAATACTACTTTCTGATAGTGATTGAATGCAGTGCTGGGGTTTTTTGTTTTATTTTGGTTTTCAAGGTACCAAAAGCATGTACAATTTGAATTCATGGTGTTATTTTTTACCCACTGTAAGATAGCGCCTCACATTACCATTCTTCTGCAAAAAGCCATTTTTAACAACTGCAGGTCAGGAGTCTGTTTTCCCTTCCCAGCTTCAGCCCACAGGGATTTTCATGATAACATTTAGCTTCTGAGCTGCATGCTCTATGGAGAAATGTGATTCAACAGCTGCCCTTCCTGAACTGTGTCCTTAAAGTAGAAGCAAACCTTTCATAAAGCCAGGGATGTAGGGGAACAGGTTTGTATGTGTGTGGATGGGTTTATGTGTATATATAGGGACCCATATGAAGAAAATTTTGCTCTGTTTCCTCAGATGACTTCTGATTTCCAAGTACTGTAGAAATCTTGGTCTCTGGTGGTTTTTCTGCAGAGACAATCTGTAAGTGATGAGGACAAGCAGTGATTCTTTGGCAGCTGGAAACACCTGGGGTATAAGTGAGGATGGAGCAAAGCACATCCCACTCTGCATGAGAGTGGAGGTCATTCCCACACCCTGGTAAACTTGCCCCTGTTTCAGTGTCAGGGTGTTATGTGGTCCCTGCCCTGGCAGAGCTATGTAAGAGTGAATGGACTGGGGATCGAAAGCAGTTGACTCCCACATATGCTGAAGGTAATGCCCAAGCCATGCAACCAGGGCTGTTAGCCAATTTTCTTTGTCTCCTTGTTCTCACAGTCCAAATGATATCCCTCTTTTGTTTGGTTGTTGGGGTTTTTTTCTTTGATTGTTTAGTTTTGTTGTTTTTTTGATTTTTTTTCCCTCTGGTCTCCTCCTTCCCATAGATTCTCCTTGTACGTGCTGTTTTCTTAAAGCTAATTTGTTTCCTGTGCATCTTCCATCTGCCCCCTTAGGGAGGAGTTGGACCTCTTCTCTTTTCACCCAGAGACTCTACTTCCCACTGTCATTTGGTGTGTGAGTGTGTTTTAGGGTTCGTTTTAATTATCATTAGTGTCCTGAAATGACCTACACACATAAGCTGCTTTGCATTCCCGAAAGCTGGTGTGGAGTAATGCCTGGCCAGCTCCTCTCAGGCTGGGTGGGGCTCTGTGATGGATCAGGGCTCAGCTCCTCGCCTCCCTCTCTGCCTGCACCCTGGGGAGCCCACACAGAGCCGCCTTCCCCTGTCACCCCACAGCTGATTGAAAACCTGGCTCCACGGATTAAGACACAAAAGTCCTAAGTGAATTAAATTGCTCAGCCTCAGCTCTTTCCTTCGATGAGAGATTTCGGAGAACAAAAGCCTCTGTAGGTTGTTTTTTTCACATGGTTCAGCACAATTGGGGCATCTTGCTCTGAACAAAAGAGATGTGAAGCTGAACGGAAATTGCAGGGCTGGTTGTTGGACCCTGTCCTCCACCCTCCCCTCTTTCTCTGCACCAAATGCAAAGGGCTGAGAAGATGTTCCAGTTGTGCACATAGTGTGGATCAGGTGGGAGTTTTTCCCCCTGCACCTTGGCCTGAATGTACTGAGGGTCCAGAACTGCCCTGGCCGCAAGTGTGTATTCCCTGATACTGTCACTTGAATTAAAGACGGATGATTTTCACATCATTCCTGCCCTGACAACATTAATCTGATGTGGCTTTCACAGCTTTAGTTGCAAATCCAATCACTTGATGGATGGGAATGTTTACCCACCCCAAATCTCAACTTTCCTGCCTTCCCCGCCTCCTAGCTAGTGTCAGCCAAGTCAGCAAGATCTCTGTCCATAAAATATACCAAGCAAGCTGCAACTTTGCAGTCTTACTGGGATTTATGGACAGACTTAAATGATAGAGGATATTTTTTTTGTTTGTTTTTGTCCTTTTAGGCTTTTATAAACAAACGTTTTCCATGAGTAGCTTTGTTTTCCTGAGTTCCATGTCAACCCAGCTCAGCTGATGCTGAGACCTTGCTCATCTTCCACAGTCACCTTAATTGCAATGAGTATTGTAGCAAACTGAGAGATGAATTTCTGAAGCTTCTGAAGCATGAAGTAAAATTCTTGCAAATTACTTTTAAGACCCTCCTTTTCTTTATCAAACCAAGAGAGAATTGGAATATGGAAGAATATTGAGACAGGTGTGGGGCCAAAATTAGAACAAAACAACAAAAAATTGACAAAAAAAGCAACCAGATCTCACTCTCTGTTTTCTCTAATAGGGCTGTAGAGGGTTGAATATTATTTCTTCTGCTATTGTCCTCCTTATGTGATAATCTCAAATACACCCTTCACTGACCAAACCAAGCAATGCAATGTGTATTTGTGTTTGTGTTTGGATGTCAAATACCTTGTGTGACTTTACCATGTGTGGGGCAGAAATATTGGTTGTGACTGCCACACAGAGTAATTAATCAAGGCCTTCTACACCCCTCTTAGTAGACTGAATGGGCCATTTTGTAAAGACTGGTCCCATTCCCTAACAATTAGAAGGACTTGGTGTCATCCTCCCTCTGCTATCTCACTGTAATCCATAAAGCATTGGCTTTGCAATGCATTAGTATCCTCTTTATAATCTCTCTCTGTTCCCCTCTCTGACTTTCCTTGAAAGGACAATGTCAAGATAAAAATCAAATATTTACTCTTGTGGGTGTAGACAAATCCTTTCTGTGTTACTTATAACACCTCAGATTATGAAATCGGACATGATTTCAATCCTCTAATTGACCTGTCATCATTTAGGCTATTTACTTTAGTTCTAGTGGTGCTCAGAGCTTGGACAGTGAGTTCAAAGGAGCATGGGGGAAGAGAGATTTTATGCATAAGTTGGATGCCTTTAGTCCTTTTATGGCAGTAGAAACCTTTACATCAGGTGATAACACTAAGAGGAACAGCCTGACATTAGCTATGAGTAAGCACGGTGTACAATCACTTCCCTAAAAATGTTATTTTGCTTCTCTGGTCTCTCATTAAAGAGCTACAAAGCATAATTTGTGGAAATTTTTCATGTAAGCGCTATCCTGGAAAACTTGGCTATTAAGGTTTTGTATTGACCCTCAATGTACACTGTAGTGAGAGAAATGCAGTTTGGTAGTAAGGGTGTGAGTCATATGCCCTGAAAGCTTCATTTGAGGGAGCAGTAAAGTCAATTGGAAGATCTCTGTTGATTTCAGCATTATCTTCCTGGCTTTGTATGTACTGACCTATGCTGCCCAGGTAATTCTGATAATCCAAAGGATGCCAGGGTGTCACTGTTAGAGACTCTGTCCCTCTGGAATAGATATTGGAAGCCCTTCATTTCCAGCCATCACTGCTGAAGGATGGCCTTATGTCAGCGTGCTTCAAAGGTATGATACAGAAACTAACATTTTTCTACTTTCTGCAAAACAATTTCTCAGTAAACATACACCAGTCCCTTTGAGAGGTCTTGGCTAAGGTTTAACACCAGATCATTTTTTGTTGTCTTGAAACTTAATCACTTCTGCTGAAACTTTTTTGGTGAGGGACTGAGAAGGGCATAGTGAAGGAGGAAAAGAAAAGCCCTCAACCTTTCCAAAGGGTTGGGATGTGAGAGGCACTCTTCTATCTAAGAAAACCATCAAGTTTCAGCAGGCACGTTGGTGCTTGGTGCCTACTCACATCATTTTACAGCATTCTCTGAAGACTGTGCTGTTGCATGATGAACATGAATAGGTTCAAGCTTTCTTAGAGGTCCAAGAACACTCATGGGATGCTGCAACCTTTTTCCTTTCCTTACGTTAAGACATCATTTCTTGTTGGAGTGGACGGGTGGCTACATATTCATCCTTGACTCATACAACAGTGACTGTTTTGGTCAACACAAAGGATAGATTGATTGTCACCCTGAGGTGACACAGTGTGCTTGGGAGGACTAGGAATGCAGCTAAAGGGGCATTTTGACTATGTCAGGCAGAGATGAGCTGCTGGGCTATAGGACTGTAGGAGAATTTGAGATTAAAAATACTCCTGGCCTGGAGCTTGCCTTCTTCTATCACCATACACATGGGGTTTTTAAGCACAGCCTAGTGCCTAATCACAATATATTTCATTGACAGTACTGTTAAAATGGTTGTTTTTACCTTCTGTCTAATGGCCATTGAGAGGTAGGCTGTGCTCTGCACATGATAAGGAGTAAGTTAATGACTGTCATTTCAATTGCTTGTGAGAGATACTGGGAAGATTTTAGCATGTTCCCTTTTCTTCCAAGTGTCTTTTCTCAGAAGCAGGAGGGTAACAAAATTCAGATGTGACCATCACTGCCCTTAGCAGTAAATCCATGACAGAGTTTTGATCACAGCCCATCTCTTCAAATCTCTTGCCTGGTTCTCCAGTAAGCTGGCAGACAGAGTGGTATTAGCTGTGAGTGTGAAATCAGATGGTGTAGGTATATCTTGTATCTTTTCTTCTGCTCTGATTGGTGGCCTTGATTGAGTCCATGATTTTGTCTGCTCCTGTATCTCACCATTGGAGGATAAAGTCTGCTATCTGCATGCTTTTTTCTAGCAATCTTTATATCCCAATGACTAAACACATCAACTCATTTAAAATCTTGCTCCTGAGACTACAGTGGTAGGGAACCAAGAAGCTTTTGAGGGAAGGTGTCTTTATTTGTCTGTCTTTTTAACCAGTCTCTTTTACAAATCAAGTTGTTACCCAACCACTTGACTCCTTGGCAATTGGGGTACCAAGCTGATGTACCAAGAGGGGAGCTTTCCAAGGGAGAGTCTCACAAGTAAAAGGAAAACAAGTAGCTTTTGCCAACCAAATTTCTGAAATGGAAAGCATCAATTTGTTTTAATACAGATGCTCAGGGAAGGTAAAGATAAGAGGAGACAAAACAGTTAAAAATTGCAATCAGTGTGTAGTGGGCACGGTCAGCTGAAGAGTTAAGTGACAGAGCCTTATTCACTCATATGAATTAATAATTGATTCAGTAACAAATCACTAATGTTGCAGTAGTCATGGTGAATAAGATAATAAATGTGTCCTGTCCAGGGAATGCAATGTTGTTAGAATTCAGCTGAAATTATTCATAAATGTGCTACTTTTCCTCATCTCCAACTACTGCTAGTTTAGCTTTTCTTTTTAATCTTCCTAAGCTGTCACATTAGATGGTGGAGCTAGTCACATTCTATATACAGTGGGATATTAAGGAGAACTGTGGAGACATTATGTCAAATTTCAATAGATAATAGACACAAATTAAGAAACAAAGTGCATCCATACCTTTTTGTGCTCCTCGTCTAGCTTAATAAATAAATAAAATAGAAGCCCAAAGGCTATTTAATAGCTTTTGCATGTGACCCCTGCAGATTTTCTGCCCCCTCCCTGTTTTTCTGCTTGTGGAAGGAGCTCCAAGGACTTCTGTAGCCCTTTGGTGAGATGTGCAGTGTCCTGACTGAAGAGGCTTCAGGCTACCTGGTATTTGATCTGCAGAGAGGATTCACAGCCCCTGCACACCAGTCTGAAATGCCACCACAGGTCCTTACATATGTGAACCACTATTCACAAAGGCAGCAGGGTGTCCCGGGTGACAGGAAATGAGTGAAGGCTTGTAGTGGTATTTGGAACAAGAGGAAAAAGGTGTTAGGGATGGAGAATCACTCAGCCAGCAATTAAAGAGAAGGTGAGGCAGAGGGAGCAAGCTTGCAAAAGATGAGAAGTGCTTAAGAATGTCATGGCTTAGATGATGTGAACAACAAAATATCTCTAGTTTATCAGGGAAAATGACACCAAGGACTAATACCCATGAAAGCAAGCCAGACAAAAATGATAAATAAGTATGCTTTTGGTTTTTTTGTAATCAATGAGTGTAATTGAACTTTGTCATAACTTCAAATGGGTGAATTTTTCATTGCTTGAAGTTTTCAAATCAACATTTGGATTCCTTCCTAGAGAAGATGCTTTAGCCAAGGGCAAGGTGTTCAGTAAGTGAGTGGAAACTGTGGTGCATCATGTTAACGAGGTGAGATTAGAGAAATCTGGCCTTAAATCTGGCCTGGTGTGTTCAAAGAGGGCAAATAATAAAGACAGGAAACAGTTCAGAACTGAGGGCTAATGGCAAGTGGACTAGAAGTAAGGACAAGGTAATTTTCAGGACAACAGAGGGATAACTGGTAGAACATAGGAAATCTCATTTTTAAAGTGAGGAAAACATGGGGAATTCACATGCCTACAATATTTAGGGCTAGTCTGAACTGCAGTGGACAGCTTCGTAGGAATGTAGGTCAGGAAGTCTTCAGTCTTGCTCTGCTCATATTCCTAGTACACAGAGAAGCACATCCCTCTGAGCCATACAGAAGACTAGGGCTGAGTCAGAGACCAGAGACAATGCCAGAGGATTGCTCAGTACCCTTGGAATACTGAGTTGAGAAAGAGAGGAGAGCACAGGAGAAATCAGTGAGCTCTTTGGAGAGTGATCTCAGCTCTCCCAAGTTTGATATGCGTACTTTGCTCACCTATAGCAATTACATACAACCTTCTAAAACTCGTTGTAAATTCACCTTTTTGTGCTCTCCTCAGTTATTAGCAATTTTGACTTTAACCTCCTGTTAGCTTCCACCGGGAGACTCTTGCTATAGTGCAGCAACACAGCAACCCATTTCTGTCAGGAGATGCAGCAGCCAGAGCAGGTTTATCCATGCAGCCTGTGATTCCCCAAGCTGGATGCCAGCCAAGATGACGTTGTCAGATCGCTTGTTTTCAAAAAAAAAAAAAAAAAAAAAAAACCAAAACCACACTGCCATGGGGGCCACAGTGATCACACAACAAGAGGGCCTCCCACCTCTGCCTCCCCATCCTCAGCTCCCCGGGTGCTACCAGGGAACAATAAAGCCCAGCAGAAAGGAGCATCCTTCCTCCTGTAATCACACAGGATGAGACACGCCGTCTCTGCCTCCCCCCCAGGTTACCTAACCCCTCGTGGTGGCAGGAGCTGTACGTGCCTCCCCGGGAATGATGTCAGAGCCAGGCACAGGGGGGCTGGGGTTGTGCCACATGGCGAGTCACATGCAGTGTAGCTGTCTTCACGTCCTCCTCCTCCTCCGAAAGGCTCCGTGTTTACTCGCGCTCTGCAGCACACTACTGCTCTGTGCGAGGGAAATGCAGCTCGCTGGGATGCTCGGGGAGCAGGGTTCACACGTGTGTGGGCACGTGTCTGTGCAGGGTGAGCGTGTCTCTGTGTGTGCAGGGCTCTGCTCCTCCCTCGCTGCTTCAGAACCACATCAGGGACACGCTCTCCCCTTGGGGCTATGAGGTCCCTTTAAGCGAAGCCTGAGCTCTTCTCCGCGCAGCAAGAGGGACAAAAAAAAAAAAAAAAAGTGAGAATGGGGCTGGAGGGAAGTGGAGAGGACCCGAGTCCTTGGCTGGCTATTCGCCCTGTCCGCTTGTCCTCCCTCCACTCCTACATTCCCTCTTCCTCCTGCCGCCCGGCCCTCCCCCTCCCTCCACACACATACACTCCTTTTATTCTCAGTAAGTTATTAAAAATGTAGACATCACTGGCTCCCAGGGTCAATATGTTGTTTTTAAATTTAAACATGAATTTCCATTTCATTGAGCCTTCAGGCCTAATGAGATGTGCTTTGACAGGAGCAGCTAGCTGGAAAAGGCATGATTGAGGGGCGAGCCAATAATATTAACTCACAGCAGAGTGTGCACACACAGCGCTGGAGCCACGAGCCTTGATTCGCTCCTATCCAGGGCTCCGGATACAGCAGGCAAGGATTTCTGCTGCAGGCCCTGCAGTGAAATGTCAAATGCATTTAACCATCTGTGAGCTCTGCCTGCTCGTGCTGGCCCAAGTTGGACAGCCTGAATGGAGTTTCTTTCAGCTGGGATGACAGACGGGGCCAGGAGGGCTCTGGAAGTTGGGCTTGTCAGTTTAGAGGGCATCAGCTAAAACAAAGGGAAGAGCATAAAGCTGTGGAGAAGGCAGTAGGATGGGACTCAGAAGATGTAGACTTCCACTGGCTTGTTGTGTGACCTGGGCAGATCACTCTGCCTTTCAAAGAGGATCTGGAAGGGGTGTTTACATATCCTGGTGTTGGAGGTCTCTCCTTTCCCTGGACAGGTAGTGAAAAGTGCCTCATTCTCCCTGGGGGAAGCTTCCAGCACAAAAAGTTGGTGATATTTCCTGCGGAGAACATAATTTTTCCAACCCAGTCTGTATAAAGCACATGTGGGAGTCTCTGTCGGGATTGCACTCTGGGAAAAGACAGCAACCCTAACTCCATTTCCACAGGGAAAACCTACTCTGAGTAATGAGGTGGCCCACCCTACCAGCGTATTCTGAGTGCTGAGACACTGCATAGTCCTCAGCTTGGTTCTGTCACCAAATAAATTTGCCATTGGAAGTGACATTTTCCCGTATTTTTGAAAGATGGCTCATTTGAGAGTCTTTTCATCTGCTACAGACAGAACCTCTTGCCTAGCTCCAAGACCCATGTTTTGTTATTCTTAAGGGGTGTAAGACCACAGATGTGTCAGAACAGCAAGGCAGTGAAAATTCACATAACAAAAGATAGGTTGGTCTGATTTTTCCAGCTTTCCATCAGAAAAGATATCAGTTGAAAAGATTGAGCAAAGGACCTCAAAACTGAAGAAGATAATTATTTGTGAGTTGTCTCCAAATCAGGATTAGCACAAATGTTTTATCAGAGCTGTGTTTGGAGAAATTAGATATTTGACCTTTAGATTTTATGAAAAGACTCTTTTTTTTTCCCCTCTGAAAATAGTGATTTCACATTGATAAAATAAAGGGGGAAGTAGAGAAGAAAATCAAGATTTGGAAAAAATAAATAATTTTGATTTTCACTGTAAAATTGATGCTTCCCATAGACTCAATCCAATTAAAATGCTATTTTTTCAATCTTTCTTTTTCTCTATCTGGGCATATAGAAAAATCCATTTCCCAGACCTAATCCAGACCCCTGGTGATTCAAATCACTTAGGAGGTTTCTGTCAGGTGTGATTTGTAGGGCTTCCTTGGTTTTGTTGATCCAGACTTAAAATCGGGAAGAGTCTTTCTCGTGGTACTTTACTGGGTTTGCTCCTGCTGAAATCCACAGCAGCAGATGCTGATCTCTGTGTGTGTGTATGTTTATAAAATATGAAGGAAAAATGCAGCATGATATTATATGAAAAGTAAATCAGAGTAATAATTAATAATAAAGGCTGCTGAATATACTGAATCTTTGAAAAGGGTTGCTTTCTTCCCCCCTGAATCCAGCGAGCACTCACTCGTATGAATAACATTACATGCATGAGTAATCCTTTTGAACTCAATGAAACCCAAGTTAAGTATGTGTAGGAGACCCACGCAGGATGGGGACCAGGAGCTTTAGCACTGAGCTGAGGAAAGCTGTAGCATTATGTTTGTACTGTTGCTTAATTGCAAAGCAGATGTAAATAGTAGGCCTCCCCAGTTCTATTCTGTTTGGGCTTGGCTGGGAGAGATTCCCTCTTGGTGCCTAAACCTTTCTGGACTCGTGCATTTGTGGCCTTTAAAATGTGATATTTAGCTTTCAGAAAGCAAATAACAACCATTGTGCACTTTTTTGCACCTTTCTCCTGAGGGTCTTCCAAAGCCCTTTTGACAACATTAACTGCTGAGACTTGACAACTCCTCTGTTGAGGGACAGCATTTCGGATTTGCTGTTCCTCCTTCTCCCCCTCTCTGAGTCTACATATATTTTTCACTTGCATAATGATATTGGGACCTTCCATAAAGCTTCTCCTGCTAAAAACATAAGTGTGTTTGTATAAGAAGCTGAGTTTCCATTTCACATCTTTTCTAGGAATAAATTTCTAGCCTCTACACACTTAAAATTTAGGAAAAAATATAACTTATAAAAATCTTACAGTTTGAGGGAAGCAGTTCAATATGTCTTAACGTTTGGTTTTGAGAGTCCTGGGCGCTCAATTCTGATTTTATAGAGAACTAGATAGATAAAGGTGAAGTCTAATTTAGAGCATTGTGCCCAGTATCATATAAATCATCAGTGTTAGGAGCAAGAATAAGAAACCCAAAGTACCAAATCCCTTGCTTTATGTCCTGGCTGACACTTGTAGTAGGAGAGACATGAACTGCAGCAGCTGAGATGGTGTGAGGATTTGCTGCCTTAACATACAGAACGTTTTCCATAAGCTGAGTTTCATGAGTCAGCATTTCAGAGAGCAATAACTTACAGTAATAAACAGGGAAAGAACACCAAGTTTGTGTGGGTAAATTTGGTTCTAAAATGAGTGATGTACTTCGTGGTAATCAGGTACAGTTGTGATTTGAACCCCTTAAAGCCTGTGAAATATGTTCTCTGTTGGATGATTCCAGTTGTTTTTTTTTTTCCATCTTTTCTTTTCAGGGTTGTTTTTTTTTTTCTTTCTTTCCTTCTTCCTCCCTTTCTCTTTATCTTTAGCTGTCTTTAAGGACAGGTACCTCAGTGGGGTATTGTGCATTGCCACTACAGAAAAAGAGAATAGAGAGTAAGGCATGGAGAGGAAGAATACAAATTTTCCCATTCACTATTGATTTTTGTGATTTGCAGAGGGAAGCTGCTGTGGCTTCTATATGAAGGCTGTAGATGGGGGAGATGGGAAAATTGGGAAGCAGATTCAGGAACAGCAATTCCATGTAAATTTTTACCCATCCCTGTCTTTCTGCTTGGTGGAATCTTGGAGCGGATTCAGGCGTTTCATGTTCACAGAGAATTGGAAGCTTAGATCTCTGACCTTTTTAAAATCCATTTTGAGTCTCATCTTTCAGAGATTTAAACAAAAGATTTTGACCTAAAGGGCCATTGTTTTACACTTTCTGATAGAGGGGATAAGAAAGACTAAGAGGAAAGAGGGGAGAACCAGAGATTATCTGAAGCAGGACCTGCTGATTCAGGTGGTAATTTTGCAAGTGGGAGAAGGAGAGAGAAACCTGTGAAGGCTGCAAGTTGCTGCTTTAAACCTGTAGCAGGAAATGTGGCAAAAACCTTTGGGGCACAGACAGAGTCACTGTTAGAATAATACAGTTTTCCCTACTATAGTCAGGCTCAGTGTTGGAGGAAAAGGACACTCCTGATTCTTTACTGCCACCATAATCAACTGCTTTTATTGCTTTTATACTTAGACCCTGAAGAAATGTCTCTAATGGCAGAACTTCAGAGATGGAGAAGGTGTGGGATCCAACCACTGGTTATGGTGGGAGCTGAGACCTCTCACTATCTTAGCTTGAAATCTTCATTCTTGATGCTGATTTCTTTTTTTCTTGGAGTTCTTTCAATTTGAAAATTAGTAGTAGCTATGAAAAGATATCCATCCCATGCCTTCTTTATTTTCCTTCTCTCTCATTTTTCTAATACTTCTGTTTGGAACAGATTTTGTGTGAGTTCTGGCAAAGAGATAGGATTAAATTCTTCATACCTCTTCTTTTTCCCACTGACCCACCCAAATACTTACCCACTCAAAGAATTAAAAATGGAAATGTGCTAATGAGGAATTCTCCATAGCTAGGAATGTTGGAAGGGGATGTGTCCTTTCCCTAATCACCCTAGGAGGACTTTTGTGATACAGAAGTGTGCTACCACTGGATCTTCATCTCTGTTCTTCATCTTCAGAATGAAACATCAGTGGGTGTGGAGAAAGAAGGCATCTGACACACCAGAGACATAAGAGGGAGGAGGAATTTGCTCCCTGTTGAGAGAGGGGCTCACCCCAGTCTTCAGAAAAGACTAGAGCAAAGCTCTGCCCCCTCTCACTCCTGCCTGCCCAGCTGCAGTGGGCTGTACAAATGCAAGGACATTCAGTAAACAGACTGGCTCCAGCTGTGGAGTGTTTGTTGGGAAGAATGGATTGAAGCAGACTTTCATTTTGCCTGGATTTGAGCTATGTTTTTAGCCTTGTTTCCAGAGAAAACAAAGCCTCTTCATTCACACAACCCACCTACATCTGCACACCTGCTTTTGTTCTACTCCCATTTCCATCTACAATCCCCCAAGACAATATTTAACCTATCAGTGGGGTTTCAACCACAACTAAAATATCCTGAAACTCTTGATGATAACTGTGGTTCCGGTGGTCGCGTGAAACTTGGCAAAGGGTTGCCAAAGCATTTCCCTTCTGAGGAGGTGGTGGCCAGAGTCTGTCCAGGGCAGCAGCTCCAGCCTGCACTCAGGAGCAGCCAGTGCTGCTGGAATGTGCCCAGCACGAGCCACAGAGCTCACAGGCTCTTGGACAAAGTGGAGCTTACGGAGGAGGCTGGCTTATCGAGATGGGAGAGCACGGGAGGCCTGAGATACAAATCTGTAGCAAGCCAAGCTTCATTAGCTTGGCTTCATACTTTGAGAAAGCAATTATTATTTCCAAAGCTTTCACAGTGTACAGAGGATGTGCCGCTTAGCTTAGAAAAATGCCACGTCCTTGAAAGATACCTGTATCATTGAAAGATCCAGGGTGTGTACTGCCAGTCCTGAGACAAAGAGAGGAGAAGTTAAGTGGGCAGCTTTGGGATAGCTTGGAGTGGAGGCATTAAGATCTAAGTATGATGTGGAAGTTTCTCTATTGAAAAGAAATCCTCCCCATGCAATCGGCAAAATGTTGAACCAATTGTTTTGGGACATTGTGAAGATCAAGAGGTGTTCCTGGAGTGGAAGGTTTACATAATTAAATAAATAAAAGCACTAGGCAAATTTGGCTTAGGAAAATTTCCAGAGATGGCTCCTAAGGTGGCTCTCAAATATGGTTTACCCATGTAACCCATTTCTGAGAAATTTCCATAATCGCTGATTTCCTGAGAACAAGAGGCTCTGGCTGGGGGTGATTGACTTGTATTCTTTTTATTTCTTCATCCACAAACATCTCCTAATTACTGTCTGAAATAGGTGCTGGACTTGAAGGATGTTTAGCTGGGTCTAGCATTACAATATTTATTATTTCATCCTCATTTGTTGGGTATTCTGAGTCCTAGTAACTGAAGAATTGAAGTTTTAAAGAGAATTCACTGGGAAGGAGCCATGGACAGATTGACAAAGCTGCTGTGGGATGAGAAACTGATAATTGTGGCAGATTTATGATGACCTTCATAAATGGGCATTGGAACCTTCAATTCAAGGAGGAAGCCATTAACCCTTTTGCAGATATTAAAAATAATGTCATGGGGCATTTTAAGTATGCAAAATTTTTTCCTCCTGATGACATACTTTCCTTTGGGTCTGATCTGAAAAGCTGTGCATTCTCCCAGGGGCTAAGCTTCAAATAATAGCGAAGAGTGTAGGGAAAGAAGTTACTTTCACACTTCATAAAAGCAGGACAACTTTCCACCAGGGAGCCAGCAAGCAGTGTCCCTGTGGGACCTGTAAAGGTGTGTTTAAAACAAAAGTGAGGCAGGTTAAGAGAAGACTGCAGTGATTACCAGGGGGCCAAGTGTTCCCTGTGTATAATAATCTGATCATTGCAACAGTGACATCAACACTTTCACTGATTTAGTCTGTCTGTGGTTCTACCCAGTTATCTCTTTGTGAAAACAAGAAAAATCTGGTATTTTTATTGTTTTCTCAGATTATAAAATGTTTCAGTATTCCAAAGTTATCTGAAATATTAATGTTTTGGGAAAATGTGAAATATTTTTCTTAAGAACAGCAACTTGATGAGAACAGTAGAAGATTTCCTTAGGATTTGGTGGCAGTTGTAGTCTTCAGTTGCTAAGATTTTGAGAGGAGAGTGAAAATTGTTTCTTCCCCAGCATGTGAGTGAGGACATTGAGGAAATGAGAGTTGAAAGGACCTCTTGAAAGAAATATATGTTAAACTTCTGAGGGAAAAAAAGCACTTTTGCTGAGTTTAGTCTCCTATATCAGTATTGTGGCTAAATAAATTTTTCTTTTCAAACTCAGTACAAAATTATTTTAATGAAAACTCAATGGGAGTGGCTTATGACTTGCTGCACAGTGATGAAGAACTACCAAGTAATTGATCAGCAGTATCTTGAGAGGCTTTGCATCACTAACAGGAAAGGCATCAACAGTTTTGTCATCTCTGTGCAGAATGATGGTCACAACTCCCTATAAGCTTTGAACTGATGCCTCCCTTCATTCCAGTGGTCCTGGCCCACAGCTTTTCCAAGCACCATTTGAAGTCAGAATGACTTTTTTTCCTGTGGCACTGCATACTTCATCCTACCCTTCAAAACACAGTACTGGTGTGAAAAGTGCAGATATTTCCTGGAAAAGATAAAGGATAATAAAACCTGTTCCAGGCAGCATTGATTATATGACCTTATGTGAACAGGTTTTTTTTTTTTCCCTTATTTCTAGAATAAATATACCTGTTATGGGGTCTGATTGGAAGAATAGACTCTGGCTCATCTCCATTGCTCCTCTGAGCAAAAGCATCACTTTAATGAACCTAGTGTTCAGCATCCAGGGGACAAAAAGTGCACTCTGCCCTTGCAGGCAGGAGCAGGAGGGATGATTTTCCCCATTAGTGTTTTGGAGTATGGATAACTGCTTTACCCCAGGATGGCTGATCAGTCAGTAGGATATCTCTTTGCCACAGCCTCCCGCAGAGGTGGTGAGGGAAAAGGAGAGAACAGCAGAGAATAAGCCTCTTTCAACTTCTTTTCCTTTCCTTGCTCTCCCTTGTTCCTTTGGTGTAGCTGCTGGGACACGTGCACAGGGACAGTGGAAGGCCCAGGCACAGAGGGGAGTGCCCAGAGCTGCCCCAGAGCATGTCAGAGGAGCCACACACACAGGGTGTGTCCATGGTGAGCAGGGTGTTCCAGCAGCTCTATGCTGCTGGGGCAGAGCAGGTCTTTCCAACATCTCTTCCTCTGGTGTGTAAATGAAAATAGAAGCTGGTAGTGTGGGACACTGGAGTCTGAAACAGGAACATATCATGAACACAAAATGAAAGCGAATGACAGTTACTTTTATCTATTTGTCTTCATTTCAGTGGATTCTCCCTTCACCCATTCCCACACGCCTCCCGTCCTTTTTTATTGGGTGAATAGCACTTTTTGAACAATCTGATAGTAGTTGCTAGCTCAGCTCCTTTGCTTTTGAGCTGTATTTATTACTCATTTCCTGATTTCTTACAAAAGAGTTCTGCTGCCTTTGAGATTTACAGAGGGGTCTCTTTTCTGCAAGGAAAGGAAGAAGAAACACAGGGAAGACTTTGCTCAAATGTGGCAATGGAGAGAGCTTCCCCTCACCTTGTTGCTCTCACTGACCTTTTTTCCAACACTCATGCAAATTAAAATCAGTTTTTTCTATCTATCCATTCCCTTCTCACTCTGTATATCAGCTTCACATTGCAGATAATCATTATCAAGAAAATCCTCCTACAGTGCACTTGTTGGTAGGGATCTGGAAAGTGTGTCTCTGTTCAGCTGCAAGGCAGGGCCAGACGTATCTAATTGATGCATAATTATAACCTATTTGGTCTTCCAAACTGCTGCTGCTGCTGAAGCTTATCTAACCTTAAGAAGGACTGTCTTCAGCTGCTGCAGCTGCCACCTCAGGAATGCCTCACCCAGACCCACAGTCTCTCTGGCTCGGGCTAATAGACATTAACCCTATTGCTCTGGGTTTTGTTTCCAATTCCTGACACTTCTGTTTTTGACAGCTGGCCTGCCCTGAGAGGACCTGGATGTGCCCATTAGTGGAGCAAGCCCTGTGTGCACAGTGGGTTCTCCTCTGGCTGTTGTAGTGTGCAGGCTTTTCACCACCACCACACAAGTGCAGCTCCCAAATGGGAGTTTTGGGGACTGCAGCTGGGGAGGACAGAGGTGTAAATGCATGGGAACTCATGCTCTAAAAAATAGTGTGAACTCTGGGTGCAAGGCCACGGTGATATCCAGACAGAAACATAGGGGCCCAAGGAGTCACCTTCCAGGCCCTCCTGGCCAGTAGGAAATACAACCTAACTCCAGAAATAAACCTTCTCCTTGTCCTGTGGCACCTGTTTATGAATGTATTTGAACCCCTACATCATCCACATGTGAGCCAAGGAGGAATAGAGGAAGGCATGGAAACACAGGTCATTGCTTTACCTTTCACCCTGCCTCTAATACGTTTGATTTACCTCCAAAAAAAAAATTCTGCAAAGGGAAGATCTGCCTGTTTATGTGCAAAATTGCTGAATTTCAAGGATGGTAAATTGCTTAATATTATCACACAGTGACTGAGATATGAAAGAACCCAGGTGACTTGACTTCTCCAACTCTTTATGATTTTCACCCTGTTCTCTCTGCAAAGTGGTTGTGCACTAAAGTGCATGGGAACTGCTGCACTTTATACTCACTGAATGCAGCTTTTAAATTTGGGCTGGTAGACCTTTCTCTTGAGTACCTGCAATTTACAGTCCCTCCTCTCCACATTTAATTGTGTTTGTAAATAATCAGTATATCTTTGGGTGGAAAAATAAAAGTGCAAAGGATCTGTTACGGGCTAGATTTGTAAACTAAATCTTTCTTCTGCAAAAAAAGAGATAAAGGGGAGGAGCCCTTTGGTAGTTTATTTCCTGCACAATTAAAAAGCTCTCATACTGCTGTAAATAAAACTCCAGTAACCGTAGTCAGCTGGCACCATGTGGAAATCACTGATTTTCAGGCTGAACAAAACTGTCCTTTTGTACACCTCTGCCATTTGCTGGCATTGAGCCGAAACAGTTTTGAGTTTGTGTGGAGAGGCAGCTGGCTGTTTGCTCTGTGCCTTGCCTGTGTAGCACCCAACACAGAGATTTTCTGACTCAAAAAGAATATTTTGAGGACGTTGCATTGGTGAAAATACATAATTATGTGTTGGGTGGTAGGTCATTACTGTGCTGACTGCATTTGTTCCTTAAGCAGCCTGAGAGAAGCCAGTATATCCCAATAGCTAAGAAAGGATTTGCACGCCTGGCTGAGGATCTCAGTGCTTTATCTGCTCTAGTGAACCAAGCCTGCAGCTCCCTAAAATGAAGAGAAATGCAGTCACTCAGGACCTTTTCCTTTGTCACTGAGTTGCACAGTCCTGGACCAGAAGGGTATTTAAGTGGAGATGGGAGGAACAGAACCTAGGTGTGGTTATTCCCTAAGATGGCTTGCTCATTAATTCCTATTCCTAACATTAGATCACATTTTATTTTTGGGTTGTTTTGTTTCATTTTTTAAGGGGATTTTTTTGTTTGTTTTTGTGGGTTTTTTTTTTGGGTTTTTTTTTTTGTTGTTTNTTTTTTTTTTTTTGTTGTTGTTTTGTTTGTTTGGTTAGGGTTTTTGTGGGTTTTTGTTTTTGGTGTTTTTTTTTTTTTCTTTTTCTTTTTCTTTTTTTTTTTTTCGGTGGGGAGGACTGGGGGAAAAAAAAATATTCATGACTGGTCTAAGACCAGGATAAGTTTATTTTCATTCAAAGTTTCAAAGTGCCATTTCCTGTCAGCTGACTGTCTTGATGTAGGAGCCAGCCTCCAGGACACCTGCCCCTGCCCCATGGGCTATGGGGAGATCCTTACACACTGTCAGCAAAAAGTCTGCAGTACTTATAGCAGAAAGTGGCTTTATCCCTGTTTCTCCATTTTGGCACCTTCTCACTAGTAAGATCTGCACAAATTGAAGGAAGTTCAGACAAGAGCCACAAAAATGATGAAGGGCCTGTGAGGTGCTGACTTACGAGGAAAGATTAAAAAGAGCCAAATATGTGTAGCTTGGCTAAGGGATGACTGGGGGTTGGGGGGAGGAAGGGAATGTGATATTTATCTCCACATACATACAAGGATGTAAATTCCAAGGCAGGAGATGAACTGCTTATGATAGTACAAAGGAAGATTTATTAGAAGTTGTAGTAGGAAATTAAGCAAAGGAAATTTTCAGCTGAATATCAGGAGAATTTTGTTAAGGGTACGATAACGATGATAAATATTTATATAGCATTTTAATAGTGAAAAGGGGAGAATGGTGGCACAATGATTCCTGCATCCAGTGTTTCAAGGCAATAGGGAGGGATCACTTTCCACCCTGTACTATTGATAAAAGACTCAGTTCAGAAAAGGGAAAGCTTTCCCTCCAATATGTGAAGCCCAGATGGCTAAAAATCCTTGTCTAACCATAAATGGCTTTGGTTCACTGGCAATAGTAACTTGGAGAGACCTTGGCCACTTTGCATGGTCAAGTGTTATGTAAGCCAGTTTTTGGTCAGCTAATGTTGGTATTTCTAAAGACAGACAGACTGGTTAAACTTTCTCCTGGGCAGCTCAAGCAGAAGATGTGGCTGTCTTCTCATGGCAGGGGCTTATATTCAGAAAAACATTGGAAAACTTGCCATTTACTTAGTAAATAATCTCTGCCTTCCAACTTGTGATCAATTCACTTCACAGCTCTGTATTAGTACTTTCTCAACTTAGCAGGAATTCTCCAGCACCAGCCCAAGGAAAGATATCTTCTTAGTAGGGTGGTGGAAAGCCAATACTTGAGGACCTGGAGGCAGGAGTACCAGAATGTGCTTTGCAAGGGGTAGTGCCGTACAAACCTGGAAAGAGGGTGTAGGATGGAAAGCAGTATTGGCTTCTGTGTCTCACATCAGTTTCAGTGACCCCCATCTGATGCCCCTCAAACCCACACTGGAGTCATTCACTTTGTCAAGCAAAGGGGAACCCCAAAGACCTTCTGAGCCTTACAATTCTTTCAGGAAAAGATTTCACAAAATTCAAGGCAAAAGAAGGGTTTCTTCTTCTTCTTTTTTTTTTTTTTCCTTGTGCAGTGTTCAGTGTCTGGGACACAAAAAAAAAAGGTATTGTCAGATGTGTAAATGCAAATTTAATGAGTGCGTAAAAAAATCCCTTCAAATCAATGCAAAAATATTCCACAGTGGAGTCATTTTGATTAAAAAAAAAAAAAGGGGGGGAGGAGGAGGTTGCCTGAAATAAGCAAAATTTCAAGCTAATGGGAATCTCATTCATTATTTAATCCACTCCTTATCTGAAATGTACAAAAAATGGAATCTAATATGGCGTATGTATGTTGTTGTCTTAGCGAAAAGACAGGGGCAAAGGCCTGCAATTTCACTTAATATATTAAATCCTACTGCAGGCTTTGAGCCAGATTAATAACTCTAGCGAGCTAGAAAATCCCAATATATATTTTTTCTAGCTCCATGCATGATGCAGCTTGATTCATAAGCAGCTCTACTGTTGGGCTTTATTAAATACAAATAAAATATCCCTTCTATTGCAAAAGCCCACAAGGTGACAGAAAGAGGAGACACAACTGTCCTTGCTAGTTAAAATGTATTTTCTTTGGCTTCCTACTCCTTAACTGAGCCCCCAAGTCCCAGGTCCCTAGAATATTTATACAGCCATAACCCTGTGCATAGAATCCAGAGGGATAGACTGAAAGGAAAGAATTTGTTCCCGATCACTGGGGCATGCTTGTGCAAAAGACCCTGCAGCATTCCTACCCTCAAGTGGACACGACTCAATTTTATGTCCGCTCAGGAGAGGAGTTTCAGCAGCCCAGCACGCTTCCTTACTGTCTGGGACATCTGGTTTGTGGCTGATTTAAGAGTGTTACCCAACGACTCGCTGGCAGCTCTGCCACAAAACCTGGGTTGGTGCTGTGTTTGCCAGGTGGCATATTTGAATCCCCAGCTTGGAAAGCAAGAACGGTGTCAGGGAGCTCAAAATCACCAGGCTGGTTTAAAAATCGTCAGATTGAAACTTTAAAATGTATAGGAGAGACCCTATATAATTTTAAGGTTGCTTTGCAAGCCTTTCTGTGCACATGCAGTGATAGTAAAACAAAGGATTTAGGAGAAAAAAAGAAAATCAAAGTTATATGAACAGCATAGACCTGCCTATAAATTGTGGCACTAGCTTGGGAAATCAATCCTTTTTTGGACAACACTGAAACACATGCTGTATGCATAGCTAGGGATGCACTTGAGCATCCTGAGAAGGGAAGGATTTACTCACGTACAACCTTGATCTAAACCTTCTGTGTGCACAGTATTCAAAGTCAAGTTCTTGGGGTCTATACTGGAGTAAGTGGACAGAGCTTCCCAAAAAATTAAAATTGGATCCCATTGCAACCCTTTGCTTTGGTATCTTACAAAGCCATTAAAACCCTATATGAATATGCCTTGAGTCTAATGGTGGTGATCCCTGCAGGGGACACCAGCAAAAATCTGAGAACACCAAATTTTCCATGGAAGTAGACCTGCTGAAGTAGATACAGTAAAAATATGTAGAAGTCAGATCCTTCTCTGGAAAGGTTAATATAGAAGTAGGCAAGTGAATTAGTGGAGAAAGATATTACCTGTTCTGAAGTGGGCAGAGCTGGTCTGATGTAGACCAGGAGACAGGATACGTGCAAAAGCACTTTGGGGGAACATGATACCCTTTTCTTAAGGGTTTATTTAAGCCATGACTTATTCTTTCTAAAATAAACAGAAGAATAAGGTCTTATTTAATTTATTCCTCTGGAGAAAATGGAGCTTTCAGTGTACTGGAACAGGATAAAATAACTTCTCCAATATAATTTCACAACTTTTTTTTTTATTTTTTTTTAAAATCATAGATGACCGAAGGGCTTTGTCTTGTTTTAATTAAAGGAAGAAGAAAAATGGAGACTTAAGTTAGTGCTGCAGGTTTTCAGATATCTGGCAGTGAAATAAGAAAGCAGTGGTTTTTATTGCTGCAGTTGTTTTTAAGGTGGGAAATTAGTGTAAAGTTATTTTTAAATCCACATTAGTATCTTGATGGATTTTTCCACTCACTCCTGGCACAGACCCAAGGATTCCAGTCCTGACTGCACTGAACTGCTGGAAGTGGTGTCCAGAGGGACCAAGGACAAGGGCATGGTACAGGAGGAGGGACAGTTTTCTGTCTGTGCCTGTGAGGTGTGTGTCATGCTTCTTGTTGGGGGCTGAAACTGCTCTGGTGTCACTGCAGCATCTCTGCTGTGCTGTGAGCAACAGTAAGTGGATAACCTGAAGAAATTTGAGGCTGGCATGAGCTACTCTGGTCATACTTCACAGCTGGGCCAGCCCTCAGGACTGCTGCTGTTGTTGGTTTATTATAGCACGCATTGCCATGGGCGCAGGAGCTCCTGTTTGAAGGTAAAAGCCCTGGACTACTAAGTGCTTACCACATGCAAAATGAAAAGATGGTCCTTGACCTGAACTGCTCGGAGATGTGAACGCCTGAGAGAGGCCACAGCAAACAGATGGAGGGAGAGCAAGGTAATATAGAGCGGATTATGATTTGGTTGGGAAGTTGCAGTGATAGCACACTGGCTGCCTCGTGGGTGTTGAGTGGTTTGGAAGTGTCACTGCAAAGGTGAGTTTCAAGGAGGGATGACGAGGCAGACTCTGTAGTAGATGCCTCTGATGTTGGCAGGACTTTCACATCCCTGGTACACAAAGGTCTCTGGACAGTAGAAACAGCTGACATAGCTTTGGGGTTAAGCCAACACTATCATGCTGTTAGGATGTTTATCTGAACCAACCATCACAAAAGGCTCTCCCATGCCTACCTCAATATTAAGGACTCAGAGGATTTTGAGGACAGAGCACATCATTTATCCTGACCTTCTGGATGAAGTAGAGGCCACGGCATTACAGTGGTTCCTGCACCAAACTCCAGTCACTTGGGCTGAATCACAGCAGCTCTCTCAGAAAGGTGTAGAAGCCTAACAGAGAGCCTTGAAGGGAGATGGTGTCTCACTTAAATAGGACCTGTGTACGTGTTTGCACAGCATGTGAAATATAGTAAGCATATATTTGTGATTTTGGTGTTGTTTTTTTTTTTCTTTGAATGTTAAATGGGCTTAAGGGCCTTTCTGAAAAGCTCAGGGGTTTTGAGCACAATTGTGTACTGCAGAGGCAGCAACTGTAGGCTAATTTGAAAAATTCACGCTGGACACTGAGCTGAGATGTGCCCTTTAAATGATGGTCAGTGACCCAGGAAGAATTTCCTGAGTGCAGGAGGACCTCAGCGGAATTGTTTCATGTCTGCAAGTGTGTGGCTAAGCAGTTTAAATGGAAATAGTACTAAGGGCATATTGTTTTCCTTTGGCTTGCATTTAAAGTGCTTATCCTGTGCTTCAAGTGCTCATGATTCTACACAAACTTAAGTTCAGTATAAACATTTACAAACTTTAGAAAGTCAGTAATATTACAAATCAATATTTTAATTTATGGGGCTTTCCCCCGCTTTTTTTTCCCAAATGCCATGTTACCTCTTCTTTTTCTTTTTTTTTTTTTGGTTTCTCTTATACAGTCAACACCATTCAAAGGGTTCACAGATGGTGAAGTTGGCTGTGACCATTAGAAATGAGATTTCAGCTAGAGGAGTAGAATACAGGAGGTGGGTTGTGTCTGTGCCACAGAGTTGCTTTAGAAGCCTTGAGTGGGACATGAAAATGTTATGAAAAGGAGGAGTTAAGAAGAAGTGTGCTATTTGGTTTCACAAATTCTTTAGGTATCTTGTCTGCCTATATGATAGTGAATGAGGGGGAATATGCTTTGTTCTGGGAACAGTGTGGAGCACTGATCATTGCTGATCATTTTTTGACACTCTAAATGGAAGCAGAAAACAAAAATTACTGTAAATTACAGGAAAATTTAAAATTTCACCATAAATTATTGCGTTAACTGAGCCCCATGTTGTTGTCAACATTCTTCTAAACTTCCCCCATCCATTATAACCCCTCTTCTCTGCTGAGATCCTGTCTGTCTACTTTGTAAGCTCTGTGTATAAAGTCCAAAACCACAGTTTCAGGCCTTGCTAAGAAATTGTGTTAGCACTAGGACAGAAAATTGATTAGTCCGTTTTCTCTGTTCCAACTTAAGAGAAGAGTGAAGCAGTAAATAGTGTTAATGCTGAAAAGTGAATTAGATTTCTAACACTGTTTCTGCTTTAATAGTTTTTTCCATTTGCTAATAGCCCAGATAATAGCAACTGCCCTTCAATAACATGTGTTGTTTTGTTTGTATCTTTCTTCTGACAGTATCTTTTTAAAGCAACATGTTACAGCTCATTCATGAAATAGTTATCAATTCTGTCCTTGTTTGTTTCTCCAGGCAAGCTAAGTATGTCCTTGTTAACACTGGCTGTCGGGCATTGTGTACCTGCAGGCTGTGCTTAGCTCTCTCCCTTTAAGGGTCTCTCAGTCAATTAAAATTGCAGATACAAATTCCAGGTGCTTTGGAATAGGGCTTTCAAATCCAAAAGCCCATTTCGCACTTTTTTTGGAAAGCGGAGCAGCTGAATGGGTGGTGACAGCCTCTACAGGCAGGAGCAGGGTGTCCCCTGAACACTAAGGATGCTGAGCCAGATTGGATTATTTTGGCATCACCTTTTCCAAATCTCTTCTATCTTATTCATCTCAAACTCCTCCTTAAGCATACTTTTACCATGCTGTTCATGGAGTCATGCTGTTCTTGTCAATTCTTTCTTATCTACTCATTGCTGTATCTAAACACTTCCCAAGAGTGTCCAAAACATCAGGGCTATTACGTCACCTGTAGCTAATATTCTTTATCATCCCCTCCTCAGCAGAGCAAGTAGGGGAGTGTTCTGCCAAGGTTTCTTTTGTTGGTGCCTCTGCCACCCCTGTGCAGCTCCATGTGAACATTTGAAGGAGGAGGTTAAATTTGCTATAAGAAATTGATGGGTCCAGAGTGCTCCTTCATTCCCATGTTTGTTCTGAAATACTGCATTTATCTTGAAAATCGTGGTTCCTGGTTAAGTAACACATATGGAGAAAAAGTCTGTCGAGCTTTCAAAGCCTGTCAAACACAGGCCATAATGTACAGCACTAGGACACTTCCACATGCATATTCTGTGCCTTTGAGGGGTTCCCCACGTGTCCTTTGATGATTAAGTGACAATTTGTGATTTGGTATAGCCTAGCAAATTAATTTTCTTTCCCTGTACCAGATTTCTCAACCCACCCCATTCTGTTCTGTCCCAGCATTTCAATGCCTAAATTATTGGGAAACTAGGGCAGAGACCATTTACTTAGGGTTGTCCATTCAGTAGTTTTCCCAAGTATTTAATCTCAGATTGGTGACTGTAAAGCTACAGTAATTTGTAATTGCAATTACTGGGTGATGACAGTTAAATGGTATGTAATAAGAGCCTTTTAGCTGCATACTGAGTTTTATCCTAGTTTATCACTGACATTTCATTCAGAGAAAAAATCTCACAAAGTTTTAGTTTTGTAGATACAGTCATCTAGAGCAGAAATGTTTGCAGAGGAGTGCTACTCAGTTGGTTCTGTCATGCTGTCCTTGGCAAAATACATGTTTAATTATAAAATGCTCTTTTAATTTATTTGATAGTTCAAAGATCTATGTTTTTTGGTTTTTTTTTTAACTTGGAATTGCTATTTACTTGGATCTCAGGAAATATATCTAGCTTTTTTGCTAAATTAAATATCCTGGTTTGAATTTGTATCTTTAAAAAAGAAACTGGTGAAATTGGCATGGAAGAACTATTTGATTACTGCGTTCTCAAATCCATTTGAGTAGCCAAATTCCTTCTTCTGCAACAGTGTGCAAAGCTGTACCTAACCCTGGGTGTACCTAACCCTGGGTGAGAGAACTCCCAATTATCAAGGCAGAAAGGACCCCTTGCCACGTATCCCTGGAACCCATTCCTCTCCCCTTCTCCAGGGGAGCTAGCAGAGCTTGGCAAGATGAGGTTGGGAAAAAGTTTTTGAAGTTCAAATGGGATGTTTGATAAATTACTGGCCAGCATATTATTTGTTGGACTGTGATTGTGATTAGTCCAGACATAACCCTGTTTTTTTTCTGGGGTTATTTCTTTGAGATTAAGGAAAGCATAATAGTGTGATAGAGTTGAAGTTTATAAGGAAAGAGGTTAGAACATTAATTAAACTTTTCTGTATTTATCTCAGTCTTCTTGCAAGACAATTTCTTTTAAAGCCAAAGCCAGATACTTGAATGAAAAATGACCCATCTCCTTAGCTCTCCTATCCACCACTTTTCATGAAAATTGACCTCTCCATTAGATCAACTAATCAGTGGAGCATAACTGAGGTTTAATGGCCATCAAAGAGAAAACCAATTTAGTTTCAGCTGCTTTGACCGGAGTGCATCTGCAGGACTTTGGGCAGCCTGATCAGTTGGGGTTTTTTTTCTGATTGTTGTGCCAAGTCTTTGCTAAAATTCAAGTAATGATCTCTCACAACTGTCCCTATACTTTGTGTTTGTGTTAAAAATAAATTACTGGGTATTTCTCAGGAGGCATTTTCAAAGCCTGGACTTACCTGTTTGTATGAGAACTATCATGTCACACTCCTGTGGCATGGATAAGGGATACAACATCTCTTCAAACTGCAGGAAGTTCTGCATTTCTTTTCAAGTTCCAGAGAGGCATCACCAACAGTAATTGCAGAATTTTCACCAAGTGTTTTCTTCTGGATAGAAACTCCATTTTCATCAAAGAGTAAGTTCTAGAGTAAAATAAGGTGTTTCACGTGCAGCAATAATTTTATTTACTTATTTATTTACATATTTTAGCTAGCTTCACTCTTCCCTGGGAAACTGATCTTTGCTGGAAACTGGATCCAGTCTTGGCTGAGTGTGAGATCTGCAGTGATATGTTAGGGGGTGTTAGTTGGTTGGTTTCTTTTTTTGGTAGAGAGGAGTTAAAACTTAGATGTGGACCTGAGAGGAAGGTTTGGGAACGTCAGAACTGATCTGATATGGGTAGATCCAGCTGATTAGGATTGCATTTTTCCATGGAGTTTTGTCCAGAATTCCTCAAGCTGAAATAACCTAACCTGCACCTTTACGCCAGTGTAAGGCTTTAGTGCAAATTACTTCTTAACTCACCTTAGCCTCAGTTTGTAAGAGTTCCTAGCTGGTTTTCTTTCTTCTTTTTTCCTTCTACTGTAACACCTCTTTCAATTTCCTGAAGTATTCTGCAACTTCATTGGCTTTGGGAGAAGGTACATGATAAAAAAATAAAATAAAAACTTTTTACAATTCATTTTGCACCTAGAGTAAACATGTTTCCCATTCTTGTTCCAGGGCTATATCTGTATCTCCAGACTCTGATCCAGAGGAGCTCATTACTATACAAGTACAGTCAATGAGAATAATTTTTGTAGGCTTTAAACACAGAAAAGAAGAGAAAAATGCATGCAGAAACTAGTAAATTAAAAAAAAAAAAAGAAACATTTTAAGACAGAGTAATGCAAAGCTTTCAAAAGCATGAATTAAACCAACCTTTCACTGATTAGGCATTAGGATGAAAGTTTCCATGGGAACATATTATCTCATCAGTCTCTACTTCAGTGTTCCTTGTGTCCTCGATTGAAACAGCTGGAACTAGCTAAATTATGCCATTTTGTTTGTTCTCAATTGTATGAAACCTTTTTCTTTCTGTGTTTCAACTGCAACACCAAAAAGTCAGTGTCTCTTTTTTTTCCCTCCTTCTTCTTTCTTGGCCAATGAATCTTTAATTATTTATACAAGTGGAATATCTCCAGGAGAAGTGAGGGAGAGAAAAAGATAGGGAGTAAAATGAAGAGAAATTGTTTTAGCTTTGCTGGTGTGGAGTTGATCCCAGTCTTGAAATAAATATCAGCCTTTTTGGACTTGATTATTTACCAGTTAGGAAAAAAAAATTAAAAAAGAGAGAAAAATCATGAACCTCTGATCAATAATTCAGGCTCCTCCATCTGTGAAAATGTTGGATTTGGCCTAATTTTTCTTATAAACAAAGACCATCATCTGCTCCAGAAAATAAAATCTGCAAAATTCAGGTTCTGAAGGGGCACTTTTTCTCTGCCAAGATCTGATATATTTTTTTTCCCACACATATGCAATTAAAAAGCCAAACCAGGAAATTGTAGCAGAAAATCAGGCAAGATATCTTTCATCCTTGTTCTGGTAAAATGTCAGTTGCTTAGGGCTATGCTGTTGAAACACAGGTCAATAAGAAAGGAGTTGTTAGCTTTGCCAGGTTCTGCTATTCAGTGCCTAAATCCCTTTGGCAGCATATGTTAGATACCTGATGCTGCTCTGGGAAGGAGACTCCGTGTCAAGCGCTGAGATGGAGCTTGAAGGACAAGAAGTAACTTTAGCCTGTATCTTGTGTTGCACACAACAGAGATCTCCTTCAAATTTAAATTAGTTTTAGTAAAACAGCTTCTGCCCCTCCCAGGATTTTATTTCTTTAGGCCTGTAGGGAGATGTCTGGGTGCAAATATGTTTAATTTGCAGGTCACCTGCAATTGATGAATTCATAGAGACCAGCTGCAACATTGAGTGGTTTCTGAGAGCTCAGAATTCAGAGCTTTCAGGTGGTAAAGAGCTGAGGTTCAGAGATCTCAACTTGGGTCAGTCTGTAAGCAAGGAATTGGTGATCTTCTGTCTTCTACATCAAAAATAAGTGTTGGAGAGCAATGGCATGCAGCTGATTTCTCCAGGTTTTAAAAGAGCAAAATGCACAAGGGTGGGCAAATGTCAGGGGAAAGACCTGTGGGAAGCTTCATTGGGAATGGAAGAAAGGTAAGCCAGGCTGCAAACTTTGATATATAGTCTGGAAAATTGTGTTCAGAACTAAGTCTATAGACTTCAGAAGGAGAAGAAATTTGCAAGGAAAGGAGCCTGAATCCTCACCTTAGAAAAATTCAGCAAGAAAAAGTGGTTGAGGTAATTCAGAGGCCTCAAGTAGAAAATGCAATATGATGCCAGTAAACACATCAGCCCCATGGCAAATCCTTCTTTGCATTTGGCTTCTTCCTTTGATTTAACAGAGGTCCAGGAAAAAAAAATACAGCCACAAAACTGCACCACGCCAAATTTGATCGCAGCTTGTTTGGCAATTATTGTATTCATGTATGCGTGAAATTTCTGCTGGGAACTTCTCAGGGAGAGTTCGTGGCTAAATTATCATCATTTCTCTCCTAAAACTCTAAAAATGTTAATGAGGGTTGGTGCAAAAACTTGTAACTTTAAAATTAGATTCATCCAGTAGAAATGACCTGAAAGTCAGTTCCCTGTGAGAAGCAAACCAGAAATCTCGTGCGAGCAGAATGGCAGTTTTCCCTCAAGAGTGAGGGAAACTCACCTCTTGAGTGAGGGTGAACTCAGCTTTGCAACATCAGAATCAAACCCAGCTATCTGGCTCTGTCAGACAGGTGGGATATTTATCCACCTGCCACAGATACACGTTTCTACTCAAGAGTAAACATAAGTGACATAGAGGAAGAATCTATCATAAAGTGTTTAGGGAGGAGAAAAAAAAAGAAACAAATACAAACCAACAAGCTTTAGTGTTTCTATTCTAGATTCAAATAAAAAAAAAAGATAAAATATAAAAGCCACATTGTGAAATGAAATTTAAATAGATGTGGACACTTGGACTACATCCAGCTTGCTGGACAGTGCTCACAAGGCTGTGCTGAGCTGTGACATTACTTTAGAGAGAAGAAAACAATAGATGTGACCATTTCTGAAACACTTGTGATGCCTTTATGAAGTGGCATTTGCAGTACAGGGTGGACAGAAACAGTCATATCCAAAGGCCAGAAGGTGTTTCCATGGTTGCTGAAGTCAGATGGAGTAAAGTGGCTGTGGCTGAGCACCAGGGTGCCCAAAGACGTGTGCCTGTCCCCAGACACCCCAGGGAGCAGGGGTCCCCAGCAGTGGCTGGGCTGGGGAGGACAAAGAGAAGCCAAGAAGTGGAGCTAGGAAAGGATAAAGCAGGATTATTTCCTGCATCTTCCCACAGCCCTCCCTAGGCATCAGGTTAGCCTCTGCACTGCCCTCCTGCTCTGTGGAGGTGCAGTGAGCACTGGCTGGAGTTGCTGTACCAAGAGAGGGAAAGTGTTTATATCATGTGGGTTAGAGCAACAAACCTGATCGAATTCCCCAAAGGGAGCTGCACTTTCTGAGGCTTTCAACAATCTGTTGGGAAGATATTTTTTCCCCTTTGTCTTTCCTTTATATGTCCCTCACAGTCTGAGCATTTTAAAGAGCATTGTGCAGACTGCAGAGAAAAGAGGAGAGGCTTTTCTAAGGGTACCTCTTCCACCAGAGCAGAGCAGGCACTACACTTGTTTCTTTGGTGGGGTGAGAGGAATGGATGGAGACCTGCCTTTCTCCTTCCCTTGCTGAGCCAGACCTGGTCATGCAGGGAAGAAAGAAAATGAAACTCGCTTTTGGGATCAGGGGAGGAAGATGGGAATAACTCCTCTTCACTGTTATTTCCAGCCTGAGATTAGCTAATTTCTGAGCAATGACGCTCCATTAGGCTCTGGGGAATCGGCTGTCCAGCCCTACAGTGCCAGAAAATCAGTCCTTTCACAATGATCAACCTATTTTTAATTCATCAGCAGCCAAATCCTGGGGAACAGCTCTGTGTACATGTCTATATGTGTGCAAGATAGTTATGAAAGACCTGTCTTTGACCTCCTCACTTTCAGCAGAAGGTTATTGTCTTAAATAGCACATCCAGCTCACAATTCCCTTTGATCCTCTGAAACTTCAGCTCAGCCACCTGATATAATTTTCATCCCCCTCTCCAACTCCTTGCAATCCCTCCTCCCCATCCACCTCCCCCCCCAAACATTCAAAGACATTATAGCAGGAACTAATTTTGTCTGGACTATTATTAGATCATGAGATCAGGGCAACATAGAGGTCGTAAAATGTTTCATTCTCTCAGAATGGCCATCGTGCCCCTATCAGGTACCATAACGTTAGGTTTGCTTATTGTGCAGATTGCTTGAGTTGCAAATTGCACATTATCCAGCTTAAACACCTGGCATTTACATTCATTATAACCCTGACACCCCCCCTTTATGGCCTCCCGTGAGGGTCTTCCAATTGGTCAGAAGCGCAAATGAATGTTTTATGATTATGATGAATAATGTGAGGGGCTGTGGAGGGAAAAAAAAAGAGGAAAAAAGAAGAGAAAGAAAAAACAAGAATGAGATGTAGGCAGAGGAAGGGCCTTATAAAGCACTTAGGCAATGCAGAGCTTTTTGTTAGAGGTGTATAGTGATCTCTGTAGCTGGAAGAGGACTCGAGGTAGCTGGGTAAAGCTAAAGCAGAAATAAAGTAGTTTTCAGAAAGGTATAAAGATGTGTCTTTATTGAAAAAACGTTGAAGGTTTTGGCATCCTGACAAACAAAGAATTGGAGGGAGGGGGTTATATTGCTGGTGGTGTTTTTTATTTCTGAGTGATTTCAGGCTAGTACCTGCATATATTTCCATGCCTCAGTTTCCCTTTAAACGCTCATCAGGAGTGGATTTAGCAGCCACTTCTCCTCTTCTTCTGCTCCCCGTCTGTCTCAGGGCCTTTGCACTGAAACAATCCCTTCCCCAGCCCTTCCAGACTTTATGCTTTCCCTAGGAAGGGGCACTTGGACACTTGCTGCTAACTGGAGTCACATCCAGATGCAGTTTTGAGGTGTGTGACTGTAACATCCAAATCAAGAGCTATTCTTTCAGTGTTTTCCTGCCTCATTTGCTGGCATGAGGAAGGGTCATAGCTTTGAATTAGGAAGCTGCAAACTAAATGTATGAAGCCATTTACTGCACTACTTCTTGGGTATTTGGCTTTTTATTGGCTCCTTCGTTTCCGCTGTCAGTGGCTGCTGGGCCAGCTCTATCTCAAAAAGTCACACTGCATTTTGAACCTGGGTGTTATATTTTCTATTTTATTTCTCAGGCCAGACCTACTTCCACTACCCTAATGCTGTTATGCCTCAAGATTGTTTTTCAAGGGGCAACAGAAGGTGGACAGAGTTTATCTCTTGCCTCTGAGGCCATCTTCAAAGTTGAGGAGGCTTGACTATAGTTTGTTTTTGGTTTTGTTTGTTTTTGTTTTTGTTTTTTTTTTTTTCCAGGAAAGCTGTAGCTGTTTTGCAATTGACTTCAGTGAAGCCAGAACTTCAGGGCTTATTTCCTAGACTGTGGTCAGACAGAAAAGTTGGAAAAAAACAGTCTCTCTCTTGTGGGACTTTCATAGCCTAACAAGAGCCTGGAAATTGCCTCTGGGCTTGCTAGTGCCATGTCTTCCCTCAGGAGGCACACAGAGATCATTCCAGGATGCTCCAAGCAAGGAGGAAGGAAAAAAAAAAAAACAAAACAGGAAAAAAACCCCAAAACAAAACAAAAAGCCTAAATGAGACTCCATGTCTCCAGAGATTGTTTCTGTGGCTTAAATGATTTTAATTAATAAATAAATAAATGGGATTGAAAGTTGCCCGGGAGAGAGACTGAGGTTCTGAGATATTTTTAACCCCTCACTCCTCCCCCCTGATGTTGTTTTGCTTCATCTCTGAGTGGGATCTGCTGGTTGCTGGGTGCTGTTGTGTGCATCTCAGTCTGGGCTAATGAGACTTTCGTGTGATGGAAAGCTCAGAGCAAGGGCAAAGATAGATTTGACTATTGTGTTCAGGGCTTGTGTGCATTGTAGGGCACCAGCTGGGCAAGGGAGGCTGATTTTAAGGGCTGGTTTTGTTACAGCCTCACCATTTAGAAACAATCAAGCAGCATACTGATAATGAGAGGTTTTAAATGCAGTCTTGGGCTCTGCACAAAACTGAACTGGTCGAATAGCAAATTGCTCTGCGTTGCTTTCTCTCACAATGTCTGTGATAGTTCACTTATTCATGATGTGCACTGAGCTCAGGGAAGCCACATGCCCAGCCTAAATCCATACAGAAAAAGCAAGTCAGTCTTATAAGACCCAAGAAGAAAAGAAAGGAATATTTGCCAAAGACTTGCATGACATTTAGGATGAGTAGAAAAGACACTGCTGGAAAGCCTTCTGCCTGATCTCTTTGTGGAGCTTCACAGAGAGCAAGGCTTAGAACAGTGGGATAGATGTGGGCTGTTGTCCCTTACAAAGGACATGTACCTGTCAGTAGTTTTGTAGTCCATGTGGCTCATAACCTAAGACCTCTCTGACTAAAACATAAATCTTGCTTGGTAGCAGTGGAGGATTTATGTCCTGAACAGAAGTGGGCTCAAGCCCAGAAGGTGGCTGAATCACAAGAAAGCCCAGTTCCCTGTCTTATATGGTTGTCATCATATTGCAGCCTTTAAATCAACACATTCTTTAATTTTTCAAAATAGCCCTTTAATTGAATTATCAGCCATTGATGAAAACATAGTATTTGCCCTCTACAGGCATAATGAGACCAATTCCACGGTACTCTTGACATATCAGTTTCTTATAGCAAAGTCCTACAACACTCAATAGAAGTGAAATCATCAGGATTTTAGAGAAACAGCTCTGAGAGGGCATATAATCCATTTCATAATGTTTTGATCTCACAGATAGATTTCAATACATCCTAGAGATTTTTCTAGGATCATATTCAGTTCAATCCTATAGATGTGTGGACCCAGGTTTCCTCTCTCCTGTATCTGTAGACAACATGGATATCTGTTATACACAAAAAAGCTGTGTAAGTGAAACAAATTAATCCAAGGAGGAGGGTGCCTTGTGTGTCATCAGTTACTTGAAAATTACACTTGTGTAATTTAATCTTGCTAGAACTCCTTGACTGAACACACCATCCATTTCTACCTCCATTTTTGGTGTTACAGAACAAGTGCTAAAGTCCACTCAAGGGGTAAGTACAGAATAAACCAAATTTCTTCCCAACTTTGTTCCCATGAAGTTGACTTATGCCTGGAAGCATGAGGGTTATTTCCCTAGGATTTCTTATCCGAGACAGTGAAACTGTGGATGTTCTCATTATGCATATAAATGTCTAATCCTATTTGGAATTACAGTGAGGTCTCGGCTTTCGTGGAACCTTGTGGCAATTTGTTGCACAGGGTAATTATGCAGTGTAGTTAAAAAATAAATAAAAATCTTTTGTCTTCAAAAAGGGCTTCAGATTCATTCGCCCTTTCAGCTTACTGAGACTCTCCCTCAAACTGGTAATATATGAATATATATTTTATGCAGGGTTTTTCACAGAAAGACTGCTGATCATGATAATGGTTTCTTGGAAGAATGAGGATTGTGCTTTCTGATCTCACTAATTTCTTTCCAGGCACCTATGTCTTCATATTTTGGGAATATGTGTTTGCCTCAATATCACTGTGACACAAAAAAAAAAGTAGATTCAGTTTCACATTCAGTTTAGTTAATATGGTCCTGGAGTTGCAAGTGATTACATTAAAAAAAAAGAAAAAAAATTTGAAAGAATATGCAAAAAGGTTGATGCTGCTGGGCAGTGTATCTGGGAACATGATGGATCTTCCATCAGTAGGGGATGTTCACATGAAAATTGGATTGTGTTTTAAGATGAGCCATACACCAGACAAGACAGAGAGACATGATGCAGACACTATAGTGTAAGATTCTATGAGAGTGCTTTATATACGATGTCAGACTAAAATTGACAGTGTCTCCTTGTATTTCCAGTGTCTTAATCTAGAAAAAATATTTATGCTTATTTTTTTTAATTAATTTAACCCTAATTCCAAGTTGTTGAGCCATTTTTTCCCCCGTTGTTACTGGCTTGCAAATTTTTTTGTTGGTTAGAGTTTTTCGGTCATATAAAATTATTTTAAATTAAAGTGTTGCAGAAGATGTTCAGAATATCTTCCCCTTGAACTGAGTAGGATGTTATCAGATTTTAAGTTTTCTATAGGAAGTGAGTCAATAAACCTGATGCTACAAAATAGAAAGCAAGATCTTTTCAGGGGGAGTTTTCACTATTCTTATAGGACTTGAGAAATTGGGTGTGAGTCTCTCTTGAATGTTATAATGTGGCTCAAAATATTTAGGGATGGCTGATAGTTTCCTGTTAAATTCTAACAGGTTGAGAAATGCGACAAAGATGGAGCCTGTGGAAGGAAGTGGAGTTCTTTTTGTCCTGAGTGATTTATGCTAGCTGACGTCTTCAATTATAATTCAAATTTGCAATTTCCTCTTAATTGTTTTATAGAATCATTATCTTCAGACTACCTTTTTCATTGTTACATGTAGGGCAGTTCTCTGACTCCAGTCCTCTCTTAAAAGTTTGCCCTTTCTCAGCGGTACTCTTCCCTCACTTTATCTGATTCCTGCCTTGGTATCTGCAAGGGGCTGGCGTGGTGTGAAGCTACAGGAACAGTACAAAGTTGCCACTCATAAAACGATTTTCAAACATGAGAAACATAGCGTTCAATTTTCCTGTCCAGAGCTGCATCCTTAAGTTGGCATTGATAAATCAGCTCTTTATTTGGTGTCACAGAAGCCAAGTCCAGGAAGATTTCCTGATGCTTCTGGAACTCTCCCTCTCCATCTGTGTGGTGGATAGACCTCTCCATGCGGTGAACCATGAAAGGGCTGCACCACAGATGTTGGGGACTGGCACAGAGCTGGTGATGGAAACCAGCTCAAGCTGGTGGGGCTGGGACACTTTACATCAGTTGAGGGCCAGCAGGGAGTGGATCACCTTGTTGGGGCTTGCATTTTGGACATATTCAGCTATTTTCTCACAGAATTTCTTGGCACCTCCTTATTTCCTCCTCCCTTCCAAAAAAAAAAAAAAAAAAAAAAAAACCAAAAAACCAAATTATCCCAAACTGCCAGAGTGATGGTCTGCCTCACCCTGTCCTCCTCCTCCTCCTCCTTGCCCAGCTAGATCAAGCTGTGAGTCTGCAGAAGTTTAGCAATAATTAGTGCCAACCTCTAGCTGCTCACTGCTTGCTGGGAATCCGGGTCGTCAGCTCCGCCTGTCACAGGGCTGTGAGGAAATGAAGCATTGGGAGGCACAGAGATGTGGGAAGGAGGAGGAGAGATGTCCCCGCGCTACAAAGCACATTGCTATTAAAGTGTCAGTTTTTTGGTTTACTGTTGCAGTTTGTGTGAAGAGTTTATGGATCAGCAGATAACAGTAATTATCACAGAGACTTTTCTGCTAAAGTCTAATCTAACCTTTTATAGTTTGTACCACAGGGCATCCTTCTCCTCACTCCTCCCCCCACACCCTTATTTTTTAAGAGCTTATTGGGTGATTTTATTATTTTATTTTTATTTTTTATGGCCTTTAAATCATCAAAGTTGACATCAGACACCTTCACACACGCACAAAAAAAGGATGCATAGATTAATTGAATGAGGGGGAGGATGGTAGAGTTTTATTAATAATACCAGTCTAGAGAGTTTATTGTAGCAAAACCCAGGAACAGATTAACTGCATTAAAAGAAAAGGGAGGGGGAAGTAGGGAAGAGTGAAAAAACTCAGAAATGTTAGTGAAGGTGAGATGCTGTCCTCAAATTTAAAGCACTTGAAAAATTACTGATACCATTAAATCTTTGCAAATACTGGTCCCAATCTGGAATCATTCTGTCAAAGGCAATGCCTTTATTCTCAGCTGGGGAACAGAATAGGAAGACTTATCCTAAAAGTGGCAGAGTGAAGGAAAATTGAAAAAAGTAAAAATCATCACCAGCATTGCTAAAAAGCATAGAAAAAGTACCCCAAGGCAACTAACTGTTGTTTTTAAAAAAGAAAAAAAATTAAGTCTTTGGGTAGTGTTGTAAACCTTGTTGTGGTGTCTTGTGCTTTTCTTTTACTGAAACAAAATTTTTTCAATGAAAATATCTGAAATGCTTATAAAACATGGTGTGTCACTTTAAAAAAAAAAAAAAAGATTTTCATTATTTTTATTTCTGCCTCCACAGACTTTGCTGTGCAAGCATTACAAAGAGGTCCTGATGGAGTTAAACTCTCTCTCTTATGTTACTTTTCCCCCTCTTTCTCTCACGACTCCCACTTCTCCAGAAGAAAACAAAAGGAAAGAAGTAGTTCTAGAAATTAATAATGCAAGTGAGTAGGGGTGCACTTTCCTTTCCCCACCCTTTGTGTTTTCCTTTGAAACACTTCAGAACTATCAACGCAAGGATTTATTTCATTTGTTCTCTATTTCATAATATGGTTGAAATCATCCCAAAAAGGAGAATTTTTTTTTCTTTAGTATATATTTTTGACAAGCTACCGATTCACAATTGTAATGTGGTGGTTTGGAGACAACAAGCCAATTATCAGAGCCCCGGTGCAGTAAGGATGTTCAGACATTTAGTAGGAGCTGAGAACTGCCCTAAATAGCTTTCATGTTCAACAGGGAAGGCTGGGAATACTTCATTTTGACATGGAAGGTTGATGCACAATGGGCAAAACACCAGGTCAAGTTGATGCTTGCAGCAGGAGTGAGACTGACCATCTTAAAAACAGTCATGCCAAAGGTGGTCAGTGAACAGCATGATCCACAGCTCTCTGAAACTCTTCAGATGTCAGAGAAAACCACAGCCTAGATCTGTCAGTTCTTTGGGACACTTGAATCTCTGGTCTCTTGGCAAACCACCACATTTGGTTTAATTTTTCATCACATTTCAAAACAGGCAGCCAATGATGATAGGGGTGAATGGTGTTGGATTGGAGCAATATCTTTTATATCTCTTGCATGCAAGATGTTAAGCTCTTCCATTCATGTATAAGTTTTCTTCCTGTGATGCTGCCAGCACAGACTTAAGGCTTGGGGCAAGTATTTGCAATTTTAGTGGGGAAAAAAGAGAAGTAACTCAAAGTGGAATACACAATCATTGACCCCTTGAAAGAAGAAGCAATAGTTAATGAATTACACAGAGGGAACTGAGAAAGAAAATGCTAAAACAGCCTTGGAGTTCAAATTGTTCTGTGTTTAAGGTACCAACCTGAGATTTGGGAGGTCTTGTCCCTCTTTATCACAGTCCTTCATTTACTTTTGTGCCTCATTTCTATTAGGGGATGTTTCAGAACAGACATATCTGGATTTTAATACTCTAAAGACCAAGATTTCCCTGGACAGAGGAAGTCCATACAGCAACAGGGAGCTGCTCTGTTTTGTGTTTTCTCTTGTCTCCATGCTGGACAGGCAGGATTATAGGTCTCCAGAACTGTTCTGTGGGGGTACAAAGTACCAACTCAAGTGTAATTTCCTGCAGAGACATCAAGGAAGAGTCATGAAAAGGGAATACTGAGGCAAGCTGTAGTGTCTGGAAGACCATGTGGGGAAAAAAAACAATTTTAATTTATTTATTGTTAAAGAAATAAATGGCACTGGGCAGCAGTCACTTTTCAGGGTATAAAACATGCCAGGGGGACATGGAGGATATTTTTGTTCCTGCCTGAGGAATAGTGTGGGTAGGTACAGGCTTGGTGCAGAAATCCATCACTGGTGCAAACAACTTGGCATGTTCTGCTCATCATCTAAATTATGGGAAAGGTCCTCAGTCTGCAGGTCTTCCCCTGGTGCTCAGCACAAGCATGAACTCACCTTGGAGGAATATTAGGTGCCTAAGTGTAGTATATTCCTGGATGCCAGGCTTTTCACTTCTTCATGTTTTTTCCCCCCTATTGTTCAAAAATCTCTGGTTCATCAAAATTAAACAAACAAGCAAACTAACTAAAACAGAAAAGAAAAAAAAAACACATAAGAACCCCAAACAAACAACAAAAACAAACAAAATTTTCGCCTTCTTCCTTAAAGTACATGAGTCCAGCCTTTTTCATCCTAAAACGACAGAAGAATGGCAGGAACAATGAACATGAAATGTAACAGTTCACTTAGCAGGAGAGCAGGCTCCTGGAGTTTGAGGTCTCTGAAAAGCCTCTGTCAAATGGCAGATGTGGCACTGGTGATCAGGCTTTGCTCTTGCTGGATTTAGCACAGTCAGAGGATTTGGACTGTTCTAGTCAACTGTGAAAACAAAGTTTCCTTTTCTGTTTTGCTCTAAATCTGAGGAGAGAGGAAAATAAAATGCCTGTCTTACAGATACACTGAAGGGCAGTTTTATTTATGTCATTATGGGAAATATTTTCATCTTGACGATCCTTCTCCGGATGCCTCAAATTTAGACATTGTTTTTATAATCTCTGTCCCCTTTCTTTGCCCCTTGGCAATATTGACTATTGTTTATCTAAGCCCTTCCTCAGTCACCTGAATATATGTTTCAAAGATTGAATTTCTTCCCCAGAAGTAACTTTATTCTATTTTCTCTAAAAACTGGAAGGAAATTGCTTCCAAGAGGGTATATGGCAGCTTGGATTGCAAAGGCTACCGGCATCTTCTTTCTCCAGCTCCACAATACATAGCCAGAGATGCCATTATTGCTGCTGGACTTTTCATTTCTGAAATTAACCATGTAACCAGAGGCAGTAGCTCATTTCATGGCTTTGCTGGGAAGCGAAGGAGCCAGGGACAGATATCCAGGCATTTTTACTTTGGCTGCAAATTGATTTTAGCTCTTGCTCTGGAGTTTGCAGCTGGCCTTTGGCATCTGGAAAAGCATTTGCTGAGGAGTATCCAGCACAAATTAAGGACTCTAAATTTTTTTCTTTGGACATTCTCTTTGCAGGAGTATTTTTTACTCTCAGAGAATGCAAAGGAAGGGGGAGAGGGGGACTTCTCAGACCTCTTGTTCACTTTCTCCAAAGCCACTTGGAAGCCTTTCTGCAGTAGTCTTTTGGGGGTACAGACTTTTGACATCCTTTTAGAACTGGAGACAACAGAGCTGCCTAGAGATGATATCAGAGACGTGGCATAAATGCTCCTTTTTATGGTTTGATACTCACAGGACACCCAAAGGCCTCAGGTTTGATGATTGCAGATCTCAGAGGACCTGTGGAGGTGTCTGAGTTTAAGCACTCTGGTTTTGAAAGTCTTGTCCTATGACACTTGGCAAAAGTGGTGCTGCCAGGTTGATGATGGGAACAAACACAAAATCTGGGAGTCTGGCCCTCCAAATGCCTCCCTTAAACATCAAATACATTCTCACTCTTCTGCTGTGGTACAGTCATTATGATTATGGCAGCCTACAGGGTGATGGAAAACTGCAGGAGTTTTCTGCTGATTTTGGCTAAGAGAAATTGCATCTTGGGAAATCCACTGGATTTCCCAAAAGCAGGTCTTTTTACCCCCATTTCAGAGACCATGTTATCTGCAGACAACAAAGAAATTGAAATAATTTTTTTTTTTTCCCCAGGAAAACTGGTTTCCTTGAAAGTTGAGATGGGACAATAGAAAAATGAATGAAACAAAACACTGGGGGAAAAAGAAACCTGAGAATCTGAAGGCTTTGCCCAGAAATATTTTTAAATAAAAAAATCCATGACCAGAAGTTCCACATCAGGTCTATTTCCCACTGCTCTGAGGAATCTGTGATTTCAGTGGTTAAATGTTAAAAGCAGAGAGATATCAGCCCTATAGTTTGCATCTTGACAATGAGCATCTCATTGTCAACTCTCTTCTCTAACCCATGCAGGAATCCATGCAGCATCTTTCTGGGCAGGATTATTATATTCTATAGTAATCCATATAATCACAGTGGTTCAGGAATCTCCCTCTGCAATGGCATTTAGGAACTGGAAACCTCTTTAAATACCAGTGCCTCTAAGGACCATTCAGTCTGCAAACAGCAGACGAGCTAGTTAACTCTTGGTTTTGTGTTCTCAGGCATCCCATTTACACTTGCAGCAGCCAGAGCATTGAGAAATGGTCACCTCCACCCTGCTCTTTCTGCCACTGCTCATCATTCCTCCTAAGCCTGGCATGAACTTAACCACAGTGTCCCAAAGCTCACAGGTTTCTCCAAGACTGTTCATTTTACTGACCCCAGAGCAAATTCATTCTGGTCTTGCTGTCTCATACAGGGGCAGATTCCAGGCTTCCCAACAGATACACCCCACAGGTTTGTCTAACTCTGAACTCAGCCTTCTGCTACCATCTCCACTAGACCCTCTGGAAATTTCCACTGAGAAACAGAGAATTCTTGCTGTTAATATTATTGGTGCCAAGAGTCTGGTTAACTCCTTCTGGCTGCAGGTCCCTATTTCAGTATGAAGAACACTGGAAAATAATTTAGAATCTGTGAGTGTCCTGGAAAAGAAAAGGCCTGTTACAGTTAGGTTAGATAAACAAAGCTATTCAAATCTTTTTCCACCAGCCTGAAACTTGCTGGAGACAGATTTTATTAAAAGGAAAAAAAAAAAATTCTTGTTTGTGTCTTTCAAGTGTCTTTTTGTAACAATACTACACTGAGGGAAAAGGCTTTTCCATCACTCTACACCTCTTGATTAGTTTGGATTATCAATACATCCTGATTATCTACATGGAATTGCTTCAAGAATTATCAGAGGTGACATTAAATTGATTAATCTAGTAAAGCTTTTCTTGCAATTAGATTCATCCTATTTCCAATTACCTAAGCACTTGTCTGGTATTTTTTGTGGTTGAAAAGGAACCACTGAAATGTTCTTGTGTGCTGGGTGCACTTTTTCCCCCTTTGTATAGGAGTTTATCTCAGAAATAGAAAATCACAATTCAGTGCTGTGTTTCCAACAGTGAGAGGTCACTGCTTCCAGACCTTTCAATGAGAGGGGCAGAGTTGAAAAAAAAATACCAGCTCCAAGTCAAAGTTGTAGAACACAGTCAAAGTTATCTTTTGACAAATCGATTTCCCTATGGTCTTTTTGGTAATTTCCACTTGGAAAATGCACCAGTCTCCAGGCTTTCTGGTACAATGTTTTGAAGATGGTCACTGCTGCTTCACACCAGAGAAGTTCTGTGTTTGACTTGCTGGTTTATGATGCAGGAGGTTTCTGGCTGCTCCCAGGACAGTGATTCCATGTGAATCACCCTTTTCTGACTCTGCTGTGCCATCCATAAAACATGGGCAACAACATTCCCAAGGTTTCCATGCTTTAATCTGGTCCCTCTTGACAGTAAGTTCTTTGACTTCAGGGGAGCTGTACTGATTTAAACCGGCAGAAATTCTGCCTTGGAAAGTTTTTGACGTGTTTTCCTGCTCTGTAGGTGAGGAACACACTAAGTTTGCTTGAAATTAAAGGTGAGGGTGACTAGTTGGCTGTGTAAGAGCAGAGTTCTTGTGAGATGCCCTTCTCAAAGGGGGGAGAGCAAGCTGTTTTGCCACAACCCCATGCTGTGTGTCTGGTGTACAAAACAGGACCTGAGAGAGTGAGATGCTTATCAGCTGCAGTGAGAGAAGAGGAAGAGCAGTGTAAGCAGTAGGAGGGAATCTTCACAACAGCTTTAAAGGAAACACATTTGAAATATAATGAAAGGTCTTATTGGGCTGTAAAAAAATAGAGAAAGGGAGAGGAAACAGCAACCAACCCTGCTGTTGTATTGTCTTGTTAACAGTGTGTCACCAAATTTAGCAGAAGGAAGCTTCTCCCACACATCTCCCCTCACACAACTGCAACTGTCACAACCTCCCGAGCTCTGAAGCACAGCTTTGATCCTGTGCAGCTCTGCCCCAGTTCTGCAGCACACAGAAAAGAGAAGAAAGGGGAATCACCTAGCAGAGTTTCTGGGGGAATGAAGAACACCGTTGCCAAGACAGGGTTAATTGCCATGACAACAGTACTTCCCCAGCATCTTTCCAGTCTCTGTCAGAAGGGCCCCCCTCCTCGTGTCCTCCTCCCCTCACTGCATGTGTTGTGTTAATCTAATTTGTTCAGCTCAGTGGCTAAACAAATAACTGCAAACCTGGTGCTCATTCAGATGCATGGCAAGAGGGGGCAGCTCTCTGAAATGATATTTACTTGGTTATCTGATGATACACAAGTTGTGTAAGAAAGGACAAGGCCTGGGAAGGGAGCAGACGGAGAGCAAGGTGAGATAAAAGTGAAGGGGCTCCTTAAGTGCCGACTGATTTGTGACTGTGTCCTGCTGCGGTTGGGCAGATTGTACAGAGCAAAGTTGGTCACTGGAGCATGATGTGGAAAGGCTGTAGAGGAAATCTGCTTCCAAGGATTTCCACTGAAGTCCCAGCAGCAACTGACAAAACTGATAGAGAAAAAGAGAAAGGTTTTCTGGAATCACTGGGTCCCAGAACAGTTCTTAGAACAAAATCTGTACTGGTCAAGATCTGGGTCTCTTTGGGAGATGTCTGATCCAAAGAAGTGTTTGACCTTTTCAGTTTATTTCCTTATTTAATGATTATGCTTGTAACCATGAAACGTAATTCCTTCCTCTCATGGGATTTTTGTGTTCTCAGCTACCCTCAGGAATGCTTAGCTTTTCACAACTGTGTCATTTGGTTGCCCTAAAATTTGAGAATTCTCTATGAAAGCAAAAGTTTCTTCCCAAAAATTTTTCTTCACCTTGATTTGCAGAGAACATACATTCTTAGATTGAGCTCAGAAAATCAGAAGTGAGCTACTGGGTCCCATACCTACACATGGCTCAACCAGTCTGTGACCACACATCTTACACTATGTGTTAATATTTTCTAAAGTTGTAACATTGCCTTTTGGAAAGAGCAGATCCCTCCACAGAAGCAAGGCAGAGAAGTACATGGAGGTGCTGGGCATAGAATTGGGCACCTACTGTCTTGCAAATTGCTGAGTGCCTTGAGCATCTGTTTCCAGTGTGGAGGGTGCAGGCAGCTCCTCACCTCTCCAAAGTCTCTTCTATGTATTTATTTGAAGCAAGGCTTTTGCCAAGGGACAGGAATTTCCACATAAATTCCATTGAACCAGTTATATTTCCAGCCAGACTGGGGAGCCATACTTGTAACCAGCCCATCCTCAGACTTCAAATGATTTCTCCATTATGTCTGTGCTCCCTGGATTCAGGGCAATCTCAGGGACAGGGAACAAACCCCTGAGTGTCCCCTTCCCTGTGACCCCTGCATCAGCTGCCTGCACTTTCTGTGCATCTGTTTCCCCTGCCAGCACTGCCTGCCTTGCTGTTATGCTCAGTATATGCATTTACTGGGGTCCCAACAGGTCTTGCAGCAGTCTTAAGTATTATTAGCAGTAAATAGCAGACCACTGCTGCAAAATGCTAAATATGTTTTGTTTTCCTTAGCTTCACTAAGCAGAAGGAGCACCTATTAGCTCAGGTCTGTTCAGACCTGTAGGCAAGGGCTTTCCTAATTTAATGTGAATTCTTCTCCAGTTAAAAATGATAGCCCGTTAGAAACACTGCACATGCATGTAAGGTTCAATGCCTCTCTTAGGGCTAACATGTCCACACTGTTACAGTAGTCTTTCATTTTAACAAAAAGATCATTCCTTCTGTTATTTTTGAAGGAAATTTTAAAGCTGCAAAACTTTTGGCCTTGGAATGGTTATTTTTTAGTGCTTGTGGCTTGTTTTTTACCTTCCAGAATTTCACCAGTACTCTCTGAGGCCTTGCTTTGCTTAGAGGTAGGTCTGTTTTCAGGGGAATGAACACTGGTATGATACTTTAGCAGTCCTCATTTCCTGCTCTCAGCACTTTCAGGTTGTTTTTTCAATGTCTCCTCTTTCAGTATTTCACCAATTATGAGAGATTTGAAGAAGATACAAAAACTTTTCTGAGAACCTCCTGCTCCCATTCCTTCTTTGCAGCATGGGATTTTCCATCTCTGGATTCATATAGAGAATGGTGACCAAAACATCAACATGCTAATCTCAGAGCCCCGGGCCATTTTACTTACTGTTGCTAAAGAACACAGCCCTACTGGCTGTGCCCTGAAGCTCTTATAGCAAGGAGCTGAATTTTGATATTCTCTTTCCTTCTCTTGCCCTTTTTTTTCCCCTGCCTTATTTTATAATTATATTTATTTGAAATTGAATTTTAAAGGTTCAGTCCCCAAAGCAGTGAGATGTAATTTCTGGTGGATATTAAAACTGTATAAAACTGCTCATATATCCCCTCATGAAGAACAGCTGGTACTCATAGCGGAGGAGAGAAAAAGAGATTGACTCTACCCTTCTTGCCAGCTATGCAAAAACCCAATAATAATAAATAAAAACTTATTATTTTCCCTTGGAAAAGAAAAAAAACAACAACAAAAACCAAAACAAGCCTGAAGTTACACGAAGCATAAAAGTTTGCTGTGTAGATTATAAACAGATATTCAACCATATAACTTAAAGTATTGCCATTGAATTCAGTACCATAATACTGCCTTGTGCTGGTGGAAGGTCTAGCATGGAACAGCTCAAGATGCTCCTGAATGAGAGTGCAGGCTGAGAGACAGCCATAGGGCCTCACTGTATTTTGTACAGTGGAATTCAGGACCACGTTTCTGTCCAGGGTCCAGACTGTGATGCCTGTATTTTTAGTTCATCTCTTCCTCAAAGGAGCATTGAAACAAAAGAATGCAAATAAATCTGTATTGTGTTAACCCAGATGGAAATAAGGGCTAGAGTTTGCACATAGACAAAATAGACAAGAGTATGAAATACTGGGACAGAGACAAATCAGTGGTGGTGTTCATTTGATCTACCTTTAGGTGCATTCAGCATAGGCTTCCATTTCTCAGTTCCCCTCATAGTTAATGGAGAGGTAGGAAAGACAGATGGTGAGTTTTAGGGCATGACCTGTGTTGGCCTTGAGCAGGTACCTGTGTTTAGCTGGATAAATTGCACTCCAGACTGGTGGGGCTCTTGGTTCCATCCCCAGTGGCTGTGAGGAGAGCCATGGATGAGACCTGCACAGGCTGTGCACTCTCTTTGCTGACAGGTAATTACATTGGCTGATACAGCCAGTGACCTGCTCAGTGTTTCAGTGGCAGGGACAAGAAAGGAGCTCAGGTCTCTTGAATTTGAATCTTGTACTCATCCTTCACCTCCTTTAACAACAGGGAAATTATTTTTCTGGTTTGGAGTAGTGGTTATCCTGTACATTTGTCTATACAGATGCATAGTTTGGGCATTTTCTCCCATTTCTATTGCTTTCCAGCTAAATTAATGAGGTTTGATTTTCACTGAGAAAGCAATAGAAAAACAAAAGTGGCCTCAGTGGCCAAATACCCTGTTAGCACAGGGGCTGAAACATCGCCACTGGCCCTAGTGGGCCAGGGGGCCATGAACATGACTTGGAAAGGACAGATTCCTAGAGGGCTGTGCAGAGGGCTTTTCTCCTGATCAGTAATTCATTAGGTACAATTTGTAAATAACTGAGTGGAAAATATCCTTTCTTTTCTCCTAATCATCCCAACTAATCTGCTGATCCAGAGAACAGACAGGTTGACAGGGAATGTTATCTCACACTCCAAATGTAGGAGGAAGAGGTCAAGCTTCTTTTTCAAGTCTCACCTCGTGGACTTTGGATGCATTTTGGTCCAGCTGGTGTTATTTGAGCCACTCGTTTGGCTCCAACCACAGCCTGATCTCCTTGACAAAATGCTCCTAAATCACTGAAAATATCTTTTTTTAAATTTTTATTCTTTTAAATGTCAGCTCTTTACTCTTGTACAGAGGCCTGTGGAAATACCATATTCTACCCAATGCAATGATGGGTGAGGTATTAACAGGTGGAAAATTCAAAGATAGCAACAGAAGAGTCTGTTTAGGGTAGTGGATAAGAGTGTACTCTGTCACCAATCCACTCTACACCCAAAGTCACATCTCTCAGTTCCTGTTTCACCTTTCCTTTGCCTCATCTATTTTGACTATATGTTCTTGGATGGAATAGCTCAGTTACCACTACCATCATGATACTGAAAACACAGTCTGCCCCATATTACCCAGGAATAGTAGGAGTCCCTTCCTCCTCCACATATGCATGCATTTCCTGCTGAAAATGTCAATATTCTGCAGAAACCCATCTGTTTTCAGAGCAGTCTTGTAAGATTTCATTACTGTAGGACAAAAGACAGAGGGAAAAAGGAACTTTTTAGCTTTCCAGCCAGCAAGCTCTAGAGAGAAGGTAAGGGTGACAATTTTGTAGCTCAGTGTTGAAAACAAATTCTCAGCTTTTTGACATTAAGCTGATGGTCCCAACTTAGACCAGAGAAAAGTAGTAGAATTTGCAAAAGATGCTCTTCCTGACATTTATGGGGTTCCACAAAAACACCATAACAGAGAGCAACCCTGGTGTTTGGCATGTCAATTCTCGTGGCCCAGCATTGTTACTCTTTGGCCTGTCTTACAAGGAGGATGATGATTTGATTTGCGTGGTAGTGTCTCTCTAACCCAACACAGAACTGCAGGATCATTTAGGCTGGAAAAGACCTTCAAGATCAAGTTCAACCATTAGCCCAGCACTTCCAGATCCACCACAAAACTGTCCCTAAACCCCATATTTACCCATCACAGCCATAAAGATCATCCTGTGGCATGTTTTGCCCCTTCTTGAGTCCCTGGGAGAGCTGTTTTCCTCCTGCATCATTGAAGTCAGAATAGAAGATGCAAGGCAGTGTGAAATCTCATATCTCACCCTCTGCTACCAAACAAGACTGAACAGTGTGCAGTGTACTTGCATTTAAATATCTGTGTATTTCTGTACACATGAGCAAGTGTACAGTGACACAGAAAAGGAACCATTTGCCCTTTGGATTCCAGTCACCTGACCTTCTTTTCTATCTGATTGATCTAGAAACACATAATAATATTTAATTAGAAATACACTGGAGAAATTTTTTATCATCAACAATAATACTAAGAAAAACAACTTGCTTCTTTATTCCCTTTGTTTTCTTGGAGAAGTTAAACTCTAAATTAATACCGACTTAGGTTTTCTAAGAAATCTTGCTGTGATGAAGATCATGCAGTGACCTAAAGAAGCTCACACTGGTTTGAACTCTGCAGCCCCTGGTAGAAAATGTTTAATTACCTTTATTTTGCCGAAAGCAGAGCTGTTTATCCTGCAGTTCTTGGAGATCTCTTGGACTCCCTCTGGTGGCTCATCTAGTACGATGGGAGAGGAAGGGAAAAGAAAAGTTGTTTACTCGGTGCATTACATCTGGCACTGTTTGTGCTGCCGCTGTGGTTTGCATTCATCTCTCTTAGCATTTCCTAGGACTGTGTCATCCTCTCTTTGCCTGGTGCTTTTCAGTCAAAACTCAGTGAAGGTGTGATAGGCTCAAGGTATTTTAATGCCTGGTTAGTGGAAATAACAAACCTAATCCTAAATTCCCAGTGGCATTAAAAATAAAGAAATAAATGTCACCATGCACATGAATGCCCAGATGTTTGCATCAGTGCCTGGGGAAATCTGCTGGATAGCAAGCCTGTAAGGCAGGACTCAGGTTACTCCTGCACTGCACAATTTCTTACTCACTGCCTTTTTTCACAGTGAGATGTTCTTGTGCTTTGAACCCCAGATGAAGAGCATTGCCCATGTGCTCAGAGAATATGGGAATTCATCCTGACTAAGGATACAGACAAATACTATTTTATTTTATTTTTTCTGAAAGGAACTTTCTGCATGGAAGCAAAAAACTCCAGTGTTATTTGCAGCACAGCTGTTTTGCTCTGCTTGATACTTTTCCTTCTTAGTTTTTAAAGTCAGCTCTTTGTACTTGCTTTTGCTTTTGTTGATTTTGCTGTTGTTGGCCTGGTTTGTTGCTTCTGTGATTTTTTTTCCCTTCTGGCTGGTTTCACATGGAACTGGATGCAGTTTTCTGTCAAACCCATCCTGTGTTGTGCATCCGAGCTCAGATATTGGTGAGTCTGAGGCTTGAAACTGGACACAAAGTCAGTGCATCCAGAGAGAAATTAAAATATTCTGGTGATAACTTCTCTTCAGTTCTATGAATGCCAGTTCAGTCTTATCCATGATAGAAGCCTTTGCACATCTCTGAAACTAGGATAAGTTTTCCTGGTGCAGACACAGATGCAACAGTAAATCTGTTCACAGTACAGAGAGAGCCAAAAACTCCCTATATGGGCTCAGTGAGATAACAAGCTGGCTGGAGTAGCTTCATCTGCATCATGGCAAGGATCAGGGATCTTTGCTTATAGAGTTGCCCATGGAATTCTCCAGCACAAACCAAGCTTTTTCCATGTACCCACTCAAGCTGAGCTTCAGGGATGGGATTTGTTTAAATGTCTAAAAGATAGATATTTACATCTGAGATTATTAACTTCACCCCTTCTGTGGTCAGTGGAGGGGATGAACAGTCTCTCTGTACTTAAAATAATCATACTTAGCCTTTGGGTCCAATGACAATCTATTCAAAATTATTTATCTGTAATGGGATAAGTATCTCAAATTCAGATGTCAAAGGTTTAGATGTCAAGAACAAAGTACCTCTGAAGGGCACAATGCTTGTATTTAGGACAAAAAGTGACTTTTCCCTTTTGGTTCAGGATGAAATGTAAAGTAAATTTTTCATGAAATCTGCTCCATATTGCCAGAATTCAGTGTTATGTGATGCATCCTTGACAAAGAGTATGAGCTGGTAAAACAACAAATGTTCAGGGAACACACTGAGAAGCAGGAGATCTGCTCAGAATGTGGCTTCCTTGAAGGTCCACTTAGAATGTCTTTGACAACACCTTAAATGCTTAGAAAGGATGGTAACCTGTTATAAGGAACTGTGATGGACATTAGACCTGGGTCTAGGCCCAAGAGTAACTCATCCAGTAACTGACACTTGCAGCACTTTGAATAACTGGGCAGTTAATTACATATATATATGTATATATTTCCTTAAAATAAGTATTTACAGGTGTGGATTGTGCACACTGCTACATGTATACAAGTGCATCTGACCCCCAAGTAATCTGTCATATGTTTTGTTACAGTACTACAAAAATTGTTGTGGGTGTTTTGTATGTTTGCTCCTCTCCAAAAGCAGAGAAATAAGCACTCTGCAAATGAAGTTCACGTATATGTTAAGTGGTCCCTTCTGAGATCAAAATTAGACAAAGAACAGCATGGAAGGTATTGGGAGACACAGCAATGCTTTGACTGACTTTGCTGTCCAGACGCTTCAGCTTTGTTGTGTTTTCAGCAAAAATACTGTGTTCTTTCATTAATGGAACTCCTGAAACAGTTATCCACTAATGTACTTTGGCCTCATTTCATGGAAGTGGCACACAGAAGTGTCACTGCATTGATCTGTGCCATCTAATAATCAGGCTTCTGCCTACAAAGAAAGCCTGTTTCCTCACAGGCTTGTTCTGAAGCTCCTGAAGACAGAGGGATGACTTCAGGGGCCTTAGAAGCAGACCCTCTGTAAGGTGCAGCTCGTGATGAGCAGACCTGGAAATACCCAGCTCTGACTTCACGTGATCAGGAGCATTATTGGGAAGGGGGTTGAGGTTCATGCCCTTGGTTACTGATGCTGATCATCTGGTGCCCCTTTCTGCCATTACAGCAAACTCTGCAGCTGGGTGTCTTCTTTCAAGGGGGGGAAATCCTCTCTCTGGGTCAAGGAGAGAAAGCTGGAGGGAGGATGGAGAGGCAGCCCCATGTTTGAAATCTCTAGACAGAGAAATGTGTGTCAAAAAGTGTTGGAGTCAGCTGGAAATGCCGCTTGCAGCAGCTCCTGGTGACTGGCCAGTTGGTAGGTTACAAATGGCCTGTGCAGCCACCCACAAGGCTCCCTCCTTCACAGTGGGTGGGCCACAGAACCAAACCAGCTCCCTCTGCCAAATATCTGTATAAGAATCAAACAGATACATGGAAATGCCAAAATTGCACTTGCAGATGCAATCGCTGGGAGCAGGCCTGGGGAGTAGAGGAGCAGCCACCCTCTCCACCCCACTGTCTGCTACAAGGCAGTCCTTGTCTGGTGAATTTTAAAGCATCTGCTGCCTTCAGAGAGGGAGACGTGAGGGGATTTTTTTTTTTCCCCATTTTCGTTTGCTTTTTGGTTTCTCTTGAAGGTCTTGGAAAAGGTTTGCCTTGATACTCACTGCTGAGCTCCCAGTGATTTCCCCCACGGCACATGCCAGTTGTCTTTACCTACCTGTCTGTTAGCACAATGCAAGGAATCTCTTTGGTGTTTGGGGCTAAATCAAGAATAAAGAGCCCAGTCTTTTCCTGCATGGTTATCAGAAAATAGATGGTGGGTAAAATGCCTCTGTTTGCACAGGATTCTCTTTGTTCTGCTGAGTGAGGGACACATAGGACACTTAGTCATTCTGGGAATTACTGACTTAAATTCTGCTACCAGGGATTCAAAATGATAATCCAAATTGTCCATTCTGGATTGAAACACAACACCCAGGACCCATAGCTTTAGAACATTAGAGATGTTAGGTAACAGCATACTCTCTTAAAGATTTAAGATCATTCATTATCAGATTTTCTTTATAAGGTTCTGCATCCTTTCTCCAAATGAGCTTAAAATGAGCCCTCTTTCCCTCTTTTTAATTTTTTTTCAGTCATTAAAAGGCTTACATCTTCCCCAGTCTGGTCAGATCTCCCTGGAAATACTTGTCAGTCTTTTAACAAATCTGACTCAATTACAAATCTTTGAGAAACGCCCCCAAATTGAGATGGTCATGGCCTTAAGTTATCTTGCATGAATTTCATTACACCTCCTATCATGGAGAGAATTTCAAGGGTCTCTAGATACCTTTAGGATGATCATCAGTACTGATTCAGGCGTGTAAATAATATGGGATATTTTTAATTATTTAATTGCGTCTTTGCAGAGCTGTTTATGTGTATCTCATATGTTCCCAAAGCAGACTTCACCTGCTCCAGCCAGAATTCTTGCCCAACTGAGTAGTGTTTGTGTAACAAGAACCACAAGTCATAGAGCATCTCAGGTAGCTCAGGTAAATGGCAACTATGGGTGCAATCCAATCCTTGGAAGTGAAATTCAGTCCTCTCAGTTTTTGAGAGAAAGAGGGAATTCAACTACATATGAGCAAGGCTTTCATGCTCACAAGAACCAGTCCATGGCCTGGTTTAGTTTTTTAGCAAATATGTGAGAGGGCAGAAAAGTAGTTTTGAAAGATTTATACTGGTTCATTTCTTCCTAAACTCAGAAATTCAGATTGCATTGAGATGCAGGTCGGGGCATAGCCTCATGGTCAGGAGCATGGAGTCATAGAATGTGAACCTTGACTTGTATATGGGCTGTGTCACCTCAAGGGGTGAAGTTGAGCTCAACACAGGCAGGTTTTCAGTGTTTTCAAAGCCCATTTCAGGGCATCTTGGGAGAATGAAATTGTCCTGTCACATACCTTGCAAGGGTACTGGGAGCTAGAGGACTCCTGTGTGCCTCTGCACAGGGGAGGGCAAAGGAGAGGTTTATTGGGTGTTTGGATTTCTGCTCCTGAAGGACATTGCCGTAACTCAGCTCCTCTCCCCTGAGCAGCTCTGTCACTCTGTACATGCAGATGAAAGCCTCTTAATTCACTGTATGCCCTTCTCTCCCTTTTTCTGGTGCAAACATATGTGCATTTACATGCTCTGCTTTCCTGCATCCTCCTCACAGCCCCTGCCCTCTCTCCCACCCACACGCTGTAAAAATCTGCCAGGGATCCAGTTAGTAAAAGGTGAATTTTTCCTGCCATCTGGGTGTTTGGTGGCACAGATTCTCTTGGCCTGCCTACACACACTCGCGGGCGCGATACGCCCTCCTCTTTCCCCTTCCTCTTTCTCTCCCCCTCCCACGAGCTGGCAGTAAAAACAAAAGGGAAATCTTCAAAACCACAATGTCAGCTGCCTGTGTCAGTGTGGGTTGAGAGGACGGATCACAGCGTACTCATCTCCCAGTAGGCAAAGGGGACTGTATTTCAATAAATTTACATACTACAGAAGACTCTGTAAGAGATTGCTTTGGGGATCTCTCTGTTGAGTTGCTTTGGGGACACCGAGCCCTTGACTTGCTCAGGAAGGGTTTGATGCCACCTGCTCTAAAACTCTCATGTTCTCCATATCCTTTCATTTCAATACCAGTGTCCGTTGTCTGCTTCATAGCACAGTTTTGTTTTCTCCCATTTTGACAAAAGGCTGTTTATTTATAGATCTGGAAATGTTGGCTTTGGGCTTGCTCTCAGGAAAGAGCAATGACAGCTTTCCTGTGGTTAGCTCCTGTACACACCTTGCTCCTGACCTTCTTGGGTCTCACTTAAAATCGTGACCCGTCTTGAGTAGATCACTCAACCTCTCTGCCTTTCTTTAATCTTTGGCTTCTCTTCTGATTAAATCCAGTGGAACTATTGTAACTCAGGAGAGCAATCTGAGAAAAATAAAACGTGTCACTGAAAACAGCATTTATGTGTTCATCTCACTTTTCTTCAGCATTATGTATAATTTTTTCCTGTGAAAAGATAATATTGAAACACTTTTTGCAACTGGCTGTTCAGTACAGATTACATCTTTTTGTTCAGAAGAGAAGAAGAAATTTTCCTTAGAAATCCCTGCATTTAAACATTTTTGAATTGCATATTTCCACAAAGTATGTGTAGTTGTTGCCCTTTTTTTTTTTTCTTTTTTTCTGGCTTCAAGAGAAGTGGCAGCTGTAGAAATAGCAACATTTCCTGTGGTTTTTGAATCCTTGTATGTCTCATGAAAGGTTGCTTCCTCTAGGACCTTAGCTAGACTCATCATGGACACAAATCCCATCCCTGAACAGCACAAAACATAGGGACTGCCTTCCAGATGGTTGTTGCTGTTGCTTATTGGAGGGATTTGGTGTCATTCCCAGACTTTTTGGGGTGATAACCTCCAGGTAGCGCAGGGAAGACAATGACTACCCAGTCTGCTGTAGGATAATTCACCTCTACGCTTAAGATAATCCTTCTCCATATTCCTATAAGCTCAGACTGATGTCATGGAGAGGCTGTCCTACTGTACTCTTCAAGCAGGTGAAGATGTCCTCACCTAGAGGCTGGAATTTAGAGCTGGACGTTGAAGGTTGGTTTGAGGAACATAATGAGAGAGGAGCTAGTCAACATTTCATATCCCCGCTGCTGATATCAAAGAAATGGCTTCAAACTCCCTCTTAGGCACGAGCTCTCTGTGTGACAAGGCAATTAGCCTCCCTGTGGCTCTGTTCCCAGTCTATGCAGTGAGAATACAGCACACAGCAGAGCAGCAAAGCACAAGTGCTGGCGAGATGTGCCACGGGAAAGAGGATGGAGGTATTGCTGAGAAGGGATAAAACAGGAGTGAGTAGCAAAGAACCACGTGAAATGCACATCCAAACAGGAGTAGCAACCTGCTGCTTAGGTGTTTGTGTGACTCTGGAAATGCACCAGGACAAGAGGCTCTGAACCAGGTCATTTTAACAGTTCCTGTCAGAGGAGCATTCATTTAATGCAGAGAGGGAACAGCTGAGCAGCTGCATTTAGAGAGAAACACCATAATCTATTACGGGGCTTGGGCCACCATTGATCAATATGGCAAAGTCAATAATAGCTTTTGATTCCAGCATATTAGGCTGAATGTCAGATTCATGTTTATTAGAAGTTTTTACAAATAAGTCAGGCTTGAAGGAAAGAGAATATGTGTCAAAACTTCAGGCAGAAGGCAGACTTTTTTTTTCTCCCTCAGGATTATCATAGAATGATAGAATAATTTGGGTTTGAAAGGACTCTACAGATCATCTAGTTCCAACATCCTGCCATGTTGCATGGCTTTTTAAGGAGGGAAAAAAATCCCCCACCTTTCTATATACAGAATGAAATTCAGATAAAATCCATTAAATTTGAGTTTTCACTTAAGGAGGATGAGGATTATCTGAGGTTTAAACTTGTAATGACCAAAGCCTCATAGCTAATTATTTCTCCTGAAACTTCCATGTCTGTAAATAAGTCAATCCATTAGTACCTAAAACTCTGCTTGAAAAGAAAAAAATACAAACCCAAAGTGCTTTAGGCATTCCACATGACATCAGACAAATGCTATAACTATAACATGAATTCATTTTAAATGTCTAGAAAACATGAGGACTGTTATATAAATACTAATATAATTAAAACACTACAGTAAGTTTTAAAAGGAAAAATTTAGTATAATTTTTATATCCATCACATATGTTTCTCTCTCAACAATGAATTTAGAATATTTTGACTGAAAAAAATTAAGCTACCAACTATATAAATAGTTTATTTTAGTTTAGTTTTTACAGATGTTATACTGAAAGGGTAAAGTGGAAGTGCAAAAGTAAAAATACAGAACTGCTTAGCTTTAATCTCCTCTATCTTTTTAATCAACTGTGTCCCAAAACACTTCCTGAGAGTTAAGCAGCACCAGCACAGAGACAGTATTAAAGAGAAGGGGGAATTAAAAGGTATAAGGAAAGGAAAGAAAAAAGTTATAATAGAAACTAATTGGAATTGACAAGAAAAAAAGGAGGGTTTTCCTGATGTTTGGAAATATACAACACAGAAACAAGGTCTGAACATAGCAGTGACAAGATTCTTTTAAAGACACACACAAGAAGTCTCTGTCCTGAATGAAACTAGAGTGATAGGAGCTCACAGATGCAAATGAGGTTTGTGTGACTGGTGGAGAAATAGACACAGCAGCATTTTGATTTTTGGTTCTTGTTTATTAACAATCAACAGAGGTCAGCAAAATTAAATCTCTCCATTAAAAGAGAAAGTCTGAATGAACAAATAGGTGAACAAACTTGTGGGAGAGTAAGTAAGACTGTGTGACAGAGCTCAGCCTTGAAGGAATATGTAAGAAGAGCTACTTGTGTCCTTATCTGAGTCTCCTCTGAGATGTTAGTGCATCCGATGCATTTTAAAATTTGATGGATTTCTGTGGTCCTTATCTTCTTTGTTCTGCTGGTGCTTTGCCCTTCTGCTTTCCTTTGATCACTGCTTAGGATCAGTTTTTTGTAGCACTGCTGGGGCAGAGTGTGTTGGCCGCCTTGCTAGTCGATGACCCAGCAAGAGTGGTACAAGGACATTACATGGAGAGGAGTTTTTCAAGGGATGCTGGATGAACAGGTTTATCATAATTAATGAACTTGCAGAGGAGAGAGCTTTGAAATCTTTCTGCTTCCAGTCCTCTATCCAGCCCTTCAATATGTAGTTTGCTAGGTTCATACATCTTGAAGTTTTGTGCATTTTGGCAGGAGCTGATGGGTCTGGGGCTGAAATAGCATCCTATAGAAAACCAGGCTCTTGCTTACATGCCAGTGGTGTTTTCAGTCCAGGGACTAAAACTGTTTGGAGTAACATTACAAAGCTGTTCATTCCTAAGAGAGAGAAAGGCTTTCACCAGTACACATCTGCAGTGTCTGACTTCCTGGTGGATTTCTGCAACTTTTTAATGCAAACCTTCTGAAAGTTTGAGAAACAAAAACCAGGGAAGTTTCTAAACTGCTGATTTCAGACTCAAGAGTACAGCCAGGGGAAAGATCACTCTGTAATTGCCATGGTTTTTTATACACTTTCCCCAAACATCTGTTACAGGTCACTGTCAGGAACAGGTTATTTTGTTACAGACTTTTAGTCTGACCCAGGATGACAGTTTTTACGTTCTGATTAATAGCCTTAATCCAACATCACCCGCAACTCCTATAAATCCTCTTACCTCTTCTTTGGCTCTTACCTACCAGAACCCCAGGAGTGGGAACACTACAAAGAAAATGTTCCTTTCCCTTGCAGCAGAATCCTACTTTAAATCCAACACAGTCTACTGAGTTTATCATTCATTTTTCTTTAAGCCTTGCCTTATCTGTTGGTATTGCCCCTCTCGAATCCAGAGCATTATGTGAAAGGAAAGATGGTTGAAAACTAGAGTTAAGGGCCAAGATACTGGTCATTCCATCAGCAGAGGAGCCCAGAGAGGTTTGCATAACACCTTGTGTTTTCGTTCCCGTGGTGTCATCATAGCACCATCCAACAGAGGATCATTTCCTCTTTTTGTTTTTTTTTTTGTAGAAAACAAAGAATCATCTTACTTTTCAGCCTGCCAAACACATGTACCAAAACCAGGAAGGAGAACATGTTCATAATTTTACAGTGCTTACAAGAGTGCAACACATATTTTCATACTGGAATAAATGTTATCTTTGCAACCAAGGCTTGTTGCTGTACGTCTCCCAGGATGTTTTAAACTGTGTATCTTGTGGGCATAAAATTGTTTTCTGTAATACTGGTGAGGCAAAGTGCATCTTACTTTCTTGTGACAGAAAGAACTGTTCTCTGCATTTGCTGTACATACATGAACTGAAAGCCAAATCCTTTATCAGTTAGTATTTCCAAATGATTGACAAGACTAGTGTAGGTTGCACACCGTGATGTTAAACATAATTTGGTACTTCTCTTTTTCTCATTTCAGTTGCAATTCTTTTCTATCCAATATTTCAGTGGAAAAGAAGAAATATGAAGTTTTTGATGGTTTCTCCAAGGTGCTGAAGTGTTTGATTGCTATATGTTCATACGTCCTTTCTTCTTTTCTCAAAGTTTTGCAGCCATCTACATGCAGAACGGCCTTTTTTGTGTGTTTAGTGTGACTGAGTCTCTGCTTAAGGTCCCCAACTACTAGCCTACAGGCAAGAATGAGAAAGAGAGAGACTTACTTCTTTGTGGTAACTAACTCTTTATATAATGAGCCCTTTGCAAATTCTCCTTGCATACTTACCAACACCCCCGCAGTTACTTAAATGGGCATTATTGGTCACTAGGTCCCAAGGTCATTCAACAGAATGGGGTTGTTAAAAATAGGAATGAGGGTTCAAGGCATAGGGTCAAGAGAAATTAATTGAAAAATCTTCTGCAGGCCTGACATCATCTGTGGAATGGCAGTGCCCAGACACCTCCAGCTGCTGTTGCGTTTCTAGCGAATGTAAATGAATGGCTTCTTTTGTGGCACTGGGGTGGTTTCCAGGCTGGCTTGTTCATTTTATTATGTTCTTTTACCTTTAATTTTATTTTTTTTTCCCTACAGTTCATCTTCTTAAGCAATCTTTTCCTCAGTGCCTTTTAGTCTTCCTTCCTGCCTTGACCCCAGCTTTAACCTTTGAACTCTTTGGACAGATCCAATTAAATGTGAAGTTCTCACCTGCTTTGTGGAATCAGGCTCCCAAATGAAGGAAATGCTCTTTCTTTTGCTATCCTTAACTTCATTAAATGGGATGCCTTAGTGGACTGTGGAGAATGCCCACCACTGCTGACACATGAAAAAATATTTCACAAGCCAAAGAACATTACTTCCTTTACAGATGGAATTGCTCACATTTGAAGATGGGTGGGTGCTGCTTTTCTTTGTACCAGGTCAGAAATCAAAAGCTGTTGCCTGAAAGGGTCTGTAAATCTACTTCCTGAATCAGCACGCATTCCTATACTAAGCCTCTGAGCTATTGCAGATCAGGGCAAAAGCTGAGCTCTGAGGGGAGTTTCCATAGGTCACTAGGATCCCACATTTGAGAACTAACCACAAACCCAATCATGGTAAGTCTCAATGCTTGAGGAGGGTGTCTTCTGCAGGGTGTCACAACTTGGGATTCATTGATAAATGTGTATAATGAACACACATCTGACCTAACTGCCTAAGTTATGTACACAGGCAGTGGAGAGAAATAGGTAATTCCAGAGAGTGATTCTCCTGACATCTGCATTTGAATTAAATGGATCGTCCTCTAGAATTGACTATTTCTCATGGGTTGTGAAGGTGACCTAGATGACTATCTCAGATGTAAATGCCAGTACTGTAGATGACTAAATCTGTACCAATGAAACTACTCCCAGTGTTCTGATGAAGATATGCCAGTCCTGAATTGCTTCTGGCTGTTTATGCTTTAGAGGAGCCTGAGATCAGGACTTGTGTGCCAGGAGAACATCCCTTCCCAATGCTGTTTTTTTTTGTTTTGTTTTGTGGTTTTTTGTGTGGGTGGTTTTTTTTGGGGTTTTTGTTTTGGTTTTTTTTTTTGTTTTGTTTTGTTTTGTTGTTTTTTTTTGTTGTTGTTTTGTTTGTTTTTTGGTTTTTTTTTTTAAGGAACAAGACAAGCAAAAGAATATCCCTTTTCAACAAATGTGACTAAAGTTATGCACCTTTCCCACAGTGACTTTGAAATTTTGGTACAGAATTGGTAATAAGACTGAAGTGTCTTCAGTCTTACTCAAGTATCTTAATCTTAAAATTAACTATTTTCAAAACATTATTTTCAGAGTTTGAAGTCAGAACCATTTAAATTTGATGTTCCTCATAGAGCTAAACTGATTGTAGACTGTGAAGACTCTAAGAGGTGTTGCATTTATTCCCTTCTCTGGTCAGAGAAGAACTTTACCAGGTCAGAAGTCACACTGCAAATACCAAGTTCCCATCTAATTAGGGGATGGTGCTCAATTTACCAGTCACAACTTCCATCAGTCAGTTCCTCCTGCTCCGATCTGCTGTGGAGGATCACTTCTTTCCCTTTCTCTTTCTTCTTTAAAGGAAAAAAATATTATTAGGCTTTGAGGGCTTAAAACTGTTGCTGCCTGCACATCTCTAAAAATAATATAAATCAGTGCCGAGGGACCACTTGTATTTTGGCTGCATGAGGAACTTTAACAGCAAAAGAAAAAGGGGAAAACTCATCAGTGCGTAGATCTCAAAAACTAGGATGCTGTGTCTGCAGCCTTTCAGAAAGTTCAGAAACCCATTAAAAACTTTTTTTTTATTTTATT